>JAPWTK010000672.1:0-209431 GCA_029963805.1 Aromia moschata
TTGAAATTTTCAAAAATAATTAACCACTCATTGAAGTCGTAGCGGGAAATTTTTTATTTTAAATACGCGTCTTGAAACGCACTTTAAAGATATTTTGGTAAGGAACTTCTTAATTTCAATACCGTAATGCTACAACGTCATATATGTCGCGTATAAAACCTTGTAAAATCGGCTGTAATTAATATTTTTCAAAATTTCAATAAGCGTCATAAACTTGAAGAGATTTGTGATCTTTCTAGCCCTATCCGGTCATAATCGAAGTTTCCTGTAAGAAATGGCGCCATTGTTAATTAAGAGTTGTAAAAAAAATTTGATCGTTAATTACCTGAAAAGTTAACAACTGATCACCGTGAAATTTATAGCACTTGTTTAGAATACTGAGAGCATATTCTCCAATTTTCAGCCCTCTAAGAATTTTATTCCTTAAGAAAAAACATTTCAAAATAAAAGTTTTGTTTTGCAACTTTCTAAATGTATGTGCTATACAAAAAGTGCCAGGGAACTGAGGTATAAGCTAAAACATGAAAAAAACAACACGTTTTTTTTTGCATAAATTGTTAAATAACAAATGAAGCTCACACTTTTGACTGTACAGGCCCCTGCCATTGTATTCTACGGGAAAAAATACACAGGATTCAATAATAATTAGGGCTCCATCAAAAAAATACAAATTTTGGACGCTTTTTAATCCCTGGCTACTGGACTATACACCGCATCATAAAATACAAGGTTTTCTATTGTTATAATGTCTATTCCTTACATCATTTGTTTGCAGTATTCCACTATCTATCAAAGTGGTCTTCGTTGAGTTCATGACATGGAGTTACCTTGTGTGGGTGCTTTTTTTTGTGGTTTAGTATTTGTACAGCAGATAAAGTACTAATATTTTCTAAGACAACTTGTTAAGTTGGGTCTTTTGGGTTTTTCTTGGAATGTGACCAATACACCTAATTTTGTTTCTTCATCAAAAAAAAAAAAAAAACAGAGCAGTGTTTTTTAATTGTCCTTGCATGTCCCAGGCCTCTCAACTGTTTCTCAATTTTGCTAACTAGTCTGGAATACGGGTGGAAAATTAGGGAATTTTTCTCGAAACAGACGAGCCATATCTGCCTGAGTTCTATTTCAATAACCAGTCAACATCAAAATAGTTGTTTTGTTTAGATACACACATGAAATGTAAATACTCACATGAAATCTAAATCGGCAAAAAAGATTTTTTAAACAGACATAAGGCTGTGTAAAAAAAACAATAACACTTTTGTTGTACATTACTTTTTTGCGCAAACTATTAATAGAACCCAGTAATTTCTGGTTCCTCTTCTGGTTTTAAAGATGTAATGGAATATTCTGGGGAATACTATTCTGTAATGGAATAGTATGGGCACGGGTAGCCGAGTGGGTTAAAGCGCCGTCTTTCCAGTCGCGATACCTCTGTGCGCGTTGTTCAAGTCCCGGCCGGGGTAGCGATTTTTAATTGTCTCGCTTTCTCCGTCAGGGCTTGATATGCAACCACTAATACACTAGTGTATAGGTGTGGATGCATAGATGCCAATCCAACCGCACATGCCCTAGATTTGGTAATGTTCTGAGTTTTCTGGGTTTCCTCAGAACTGTAAAGCAAATGCGTTACCGAAATAATCTTAAGTCGCTCCCAGTGCGCCGTGGCAAATAATAATAATAGCCACCCCTTCCCCGCACAGATCCCTGAGAGGACCTCTGGGGTTACTCTTCGGAGTAATTATAGGGTGAGTATTCTGGTTGCACATTTCTAGTATCTAGAGTTAAAAATTATTTTATTCTTTTTTGTATTTATGAAAATAAAGGTTTTTAAAAGAACTCTTTTCTGGTTAATTTAGCAGAAACTATTCGTTAAAATTATTCATTAAAAGGGCTTGTAGAAATGATTTTTTAAAATTTTGACTTCAGCAAATGTAGGTGAACCTTGTAGGTGAACCCAACTATGTTGACCTTGATGAAATTATTTTCAAAATGGCTGCACTTCCGATTATACCAAAAGTCGGCATCAATTTCCTTATTTTAAATAGAGTGATATAAATATATATGAATAATTAAATATTTTCATGAGATATTCCTATACCTATCTTACGGTTTTTGAGTTATTTATATTTTTTTTATTCTGGTCATTTCATTATTTCTCAATTATGTACAGCGTGTTTAAAATAGAACTACCATTTAGCCCAATTTCAAACCATCCGATCTCAAATTTTGAAAATACAATGACCTATATTTCACTTTATACTTTTATGAGGAATTAAATTCTGCACCATTCTGTATTAACATTACCTATACACTCGATTCTCTCTTAAGTCACCAAATCCGTGCATCATCTCGCTTAAGTCGCGAAATTTATTCTCTCTTAAGTCGCAATCATAACCTCAACTTTTTTCGTGTTTTTAGTTGCAAAAAGAAATATTTAGAGATATACCACAGCACTTGTGATAACGAAAAATGAGCCAGCTGAACGAAAAAATCAACGTAAGTATACCCAGTCGTGCGTGACAAAGTTCAATTTTCCACTTGAATGAATACTTTAAAGGTTAAATATTTTTAAAATACACCTACCCTATTTTAACGGTTAGGTGTCTATATTTAATGTATTACACAATCATTTTTTCCAATAAAAATTGTACATATTCATGCGAGAATCCAATTTCCAAACGTAGTTCTAAAACTTTTACAGGCGGCGACTTAAGAGGGACAGTTTCGTGAAATAATAGGGAAAAAAGTGGTGAAATAAGAGGGAAATGTGAATTAAGCGAATGTGACTTTAGAAGGAATCGAGTGTACCTACATATATTAAATAGTTTTTTAGTTATTTAGTGTTTTTTTTTAATTCTGTTATAACTTTTAATTAATTTCAATTTAAGACATTTCAATTGTATGCCATGGAAATTATTGTTTTTTGATTTTCTATTGCTAATTTTACAGTTGCTGTTTTTATGTCATCTTCGAGTCAATCGAGTTGTATAGTGTGCTTTGTGTGTACAAATATGAATATTAATTTATGATACGCTTAAGTTGTTTGGAACAAAACGGCAGTGACTCTATGACTGAACTTTTTAGATACATTACACTATCTATTATTTCAAACCTTAAAATATAATTTAAAAATTGAAGGGTACAGGAATAAAACAGGGGAGAGTCCATTTTAGACGATTTTGCGATAAGTGGTGCCATCTGTAGGTTTATTTCCTAATCTTTCTACCTGTCAAATATCCAGGTTTAAAAGTGGCAAGGTCCCATAGTACAAAGAAAAGAAAGAAGACTGATAGAACACGAGGGAATGAAAAAGCTTAGATTGGCATGTCATGAAGAAGGTACACCCTGCTTGTGTAACCGATTAAAATGTTTTGAGACAATAAGCATACATCCTAATACAATTTTTTATTTTTATACACGTCCGATTTACTCAAATAAAAGAATAAAATAGAAAACGTAACTTTTCTCAGAAGTAGGTATTTGTGACATTCCCTGTTTTATTCCTGTACCCTTCAATTATACAATGTTTCTTCGATACGTTATCATTAATATGTTTTTTTTTTTCTGCGAATGGTCAAAGTAGGTTGGTGTAATTCACATTGCTGGTTTACATTACTGGTGATGTAATGTGAATTCATTGCACTGTTAGTACAGTAATAATATTCTCAACGTAACACAAATTGTTCAAAATGAGGGGTATAATAAAACCTTTTTTGTGTAAGCTGTAGAAAAAATTAATAAGATATTATTAAAGTCCTTTAGAGTGTTTGGACTCTTCGGGTTTTCAGAGGATGCATACATAATATCAAAATACATCCTAATCAGTTATGATTTCATTATTTTTCTTAGGATGTTAAAACGGCACAAAGTCAACAAAAAAGGGTGATGGAATACCATGAGCTCGAGGGAGATTTGGGCATTAAGTCAGAAGAACCTGTCATTAAAAAGGAGGAAGACGAGTGTGACAGGTAACAGTAACATGTCAATTTTATAAACGTTAAATTACAATAACGTGAAGGAAGTGATAGGAGGAACATTCAATATTCGTATACACAGAGTGTATCTTTACATCAGAAAAGGGGTGAATTTACGTATGTACAACCCACCACGTACACTACCGTCGGAAAGTTTGGAAGCAGATACCGATTTTTTGAAATTACCTGTTAAATTATGTCGTTCCGAAAAACCGTTAATCCGCATTTTAGTACTTAATATGTAATTACATTTGGTGGCATGTTCACTTAGTTCTTGTAATGTAGTGTCATAATTCCAGTGTAATCCGTTTCGCTACCTGAAAAAGGTCTATAAAAAGAGGGTTGCTATTTTCGGACAGAAGGCGAAGTGGACGACCCAAGGCAAGAAGTTGAGGATAGATTTATTATAACCACATCTAAGCGAAATCGTCGTCTTCTAGCACCAGAAATAACTCAACCACTGCATCTTAATGAGGATATATGCAGGCTTATGGGGATGTATCGCTGTGAAAAAACCATTGCTGAAGCTAGTACATAAACGAAAAAGACTTGCTTGGGCACGAGAACATGAGCACTGGTCAGTTGAAGACTGGAAAAAAGTTTTATGGACCGACGAGTCCTTTCAAATTTTCGGAACTTCTAGGCGAATATTTGTGCGTCGGCGAACAAGTGGCTGAATCAAACGTGGTACCTACCGTTAAACACGGTGGAGAAAATGTAATCACTGGTATAATGAGGAAAGAACAATATTTAGAAATTTTAGAACAGTACGCAGCAACAAGACAATGATCCGAAACATGCTGCCAGGTTAAGTGAACAGTTTTTAGAAAAAAAAAAAGATTTCGAAATAATGATATGGCCGCCGCAGAGCCCTGATTTTCTTTCTCCCATAGAGCATTTGTGGGATGAATTAGATACTAAAGCAAAACAGCGACAGCCCCAAAATTTAACTCAACTGTGGGAGTATTTGCAAGAGGTATGGTACCAAATTGATGCCGAATATTTGGAGCAATTACTTAAGCGAATGCCGGAAATTTGCAGAGCAATGATTAAGGTTAAAGGTGGCCATATACACGGTGGAGAATTTAACTGGAATATATTCGCTAGCGGGGTGGTGAATGATTTTTTTCAACAAAAAAATTATCTTTCTGATTTACTCTCTTATACTTTCGAGCTGTAAAATTCTTTCCTGCAGATCTGCTATGTTGTTGGGTTTCTGAATGTAAACCCTACTTTTAAGATGTCCCCAAAAAGAAATCCAGTGGTGTAAGATCTGGAGATCTTGCTGGCCACTCAATATTACCTCGCCCTCCCAATCCACCTACCGGGAAAAATTCTGTCCAGATACTGACGAACAATGGCAGCATAGTGTGGTGGGGCCCCATCTTGCTGAAACCATAACCTCTCGTCGGTCCAGTTAGGGTTTAAGGGGTTTGGAAATAAATGACATAGCACTGTCATTAGTTCGTGCTGGAGTAAACGCAACTATCTTGCTCCATTAAGAGTGTCATCAAAGAAAAATGGTCCTACAATTCTATCTTGTATTATTCCGGCCCACACATTAGTTTTCTGTGGGCGCTGAGTATGAAGTTCCCTCATCCAATGGGGGTTGTCTTCAGCCCAGTAACGACAATTTTGGCGATTTACGTGCCCATTTAATGTAAAAGTAGCCTCGTCAGAGAAAACTATCCACTCTAAAGATAACTGGTTTTGATCAATACAAGTCATCAATAAATCGCAAAATTCCAACCGTCGATCTGGATCATCTTCAAGTAGCTCTTGAACAGCTTGCATTTTATATGGGCTTTTTTTCTCATATTTAAGTATTTTTTAAAACTGTTTTGTGATTAAGATTACTATCATGGGCCAGTTGACGGGCTGGAGTGATTGGATTTTCTTCTAGAGCAAGCAACAAATTCAACTTCGTGTCGTCATCAACAACAGCCTGCCTCTTACTCGGTACTTTCCTGACATGACCCATCTCTCGATATTGTGCTTCAATTTTACTAATGGTACCTTGATTTAGTGGTGGCAAGTCAGGATGCGTTTTCTCGAAACAAGCGAACAACTTCGCATTGAGTTCGCGCCCTATCACCATATCCAATCATCATCCAAATTTCGATTTTTAGTGATTCAGTTAAATAAGACATTTTCACCAATTTGAATCACAATTACTCTTTGCGGCCGTGTAAAAACACTAGCAAAAAATAACAAATATCAGTTGTGGCAAAAAAATTGTTTGGAATTTTTTGTGGGGACATATGAAAAGTAAGGTTTACATTCCAAAACTAAACAACACACATTTTCAGTACGAAATTGTTGCGTTAAAAATAAATTAAACTATAAAATTATGTTTTAATTGTATGCAACCCTACAAACATACTAAAAATTAAAATTTGATCAGTGCGTTGGAGTCCTCTTTCCACCAGCTTTACAATGAGGGGTCACAAGCCATAGGGTTGCATTTGAAAATATCATGTCGAGGGTGGTTTCAGCCACCCCTGAAGGGCTATATTTTTCACATTACTTGCAAAATGTAGGTAAATACATTTAAAAAGTTGACGTGTCTCCGGAATTTTTTGAAAAATCATTCACCACCCCGCTAGCGAATATATTCCAGTTAAAGTCTCCACCGTGTAGATGAAAATAAATTGCTCTTTTAGTAATCGATCTGTCACTATTCTTTTATAAAACCTTGTTTTTGAAAACTTAGAATATCCTTATTTTGTAAAATACCATACTGCTTCCAAACTTTCCGAGGGTAGTGTATGTACAACCCAACTGCACTTACACGTACAGCTCACGTGTTCACTAGCAACATCTCTCATTATTCAAAAAGTTCTTAATTACTGGACACTACATTGTAGTAAGCATATAATGTGTTTAACCCATTAACGCCCACAGGACAGAATTTCGACATTGAAGTTCGAGTTGATGCCGTTCAATGAATTTGAGAAAAACAAAGTTCCAAACTACCTTTTCCTAAGTTTTTGAGGGTGCTCTTTCAAATGGTTATGTTTAAAAAAATTCTTAAAAAATATTTAACCATGGAAAAATTAAAATTAATCCAAAAAAAATTGCATTTTGAATCTCATATTGCGCTTGAACTTTTTTTTAAATGACTTTTCGTTCCCTTTCATTTTTTTTTATTTAAACCTATTCAGATCGTGGCCTCGGTGTCTAAACTTAAAATGAATAAAGTTAGTTAGGTCTAAAAAATTGTTACTAAAACAAAAAGGTGGCCTAATTGAAATTTTTGTTCAAAACTACGAATTTTTTCCTCGAAAACGATAGACTTTATCAAAAAAATTTTTAAGACCAAAAATGTTTTAGAATTGGTCAAAAGAATACTCTCAAATTTTTTCAGAATGTTCCGAAATGATTTTCAAACGAAATTTTGAAAAGCGTCATCAAAAAATCTGAAAAAAATTGATAATATTCTTTGACCAATTCTAAGACATTTTTGTTCTTAGAAAATTTTTGATAAAGCCCATAGTTTTCGAAGAAAAATTTGGAAGTTTTTTTCTTGCAGGATTTATCAAAAATTTTCTAAGAACAAAAATGTCTTAGAATTAGTCAAAGAATATTATCAAATATTTTCAGATTTTTTTATGACGTTTTTCAAAAATTTCGATTTCACGATTTTTCAAAAAAATCGAAAATCGTTTCGGAACATTCCTGAAAAATTTGAGAGTATCCTTTGACCAATTCTAAAACATTTTTGTTCTTAGAAAATTTTTGATCAGAAAGATTTTGAAAGTATCGTTTTAAAAAAAAATTTAATTAGGCCGCCATTTTGTTCTAGTAACAATTTTTTAGACCTTACTAACCTTATTTATTTTAAGTTTAGACATCGAGGCCACGATCTGAATAGGTGTAGGTCATAAAAAAAATTAAAAGGGAACGAAAAGTCATTTAAAAAAATGCAAGCGAAAAATGACGTTATTTTGGATTACTTTTTAATTTTTCCATGGTTAAATATTTTTTAAGATTTTTTTAACCATCACCATTTAAAAGAGCACCTTCAAAAACATAGGAAAAGGTAGTTTGGAACTCTGTTTTTCTATAATTCATTGAAAGGCATCAACTCGAACTTCAATGTCGAAATTTTGTCCTGTGGCATTAATGGGTTAATTTAGCAGTATAGTTTTTATTTTCGAAATGTAAATAAGAGTTTCACTCATTCATTCCAGTGTGATGCCATCTGAACATACCGAAATGGAATCCTATGTGGATGAGTCTTATAATCCGGCGACAAACTATGTATTCATCAAAAGTGACCCTAATCAGGTAGCAAAACACTGTTCAGGTAACAAAATATAGACATCCAAAAAAAACGTCATCAACTCTGGCTATGAACGAGAGAGATAGAAATAACGGTCATGTCTAAACTTTTCGGTTATGTCAAACTTTTGACAAGTGACTGTCACAATTTGTAAAATAAACAATAGCTGTCATATGATGTGACAGTTTTGACAAGTAAATTAGGTTATAAATTCGAATAAGAATAGAAATACGTCTTTTTTTTCTTGGCCAACTTTGATGACGTTTTTTTTGGATGTCTATATTATGAATCAAATTTATATGTGTGATTTCCTCAGAATGCTTCTGAAATAGAAATAGAATATCCCGAGGATCATAAGTTAACTGAAGATGTAGCGGAAACACGTTATTATTGCAAGCTTTGTCCCTATGTGGCGAGACGGAAGAGAGATTTGTCTAAACATGTTGCAATCCACCAGAGGTCTCTCACAACAAGAACTTATGACTGCAGTTTTTGTTCCTATAAGACGAGACATAAAGGCAATTTTAGCAAACACGTGTTGACTCATCAGGATATATCTGAGATAACAACTCATAACTGCAGTTTTTGTTCCTATAAGGCGAAACAGAAAGGCTCTTTAACAACACACATGCTGATTCATAAGGATGATTCTGAGATAACCACTTATGACTGCAATTTTTGTTCTTACAAGGCTAAACGTAAAGACAGTTTAACCAAACACATGCTGATTCATAAGGACGTTTCTGAGGTAACAACTTACGACTGCTGTTTTTGTAGCTACAAGGCAAAACGCAATGGCCAATTAGTCCGACACATGCTGATTCACAAGGATGCTTCTGAGATAACGACTTATCAATGCGCACTTTGTCCGTATAAGGCGAAACAGAAAAGCCATTTAACCGGACACATGTTGATACATACGGATACTTCTGAGATAACGACTTATGACTGCAGCTTTTGTTCCTATAAGGCGAAGTTTAAAAGCAATTTAACCACACACATGCTGATTCATAAAGATGCTTCCGAGATAACGACTTACCAATGCACACTTTGTCCCTATAAGACGAAATGGAAAAAGGATTTACCCAAACATATGCAGAATCACAAAAATGCTTCCGAAGTAACGACTTATGACTGCAGGTTTTGTTCCTACAAGGCGAAACAGAAAGGCAATTTAACCACACACATGCTGATTCATGAGGAGATTTCTGAGGTAAAATCTTTGTCACATAATTTGGTATAAATGCAGCATATTAAAAAAATTGCACATAATGCCTGTAATAAAAGTGTTTCATCAGTTTATTTTCCATGTTTCTGTTAACATGAAATTATTTAGTTTTTTCACGTTTGGTTGTAATGGAGACCAACTTAAATGACAACCCATATTGACAACCGATATGGTTCTCTCTTAATATCTGAAAGAGCAGCCTTTTCTTTTTTACTGTACACTAAAAATTTATTATGGTTACATAAAAAAAATTCGCGAAAAAACATGTTTAAAGTTAACTCTTTGAAACCAATAATAAAGAAAAGAGAATCAAAGCATGTACCATTGAAATTAAGATTTTTTATTTTCTGTGGTCATTAATTTGTTACTTTTTTTGCGTTTTTACGATTTATAAATAAATAATGGATCACTTATATGAAAAGCAAAGAGTTGAAATTTTAATAGAGGGGTATATGGAGACATACAGAGATCACAAGACCAAGTTTGTGTACTAATAATAATAATAATAATATATGTTCTTTATTGGATACATAAAAATAATATTACATATCCGAAGGGCTATCGACCGGAGTCCTTCCGCCCACATTGGTTTAATAATTGATGTGATTAACATTTTTTATATAAAGAACTGAAATACATACATATAAAGAAAAAAAAAAAGAACAAAAATTGTAATGTGAAAGAAAAAAAATATATATATATATATATAATAAAAAAATAAATAACTGCTATTCTGCTGCCATCATTGTCAGTTTTTCAAACAAAGTTTGCTCTGGGAATTTAAATCTTGACCGTCTGTTTGGAGTTTCTCTCTGCATTGTGATTGAAGAATGTCTCTGTTGTGTGGTTGTCGAGCAAATTTGGAAGAAAGTAGCTGTAGCCTGTCCGTGATCGGGGTTAACTGTGTTTCTTGATACAGATGTTCATTTGGAGGGTTGTGTACTGGGTTGTTGGGATGTCTCATTTTAGTTATTATACGAAGAGATGAAGTTTCAGCGGTTTTAATGTTATTTATGGCTGGTTTCCGACAGTTAATAAACAAAGTATGTCCATAATCCAGGATGGGTCTACAGATGGATTTATATATTTTAGTAGCAACTCTTGTAGAGATTCCTTTGTTCTTATATGTAAGAGACCTAAAATGCTTTGCTCTGTTCTTAATTTTTGCTTTGACGATGGAGGTGTGTTGATTAAAGTTCAATTTCTGGTCTATTGTTATACCTAGGTACCTTACTGAATTGGATGGTCTAACCACATGGTTTCTTATGTTGACTGTTGGCGAAGAATCAGACAAGGTATGATTGAATATTAATAACTGTGATTTTGTAGGGTTTATAGTAAGTCGCCATTTATTGAACCATTCTGTAAGCTCATCCATTTTTTGCTGCAAAGTTTGCATTAAATTTTGAAGGCTTGGGTTGTGTCCCACAATTGAAGTGTCATCGGCAAACTGGAGTAGATATGTCATATCTTCTTTTGGGTTTTGGTCCTGAACTATATCCGAGCTGAAAATGTTGTATAATAGCGGTGATAGAGGCAACCCCTGTGGTACCCCTTGTTCCGGTGAAAATTCATTTGATATACTATCATTTAATTTGACATGTAACCTTCTTTTTTTCTAGAAAGTGCCTTGTGATGTGCAGTAAAAAGTCTGGAATTCCTATGGTTTTCATTTTATATAATAATCCTTCGTGCCACACACTGTCAAATGCCTTCTGGATGTCTAGATATATCGCTGCTGATTTTAAGTTGTCATGTCTAGCTGCCTGTACATTTGATAATAGAATTGTTAATGGATGAAGTGTTGAACATTTTTTCTTTAAATCCAAATTGATGCTTAGGGATTTTATTATTTACCACTTGATTAATTTTGTTTCTTATTATTTTTTTCAAAAGTTTTCCTAGTACCGGTAACAGTGTTATTGGTCTATAGTTATTGGTTAATTTGTGATTCGTGTTTGGTTTCGGTATACTTATAATTTCCCCATTTTTCCACTCTGTTGGGAATATATGATATTTTAGGCAGTATTTGAATATTTCAATAATATATAGATATTATATTATATTATATTGAAGTTGTTTTATTATAGACCATGGTATTTTGTCACCTCCTGGAGAAGTGTTTTTTTGTTTGTGTATTATATCAAAATATTCTTCATTGATTTCAACCTGCTCATTGGGGGTTTGTGTACTATTTAACGAATTATACCCCAACGGATCTCCAATAAACCAGTCAACTAAGCGAGCCGATTCGTAAAGAAATTTCAAGTAACTGGTAGCATTAAGGTTTCCACTAAATCAGGTAGATATAAAACTGGATTTGGGGAGAAAAATCATTGGATATCTCGCTCTCAGAGCGCAAAAATCCAATCCAATCTTCCAGAGTCTTGGCAACTACTTCTGATGTTTCTCGCCATTCAGTTAAAAATGTATTCAAGTGAGAAAAGTTACGTCTCTACAAACTACTACTTGTTTACGAGTTAAATGAGGATGGTTTTGATGGAAGGGCTGACCTTTGTGAAGACATGATAGATAGATGTAATAACAACAATAACTTCTCAAGAAATATCCTTTTTCAGATGAAGCTACATTCAATTTAAATAATGTTGTTAATCAATATAATAGCCATTACTGATCAAGTCAGAACCCTCATTGATTCCAAGAAGCGTGCACGCAAAATCCCAAAAAGTTAATGTTTGGGCAGACATTGTTGGATTACTTAGATGGATCCTGGAGTGGATGCGGGAACCTTCAGCGTAGAAACAAAAAAACTGCACGCATTCCACGAAACATCGAACTACTATACTTTTCTCGACGCGCGTTTCGCCAACCAAGTTGGCATCTTCAGGAGAAGATTAAAACTAAATTTTAGCCTACACACTTGCACTATTTATACTAAATTTGTTGCCACGGGTCATTGAACCATAACTGTCATTGTTTATCAGAGCAAACAGTGGACTGGTGGGTATCGGACCATTGTCCTTATTCATACTACTGTTACACTTAATGATTTCTAAACTTTCAAAAGCATCCAACTGTCTACTGTTTGTTACATATCTAATTAATTTTAAATTATTAATGTCTATCCTATGGTTGTTGTCAAAAGCGTGTTGGGCAACACAAAATTTTTCTGTTCTGCCATATTTCAAATGAGCCATGCGTTCTTTAAATCTAGTCAAAATAGATCTTTTTGTTTGCCCAATATACTTTTGATCACAATCTTTATAACTTATTTCGTATATTCCTGACTTTTCGTTATTGTCGATTTTGTCTTTGGGGTTACCCAAAAGTGTCTGTAGTTTATTTTTAGAATTATAAATCAAATGGATATTAATATTTTTTTTTGAATCCTTTTGTATTATTTTTATATTTTTTTATTTAATCTAGATAAAATTTTTAAAAATATTAATGGTGTAATAATTAAATTTGGTGTATAATTATAAAAATAAACTACAGACGCTTTTGGGTAACCCCAGACAAAATCGACAAAAACAAAAGTCAGGAATATACGAAATAAGTTGTAAAGATTGTGATCAAAAGTATATTGGGCAAACAAAAAGATCTATTTTGACTAGATTTTTAAGAACACATGGCTCATTTGAAAAATATGGCAGAACAGAAAAATCTTGTGTGCTCCAACACACTTTTGACAACAACCATAGGATAAACATAAATAATTTAAAATTAATTAGAAATGTAACAAACAGTAGACAGTTGGATGCTTTTGAAAGTTTAGAAATCGTTAAGTGTAACAGAAGTATGAATAAGGACAATGGTCCGATACCCACCAGTCCACTGTTTGCTCTGATAAACAAAGACAGTTACGGATACGAAATTGTTTTCTAAAGCGCAGCTGAGTTTCTTCACATTTAAAAAAAAAATAAAACATTCAGTTTAAAATAAAAAATCTCATGTACTACAACACAGCGTTAATATACTCAGCTGTACTGTACAAAAGGTCCTAATAAAATTGAACTCCCTGTAAGTAGCTAGCTCATGAATTTTCGCGAATATTATGTTTGGTTTAAAGGATATGATAAATTTACTATTTGCCATGGATAAGGAACGACTAGACCTGATTTCTCAGTCTTGAAAACGACATTAACTCTTTGTTATTGACTTCTTGTCACTCAAGTATTGGATCTTAGAGAGTGAAAGTCTAAAATTTGGGGATTGCAACAGAACTCTTGGGACGCAATTTTGTTTTGAACTACATCTCTGCACGTAGACTCTTCGAGACCAAGTGGAGTCAGAGATTATGTGAACCAAATGGGTTTTTAGATGGAGTTCCGATTTCCTTCAGTTACGCCAATGTTTGTGGATGCTTATCGAGTTTGATAGGGATTTTTTTTTTTGATGAAGAAGGTAGTTCCATGACGTCGTGGTCAGAGCTACGGCTTGGTGGAGGAGTGATGAGGTTGCTGGTGTACTCCAGCCCCGAGTCCTTGTGTACGACCGACCTGGGCGGCGAAGATACGTTATACAGAAACAGAATAACACTCATGTTAGTCATGTTAATTACATATCACGCATGACGGCGCGGGGGGGAAGAGGGAGGGTAGCAGCGGGTAGGCACCTGTCCTGAGGACGGCGTCTGCAGGTACGAGGACACATCTGGCTCCACCATGCAGCTGCGCAACGTGTCCGGGATGAACATTCCTCAGGGGGAGGCGACCAGGAGGGAGGATTCCACCGGGTCGCCCGTCCGTCCGTCTGTTCGGTCGGTGCGGCCGTCGGTCACATTGATCCGGGGGGCTGCACTGGCTCACTCACCACCACCGGGCACCTCTCGCTATTAATAAAGGGGCACGGCGTGCACTCTATTTATACATCGCTGCTGAGACGCTCAACAACGGCGGAGCCGGTGTCCGGACGCTCGATATTTCTCTGCCATGTGTCCTCCTTCCTCCACCACCTCGGACCGGCGCGGGCGCGGGCGATCGCCAGCGCCTCCAACCGGCCACCTCTGCGCTAACGATCCACTCGATGCCGATGCAGTTGCAGATTTACGACGGCTGCCCCGACGATTACCGGATTGCTCGCTCCGGTTACATTATTTATGCCCCCGGCGGCGGCGCCCAGCGGCGTCCCGCGCATTTCTTGACGGGGGCCACCGCAATTTCCCGTTTGCACCGAAAAATTCCTTTTCGTGCATCCGACATCGTACCGTTTGCACAGAAGTGTTTTCCGAATTTCGTACAAAATCCGGGTTATGATTTTGCTGTGCAAATTTTGGGCTTAAATTTTTTACTGTGAAAATTTCCGTTTTGAGACTTCAGTATTTTTTTGTAATTCCTCCTCGAGCTTTGTAGCTCTTTTTATTCCGTGCAAAATCTGGGTTTCACTTTGCCGTGCAACTCTGGGCTTTAATAATATCGTCCCAGATTTTTCTTCGAATTGTTGCTACGTTTACATTTTTTGCAGTGCAAATATCCGTTTCTGCGTTCTGAGACTTCAAAATTCCTCCTCAAGTTTTATAGCTTTTTATTCCGTGCAAAACCTGGGTATTCACTTTGCGATTCAAAATCTAGGGTTCACTTTGCCATGCAAACTCTGGGCTTTAATATCGTCCCAGATTTTTCTTCGAGGTGTTGCTACGTTTACATTTTTTTTCTGTGCAAATATCCGTTTCTGCGTTCTGAGACTTTTCAGAATTTTTTTTGTAATTCCTCCTCAAACTTTGTAGCCCCTTTTTATTCGGTGCAAAATCTGGGTTTTACTTTGCCTTGCAAACTCTGGGTTTTAATATCTTCCCAGATTTTTCTTCGAGCTGTTGCTACGTTTACATTTTTTTGCTGTGCAAATATCCGTTTCTGCATTCTGATACTTTTCAGAATTTTTTGTAATTCGTCCTCTAGCTTTGTAGGCTAAAATTTAGTTTTAATCTCCTGAAGATGCCAACTTGTTTGGCGAAACGCGCGTCGAGAAAAGTATAGTAGTTCGGTGTTTCGTGGAAAACGTCCAGCTTTTTCTTAGATGGATATTTAAATTCAGAGAAATATTTAAATCTGCCGAGAAATCACATTATTCCATCTTGTAGACTGTTGTTTTCGGGTGAAAATAGTGTTACTAACCAACAATTCTGGTTCTAACAGGATGGGGGCATCACCACATTTTGTGACAAATATCTATATCAAAATAGGGAGTATTTTAATCCGCAATATCCTCTGGATATGCAGAACAGGTACAAATAAATGGCCAGCGCACTCTCCGGATCTAAATCCCTTAGATTTTTTCTGTGGGCATATTTAAAATGTAAAGTATATGTCGGTCGACCAGATAACATTGAACCCTTCAACCAGAAAACTTCAAATGAAGTTCAAGCCATTCCTGAAGGCGTTCTAATAACTATTATGGAAGCATTTCGAGACCGTCTTGGACATTGCTTGGCGGAAAATGGAATTCACGTTTAATACATCTTTTGCTAAGTTAAAAAAATTAGTAATCAAGATTACAAGATTATTGATACGATTTTACAGTTTTTTTGCGAATATTCTATATGTAACCATATCAAATCTATAGTGTATAGTAAAGAGAAAATAGCTCTTTCATATATTGAGAGAAAACCTATGGGTTGCCATTTATATACAGGGTTATTAAAAAGTCACAGGCATTATGCGCGACTTTTTGCCACTCTGTACTTTTGCCACTGTTATATCTATCTACATGTCTTCATCTATCTCTATTAGTTCTTTGTTGTCCATCTGAGTTTTGCAATAAAGGAAACGAGTTAACCCATTAGCGCCTGACCGGACACTTTTTGTTCTCTAATTTCAAAGTGTTGCTGTGTGCATAGTTTAATTGAAAAAAAATCCTGGACCACTGTCCCCTATGTTTCCAAGGGTGCTCTTTCGAATGGAAGTGGTTCAAAGTCCGGAAAATGAGTTGTATCGTTGGAAAATTGGAAACGAAAAAAAGGGATTTTTTGATGACAAAAAAACCCAACCCCAAATCGTGAAAATTCGTATTTTCCAAAAGTCGTTAAAAAAATCTGAAAATTTGAACGTATTCTTTGACTGATTTTGAGACAAATTTGTTCTTCAAGTCAATAGTCAATAGTTTTCGAGAAAAAAAATAGGAAAGTTTGAAAAAATCATTGCTTAACCGGCGCCATTTTGTTTAAACAAGAATATTTACAAATAATGTAAGGACAATAGCTTATAGTTTAGGTGTCATGGACACCTTTTTTTTGGTTTTAGGTATGTACAAAAATGTAAAAGCGAAAAAAAAACAACTTTTTTTCTGGACTTGCAACCACTTCCACTCGAAAGAGCACCCTTGAAAACATAGGGGACAGTGGTTCCGGAATTTTTTTCAATTAAATTATGCACACAGTAACACTTTGAAATTGGAGAACAAAGAGTATTAGGTTAGGCGCTAACGGGTTAACAAGTCAATATTTCCATAGGTCCAATGTTTCTAACAGTTGGAAACTATCAGAAATGCTTCTGCAAACAGGCATAATAGTTACTGCATTAACTGACAATAATAAACACAAAATGTAGTAAGAATGAAACACAAACGAAAATATAGTGTTCCATTTAAGACAACGAATTTAGTTTACATAGTTACATACCTGTATTAGCCATTTTTTTTTTTTATTTTTATAGCAGCAAATTTCTATTTATTGTGTCAAATGCACATCGAAAATTCCACAGTCTCGTATGAATTCTTCACTTCCCTGTATCCTGCCCGGTAGATTGAGTGATGATAACACAGGTCTCCAAAATTTCAGATTTTCTAGGGGCTGGTACTTTTTACTCCCGGTTAAAGCCGGATTAACTAACCAGATGATAAGACTGTGTATGTGTATAAGACAGTCTAATGTGTAATATCTGTACACATTTTCACAGTCTATCGTCTGGTTTTTTAATCCGGCCTTAACCGGAAGTAAAAGTACCGGCCATAAGACGAATTTGCAGGAAAATTACTACAGAAAAGAAAATTTCTTTTTGGTGTTTATTACTTTCTTAAATTTACTAGTTGCCTACCTTTATTAAAAAAAAAAAAAAAAAAAACAGGCGGGATTTGCCGGATAACAAAACCTAGATCTCTTTCTAACAGCATCACAAGTCAAAATCATGTTGAACCACAAAAGATTTTTTTATTCTACCACATTTTAAGGGAGTTGTAGATAGTGATATCAGTCATTAGAGATATACATACAATGTACAGCTCTGTGCGTAAAAATAGCACCGACTGTATTTTACATTAAACACATGAAATATAAAAGGCGAGACTTAGTTGCATCTGTTTAGCTTTTTTATTACAAAAGAGTAATGATATAATAAAACATTGTATATAACATATTGTTCCAAATAAACTAAAACTAAATGTAGCACATTCAGTTAACTTATAATATCTCAAGTTTTTACTGTGCAAAAAAATAGCACCGCTCGTGAAACATACAAATTACTGTACAAGGAATCAAATAAAATTAAAAAGTTAAACTGTAATATATTAATACTTTGTTGTATAACCTTTGTTTTTCAAAACACCAGCACAACTCCCTGGCATAGAGTCAACCAGCGCTTGACAAACGCTGTAATGGAATAGCCTCCACGCTGATTGCACAGCATACTATAATTCTGCAGTAATCTTCGATTTTGCTTTAAAAACAGCTTTTTTAACATCTGCCCAAAGATTTTCAATTGGGTTCAGGTCTGGTGACTGAGCGGGCCATTCCATAACCTGAACTTTACTTCTCTCATTATATCAATGTAGACTAATGCAGTTATTGTAGGCTTGATCCAAAATATTGGCCCAGTACCATGATACGAGAAAGAACTCCACAAATTAATTTTTGCTCCGCCATGTTTAACGGTCTTGACTGTATACTGGGGTGTAAGTTCATCTCTTGTTGGTCTCCGGACAAATTTTCTACAGCCTGTAGTCCCAAATAACTCAATTTTCGACTCATCGGTCCAGAGGATATTTGTGCATTGTGCGAGACGCCATTTTAAATGTTCCCGAACGAATTTGATTCTGTCACGAAGATGTTTCTTCTTGAGTAACAGTACTTTCCTAGGAGATCTGGCCATCGAGTTTTTCTTTAAGAGCCTTCTTCTTATTGTAGATGTGTCTACATTCAGATTTAAATCCTTTTTAATTTGAGTTGACGTTATAGAAGAATTTTTTTGTTAGTCTTAGGATGCTTCTTTCATCAGTTAAAGATTTTTCTTTAAATTTCTTGGCATTACTGATCAATTTATTAGAATATCCGACCACTTCCCTAATAAATTTTTATGTTTTCCCTTTAGCCAATAATTTGATTATGAACAAAAGTTCTTCTTTCGTGCAATGTTTTCCACGGCCCATTTAGTATTTAAATTAAATTAAAATTCAATTCAGATATTAACTATAGGCTTATATTATTTTACCTTTAACTTAATTGTTCTATGCTGAAAGATGTTTAGATGTTACAGCGTCGAACTGCTATCATAGACTGAATTGGTGCTATTATTTTACACAGGTCAATAATTTTATTTATAGAAACAGGGATTTCCCCTACCGAAACAATAATTTTCCGGACTTCATTAGTTTCAGAAACTCAGTGGATCTCAAACAAATACCTTGAGAACACTTTTGAATGCATATAGCACAGCAGTCAATACGTGATTATGGAGTTAATTTGAGTATTCACTATGGTGCTATTTTTTTGCGCATAGCTGTATCGTTTCAGTGTACAGAGTAGCGGTATCGTTTCTGTATACATCAAATTCTAACTCATTTTCACTGTTTCTAATAAGTTAGTTGTTCAGTATTCTCAACTTCATACGTAAAATTTATATTTGGAAAACGGTCGTTTATTTCTGAAACAAAATGATCTAAGTTAGCTTTCTTTGTATCAAAAATTGTGATTATATCATCAATAGGGTTCGGTAGTATATGCCATAACACAGGGTCGGTACTATACAACTCTATGATAATGAAAGTATAAACCGTATTTTTTAAGCACTTTGTAAATTAATTACACGTGTATTTCTTGCTCGTGCATACGTACGCCACTGACCGCGCCTGGTAACGCGCTAGGACTTGTACTATGCCGTAGTACGTCGATCCCGTCCAGGAGCTCTGGATAATTGAACGCAGTTAACTATGCGTTATGGCACACTTTCCGTTCAGACAATATGCAGCTCACTTAAAATATGATAGAATAGAAAAAAAATGGTGTAGCCCAGCACGCTTTTGAAAATAATGATAGGATAGATGTGACTGGCTGAGTGTAACAGTCAGTTATACAAAAGTGCCGGGACGGCTGGATAACTTGAGAAATACGGCTCCTAGAGAAAAATGACCGTTATAAAAGTTATAGGATTTTTCCCTGGCAATTCAATAATGAACTTGGATTTGACCTTGAGCATGACCTTGAGGGTTATGTCAGGGTCAAGTCCGTTTTATCAAATAGGACCCTCTATTTTTGACACCGATAATGAAAAGAGGCGGAAAATTTTACAATTGATTATGATGTTGACCAACTCCTGGGATTTGACCTTCGAGGCTATTTCAAGCGCAAATACAATTGAGGCATTGAAGCTTGATAAATACGCATCATGGAAAAAAGTTGACCAAGATAAAGACCTATCTATCCATCGAAGGCAAAACTCTTTACTTTCCAGCTATTTAAGGAAAGACTTTGACCTGTCCAGCCGGTCAAGGCAAGACTCGTCCAAACGGTCTTAATTAAATACAATAAGTTATCAAACTGTGCTCCATTAACCTCTTGACAGTAAGCCAATCGATTATAAAAACTGTTGATTGCATTCATTAAATACTCAGCTGGGATGACATCGCATTCGTCTAGTATGCGTTGTAATTCTTGTAAATTTTGTGGCTTAGTTTTGTACACCCTACCTTTGAGGTAACTGTGAAATGTGAAATGGACTGCCAAGATTCAAATACGGTTCATGAATGTATGGCATTTCATAACTTGATTCTACAACTGATACTAAAAAAGATCATGGATTAATTCCATTTAATTTTGATTACTATCAGCCAAAAAAGATAATTGGTCAGAATTGATCAACATTCAACAAAATCAATTACATGATTATAGAGATACGGCCATAACAAGTGAAAATTAGTCAAAGTGGTTGAATATTGGTCATGAACTTTTATATTGACAGTCAAAAGTTGATATAAGTGGTCACAGGGGGTTTAATGTGAAAAAAAACTGATGAAACTGTACGTACGACCATAACCTTTACGTGAATTCAAGGTCATGGCCAAGACCAATTGAATTGCCAGGAAAAATCCGACAACTTTTATGAAGGTCAATTTTCTCTGGGATACGTATTATCAAACTTTAATGTCTCAATTGTATTCGACCTTGGAATAGCCTCGAAGCTCAATCCCAGGAGTTGGTCAAGGTCATAATCGATTGTAAAAATTTCCCCTCTTTTCATTTCCGGTGTCAATAATAGGAGGTTTTATTTGATAAAACGAACTTGCCCTTGAAATAACCTTCAAGCTCATGGTCAAGGTTAAATCCAAGGTCACCATTGGATTGTCAGGGGAAAATGCTACAACTTTTGTCAAGGTCATTTTTCTCTAGGAGGCGTATTTCTCGAGTTATCCAGCCGTCCCGGAACTTTTGACACGCACTCTATGAAGGGATAATAAGTTAGGGCTCACAAAATCACAACTTCCACCAGTCGGCGAACCGCAACGGAAACTTTAGTGTAAATAAGATAGATACATATATTTAATATATCTATCTATATCTATATAATTAGTGTAAATAAGATTTAACTTTAATTTTAATCATCTGATGTCTACATGATGTCGGACTCGTGTAATCTTGCTAATTGTTAATACCAACTTATTAGTTATGTAAACAAATATGACTACGTTTTCATAGAATCCATATAGACTATCTGCAGAATAACTAGAAGCGCCGCGCGCGGAATTTTTGATAACTTTTGTACTGTGGATTTTGTATTGTGTCATATGCGTTGAATTGTTTTTTGTACTATTTTTGAAATTGGGAAAGAATTCACACTGTTGCAAATGTTATTAATTGCACGGGTAAGAATTTCTTGATAAAGTAAGTATAATTTTCACGAGAATCATATTTATATTATGTGTTGAAACTGTCTAAACTATTTGATTTATAGGTTATGAATGTAATTGTAAAGAATTAAGTGAAATGTCTGATAAAGAAAAAAATAACGTGCAAAATTAGGATAGTATGTACAACAATAGTGCAATTAAATAAAGAGTCAGGTTTAATGATATTTATATTTTATTAAATGACAATCTATGTACCGCAATTTATATCATATATATTTTTGACAAATGTTTTATACAACTCTCTTGGTGTTGCGTTGAAAAATAAATAACATTTATTTCGTTACATACACATGTATGTAACGAAATATTTCTTGTTTATATTAATTTTGTACAGAAATATATATTACTAATCCTTATTCGCTAAAATCTTCATGAGTGCTTACTTTCAAAATTGAAGGTTGTAAATTAAACAAAATAGCTGCCAGAAGAACAATGTCATCGAAAACGTTAAAGTGACCAGAATTTGATTTTGCCAAAGACGGACATGTTCGGCTGGTTCACACTGACGAAGCTAGAGTTTATTTTTCGCGCCTTGAGGCGCAGCTAAATAGCGCCGCAGGCGAAAATTTTTAAAACTTTCAATGTCACGCGTTTTCTGGCACTTCAGAATTTCAATGAAAAATACATTTACATAAAAATATAGACTTTCACAAGGATACCTACTTTTTGGAATTTGATGCCTTTTTTGAAATACTGATATTTAATTACGATAGATACGATACGTCGATACGTCTTCAGATTAACCTAGAAGACGTAATTACGGACATTTTAATAAAAAAATTTCAATGACGGACAGTTTGACGGACTGCTCTTGAAGACGGACAAGCTTTCTGAATGACGGACGTCTGGTCACTTTAGGTTATGTAGCGCGACACAAAACACTGCACTGCTAATATGACCGATGCTAATTCAAGATGTGACGTCCACAGTACTTCGTGTTCAAGTTATAGTTTATTACTTTTATGAATTGGATGGCTTCCGCAATGATTACAATGACATAATGAGCAGTAAATCGTATTTTGCGTATTGTCTTCTTGTAATATGCCAACACGAAACTTATAGAGTAAGCCGCCGCGAGCGCTGTTGTCGCGAATCGTTAAGCTCCGCCTTTCTGCAGATAGTCTATAGTTTTGATTTAAAGCTTTAATTTTGACAGCATCGAAAGCTGTCAAACGCCAGAATGCAAAACAATCAAGCAAACTATTTTAGGCCTGAATCTATCAAAGACATACATACTCGTATATCTAAATCTGAATTACATATTGATAAAGCTTATAGAATTTCCATTCTAAATTGAAAATAGGTAAAAAAAGCAAGGTTGTCAGATATATTTTCTAAAATTGCTAAGCTCACTATACAATTATACTTCATACTTCAGTAAACTGTTAGTTCGTGACGTTCTTAGAAAGCTAGTTTGGAAATATTAAAAAAAATACATAGATATAAATTTATTAGTTAGCATTAAAATAAAGCGTTTAAAATTGCTGGAAAAAAATAATTATAAATTAAATCAACTTTATGTATATTACTATACTTAAGAAAATTTTGAAGAGGCGGCAACGCTTCGCTTGTTTGGCTGAAATCGCTGGCCGGTGGTAACACCGGCCCACGATCTATTAAACTATTGTGCTTTGCATCAAATACATTCGTTAAATACTTATTCGGTCCACTGTGCCATAAAATTTTTACGACGTCGTTAAAATGATTTACGACATTAGGAATTCTTACTTATTTAAGACGCCAGTGTATTTCAGCTAGGTTTATTAAAACAGACAATTTTTTGAGATTGTCTGGCTAAATGAGCATTATTTACAGCAAATTATATTACAAATATTAAGAGTTTTGTATGCAGGCTAATTTTAATCTCCTATATGGATTTGAATGAAAAAAATATTTCACAATTTTCAAATTTATAAAAGATATATGCACGCCCATGGAATCATAAAGTTGCCCCGCTTTTTTTGTTCCCCAGGCGTATTTATCATTTTCAATTCAGAATAAAAGGACTATACTTTGAAGTCAAATTTTGGTAAATGCTTGTTATTACGGTAACAGAAATCCAACAATTATTTTTTAATATCACAGATTTGTAGTTCAGATAGATAGTTTTCAGTATATAACAAATTATCAATCCAAACATTGTCCCCTTAAGTGGCATATATTTGTTCAACAGGATGTTTCCAGTGTCAGAACTTTTGACTGCAGTTTTTGTTCCTACAAGGCGAAATACAAACGCTATTTAACCACACACATGCTGACTCATAAGGATGCTTCTGAGGTGGTGATTTATCAATGCGCACTTTGTTCCTACAAGACGAAACGCAAAGGCAATCTGAGATCACACATATTGATTCACAAGAATGCTTCCGAAGTAACAACTTATGACTGCAGTTTCTGTTCCTATAAGGCGAAACACAAATACCATTTAACCAGACACGTGGTGACTCATCAGGATACATCCGAGGTAATCTTATGTCTAGAAGTCCTTTAAGGTAAAACGAGAAATGAATTTAAACAGACATCGAGACTTCTTCTCGTTCTCGGATCTTCAAATCCCCCCTCACTTCCTCACTTAAGTGCTATTGCCTATCCAGTTAGTATACAGATCAATGTAACCAGACGTCAAAAGTAATCATTGAGATATTTCCGAGGCAATGCAATGTGCCCGACGAGGACATTTGAAAACTTTTGTAGAGAAACAAATTCCTTGTACAAAGATAAGAAAAAACTTTCAATGAACATACGAGATGTGGCTATTAAATAACCGAACTGATGCTGCTACCAGCGCGCTGCGAGCGTGTCGCGACAAGTTTGAACAGAACTGTGTCTGGTGATACTTTCCCCCACCCTGAGTTCACTGGACAAGCCAGTGAGTCGTTCAATTTGACTGTAGCAGTCATTTGAATTAGTTTACGCACCAGTGACGCGTCGAAAAAATGTTGTCTTCAGATAGAGCAACGGGTTAACCTCAAGGTTCTTGTTAAACTGGGGAAAACTTTTACAGAAGCTTATACAATGTTAAAAGAAGTGTACGGGAATCAATGTTTACCCCGCACACAAGTTTTTGAATGGTTTAAACGGTTTAAAGAGGTACATGAAACGACCGAAGACGATCCGCGCCCCGGACGGTCCTTAACCTTAAAAACGGATGAAAACATTGAAAAAATTGGTAAATCAATCCGCGAAGATCGTCGCCTAAGCATCCGAAGGCTTGCTGAAATAACAGGAATCGACAAAGAATGTGTTCGCCAGATTTTGCATGTTCAACATGCGCAAAGTTTGTTCAAAAATGGTGCCAAAACTCACTCCCGCGCAAAATGAATCAAGAATGAACATTGACATTATAAACAACATTGACACTGATCCAGGCTTGTTAGACACAGTGATTACTTGTGATGAATCGTGGTTTTTTACTTACTACCCCGAAACAAAGCGAGGGAAGCGGTTAAAGCAAAAGCGACGGAGGTTCTGAACCAGCTGACAGAAGCAGACTTCCAGCACTGCTTTCAACAATGGAAAAGTCGTATGGAGCGGTGTAGAGATCGCCAAGGGTAGTGCATTGAAGGCGAAAAAGTTAAGTCATGACAGCAGTTCGATTATTTAATAGCCACACCTCGTATGTCCAATTCTCAACCATTCAGGAGATATGGGTGGTCAAAGTTGCATAGTGTAATTGGAAAAGTGTGTTGTGAAAAAATGTGAATAGTGTGTTAAAAGGGCATCAATCAGTTAGAGTAACGTTTTCAGAACATTTTCAAGAAACCGATGTCACTTTTATAAAACCTGAATACTTTGTGGTTGTCCCACTTGTGGCATATCCAGTTCATTCAAAAACTATAAATAACCAGTGACGACAGATATCTTTCAAGCAAATCACGATTTCGTTACTAGAAATTTGTGAAATTCTTAGCTCCTGATCGAATTTACAGCCCATTTACTTAAGTTACTTTGGGTAACGGACAGTAAGTAAATTCACAGCTACCCGTAGTAACTTGTAGAAATTTGTCATTAAGAATCACCATATTAGATAATTAAACTGAAACCTCAAATTCTGACAAAAGCTAAAAATTTCATAGGTTTCTAGTAATTACACTGACAATGGACGCATTCAGGGCTTAGCGGCTGAGTAGCTAACTTAGCTACTTCCCTGAATGGACGTGGCTGACACTTTTTTGATCTCAGCGGCTGACCAATTTACTAAGGCCCCCTGCACAATTAACATAAACGTAAAATTAACCACAACCACAAAGATGGTGTATATGAAGATAATGTTCTTGTCTACAACTAATTCAGTTAGCATTAGCATTAAGAATGACCTTCAATCGTCAATAACCGTAAACATAAAGATGAAATTATTTTATCTTTACGCTTAAAATTACGTTTTGCCAGTTATACCAACCTTGTGTCTGTACTCTCGTGAAATATGGGTTAAGGGTTACCCTAAATACAGTAGTAACTAACACTAATTAATACTAAATTACTACAACATTAGTTAACAATTCGATGTCCATCATTTCTTCTAATTCCAGTGTCGTTTCTGATTTTTCATACAAAATGTTTAATTTAGTGAAATTGGCTAAAACTGAATCCTCTATGCGGGAGTTTTAAAAAACACACTATTTTACGCAGATTTGTTGTGGACAAAACATAAAAATTACAGTTATGCTTATGGTTGTGGTTAGCTCAATTGTGCAACAGGACTAAGCCTAAAATATTATAGCCGAGATGCTGACTGGACAATAATTCTATCATGATTCTCTCTATCGTTTTATCTGTGCTGTGAGCAACTGAATTTTAACTTACTTTTAAACAGGTTATAGAAAAGTAAATATTGCTTGTTTTTAAACAAAAAGTTATGGAAAAGAAAACGAACCTTTGGCTAAACTGAGTCCTCTATGCGGGAGTTTTAAAATACACACGATTTTACGCAGATTTGTTGTGGACAAAACATAAAAATTACAGTTATGCTTATGGTTATGGTTGTGGTTAGCTCAATTGTGCAACAGGACTAAGGCCCCCTGCACAATTAACATAAACGTAAAATTAACCACAACCACAAAGATGGCGTATATAAAAATAATGTTCTTGTCTACAACTAATTCAGTTAACATTAGCATTAAGAATGACCTTGAATCGTTAATAACCGTAAACATAAAGATGAAATTATTTTATATTTACGTTTAAAATTACGATTTGCTAGTCATACCAACTTTATGTCTGCACTCTCGTGAAATGTGGGTTAAGGATTACCCTAAGACAGTAGCAATTAACACTAATTAATAGTAAATTACTAAAATATTAGTTAACAATTCGATGTTCATAATTTCTTCTAATTCCAGTGTCGTTTCTGATTTTTCACACAAAATGTTTAATTTAGTGAAATTGGCTAAACTGAATCCTCTATGCGGGAGTTTTAAAATACACACGACTTATACGGTGATTTGTTGTGGACAGAACGTAAAAATTACAGTTATGCTTATGGTTATGGTTGTGGTTAGTCCAATTGTGCAACAGGACTAAGTGTCTTTAAGCACAGAATATGGCAGGGAATTATGAATCCATGATTCATGAAAGTTATCTATGCCATAGAACATATTACGTTTTCTAGATCTTTGCGAAACTCATACAAACGATTCAGGGAGTGTTAAGCCGCTGACTGTCAGAAAAGGCTAACTACTAACACATAGCGGTCAGCGGCTGAGCGTCCCTGAATGCGCCCAATGTCATAACATGTAGCGCAACTTTGACCATCCATATCTCCGAAACGGTTGACTTCTGGATCCAATAAAACAACCTGTTTTCACATTTTATTTTTACTTTGTTTTCCACTAAATGGTAAATGTGATGAATGTGATCATTTGTACTATGAATTTTTGAAAAAAGAGTTATTACACAGATTAAATTCTAGGACAAGGAGTAGAATACTTGGTTTGGAAGACAAAAGTTTTATAGACAACACGAGCAGTAACCAGATGCGCATTATGCAAAAGTCAACAATTCTAAAGATGTTTAATTTTTTTATTTTTAGAATCCTATTCATTGTCTCACTAGGATTTAATTAATAAAAACGACTTATTAATAAAGACTTTTTCTTAATATTTCAATTTTCATCGCTATTTCACACATATCACCACACACTGTCTAAATTCAGGCATAATTATATATTTCTAAAATAAAACTATCTCGAACATTGTTGACTTATTTTGCATAATCCATATTAGGTTAAATGAGCTCTCTTTACATATTCGAAGATATATTATGTACATTTATGTACCAATCACCTTATAAATAATAACACCAGAATATATTCTAAACCAGTACCTACGAATATCTGTAAATGATTTATTTATTTTCCGTAGGATGTTAAATCTGCACAAAATCAAGAACAAAATGTGATAGAATACCACGAGTCTGAGGGATGTTTGGCCATTAAGTCGGAAGAACTTGCTATTAAGGAGGAGGAAGATGAATGTGGTGGGTAATTTTTATGTATTTAATAATTATTATTCTTTATATTATTTTAAGAATAAATAGATTTTGAACAAATTAAAATGTGCATTTTGATAAAATAAGATATACACAAAGGAGTCATTAAAGTATGTAAAGTAAAGTAGACATGAGAATTTTTTTTCCATGAATTGAACTATAAAATGCAGAGATGTTGCAAAATGGCATACTCTTATTCTATGAAGAACTAAGAAAGAATTCTTGCGAAGCGGTCGAGTTTACGCCAAAAGATATCCAGATTGGTGACATCCTAACTAATGTTGTTTCATTACACTAAAGTAAATGGAAATAAAGCAGCTTTGAGTAAGTATTAAAACTGACCGATGTATTTTTGACAGTGATGCTGTTAATCAGGCATAATAATAATGCATTATTAAGGCAGTATTCAAATGTATCGCTGACAGAGTCATCAAGGTTTTATTTCCAAAGCCACTGAATGTCAAGCTTATTATATAGCTTAGTATTGACGAAACAGCGGATGTTAAAGGACTGAACATAGCTAACGTAGTGGTTGGGGGACTGAACGAGGCAAAAACCATGGAAGGGCTTTTGATAACTTCAAGCTTAATTTAATCCATGTTACATGTTCAGCACATGGACTCCACCTAATTGCTAAAACTGTTAGGGAGTGTTATCCTAATGCTGACACCCATATAGAGAATGTGGACAAGTATTTGTGAAAATACCATCCAAAAGGAAAAAGTTTTCTACCAAGACCACCACGACTAACAGAGCCTATTGTGACTCGTTGGAGCACACGGATATAGGCAGCTATTTTAAGTGGCAGGCGTCAGAGCTTAACTCCCGAACGTTATAGCATCGGTTATAGTGTGTGCAAGTTCAATGTCTGGTGACTATGGTTCCTTTGCTGATTAGTTGGACTGTAACAATAATCAACACATGTATAAACTATGACCTGTAACAGACAAATAGCAACCGTCGGACGCTTCAATAAACAATGGCACAGTAATTAGTTTGTTGGGCGACCACCAGGTATTAACGCGTATATTGAATTTCCTAGAAACGAAACACAGATATGCACGGTAATAAGTAATATTTTCTTCACAGAAGTTGAATTTTTAGTTCAAATAAATTCTTTTATTTCATCAATAAAAACAGTCACCCTCAACAATAAAGAAAACGGAGATTCTAAAGTATTTAGTAACTGACTTTCTTTTTTTCAGTTTTAATTTTTAATGTCTAAGTCTTGCATCTACTTACGCCTTCTTTTTCACTAAATGTATGCCCCCAGATGGGGGGAGGGGGGGGAGGCTTTTAATTCAGGAAGAACAGCGAAGTACACAATACAAATTCATTATAAAATAAAATTCATATATAATGAAAATTTTAATTTTCAATGGTACAACATAAATAGAAACCAACGGACGTTTCAATAAACAATGATATAGTAATGAGTATGCTGCGCCACCAGGTGGCGCAACGCTTATTTTGAATTCCATATACTCTTATGCTCTCATAGATACTGTTATTCTGTCGTAGACTGAATTTTTTATTTTGCTTTATATTTTACTTTTTTTCATTAATTTGTTTTTTTTATCTAGTCAAAGTTAAATTGAGATAAATAAATATTCTTCTCTTTAAATAATTCACTCCTCACTCCAAACACGTTTATGAAGACTTTACAACTCTACGAAATCAACTCTACAACATTCAAATCACAACTAACTAACTTAGCAACAACACCACTATTTATAGTTTTCACATGTTCTAGAATATTCATCTGACTTCTAGAACGTTCATCTGTAATTCCATACAATTCTTTGCTAACAGGTAGTGTTTAAATTAAACAGACTCAATATGTAAACTATAAAACTTAATAACTGTCAGCTAATGTCAGTTTACAAATGTCACAATTTTTTTTATTATTATTACCAATATGTTGAACGGTTCTTTCAAATTTAAATTTAAATTAATAGCGCGGCGAGCAGCGCCATCGTGACTAGTAAAACGCGTGCGCTAAATATAAAACTTCCGAATGCAGACGGTCAGTCAGTTTCAGTTGAGTTATGGTTGAGTTTTTTTGGATGTCTATTATGCCCGTCTGCCGCACAATTGAAGAATAACATGTTAAGAAATAACCACATCCCTAGTTCGTGAGAATCGCCTTTTATGATTACTTCATAGCTGGGAAATGGAATCAGAAAATATAGCGAAATCTACTGATTTTTATTAGAGGTGGAATCAATTACAAATAAATTCAATTACTCGAATACGATTTTTGACATTTAAAATTATTCGGATATTCTAATAATTCGAATATTCGGATAATGCCGAAACCTCAAATATACAAATATATCCAAATATTTGAGTATATTTTAGTAACTATATATATTATTTATACCACACGGATTATTTAATTTATTTAATTTAATTTATTGGCGATTTATTTAGTAATCGTCAGCCTCAAATTCAATATAATTTAGATGTGATCGTCAACATTTCATAATGTACTAAATACTATTACAAGAAAAACAAGTAGTAAAATATATTTCAACTCGAATAATCGAATATTGAATAAATGCAATTATTCGAATGTTAAACGAGTATAACGTCTATTCGAAATTCGACAAATTCAAATTAATTAATATCCGAACAAGTATTCACATTGCTCGATGTAAAAAATTCCCAACACTAATTCGTCTCAACAAAGTTTTCCGAAATTTAATCCCTAGAGGTTGGCTAAGCTGCTCGTCATATGTCTGATTGAGGTTAGGTTATAAACCTAACTTCACATGTTCTTAGGACGTTAGACTAGAACGGTATTAAATCTATTTAGTGGTATTTTGTGATATTAAAGTTGTTCGATTAATTAGCTGTATTGTTCAATTAACCTTGTAATTGTAATGTTTTTTATTGCACCGTTTTGAAAAACTTTTTAATAAGGAAGAATTTTGAAAACAAAGTGATGATTATACAAAGTAAAAGGACTCAGGAATGATTTTCATGTTCAGAGGACGTATATGTGTACCAGTGAGTATTTTCCTAATTCTCCTGTTAGTTTATTATAAATGTATTTTTTTAGTATTCATATGAACCTAACAAATATGTATGTATTAGCTCAAGAAATGTTTAGGTGTTGAGAAGCGAGAGGAGCTTGATATTACCGTAAAAAGGAGGAAGGTGGATCTGGCGGGTAAATTTTAAGCCTTCAGTCAATAATGCGGTAATTTTTATAAAATGTCGTGCACAGTTAAATCCACCAAATGACCAGATAAATGTACAAACATTATTTTTAATATTTGAAGAGAAAGTAGATTTTCACCATATTGACATCCATGTACATACTAAGCTAATTCATATTTATCTATATTTCTCTTTTGGGATATGTATGAGAAGCTTGTTTAAGTATATGCTAAAAATTAATTAGTATTTAACGTTAACTAAACTTTTAACTAAAAAAATATATGGCCCGATACTTTTACTATTGTGGCTCCCAAAATATTTGCAATTTTTTTTTTACAATTATCAAGTGAATATGAATACTATTCTTGCAGCTTTTTGCAAAATTTTCATTTTGGTTAAAAATACAGCTTTGTAATATACCAAAGACTATATGCTGGAGTGAAATAACAACAAATTCAAATTCCATCAGCTGCCACTCTTACTAGAAGGGAACATTCTGTTTATGTATATTGATGAATGGAATGATAACAATTGTGTTTATCATTTCAGATTCTCACAAAATGTCAAGAACAGAATTAAATGTAACAGCGAAAAATTCCTCATTTTTATTTTTTCATTTTCCTGTATAATAAAATTTTTTTTATGTAAATTTATCTTTAAATATAGTATAGGAAATGACATGTGATTTGCTTTAGTTAGATGTTGGATAATGTGGATAGAGTTTTGATTATCTTGAAATTTTCTTAACCCCAATAGATCAGATGTATAAAACCACTTTGAAATTCATGCAAGCAATGATTTTTAAATCATTTTTGTGAGGTTAAAATCGCAAGTCATTTGCCAAATAATTTCAAATTGCTGTGTTCATACTAAATGCATAAAGTTCAATATAAACCATTATTTATTACCAGATGATTAGCTAACCATGTGTTCCAATCAATAGCACGGTAATTTTTTGTACATGAAAGTAAACACATTCTGTTGACTGCTGGTTAACTTCTATGATTGAAAAAAAACAGTGATTAATACAGATAACCAGTTGCAAAAAGTACCGGGCCATAAATATTACATATACAGGGTGAGTCAGAAAGAATGGGCCAACGCTAAACTAGGAGATACTAGACACCAAAAGTTTCAGTTTATATTTTATTCTGAAAGTTCTCAATAATTGAGAAAGTTTTGATACCAAAAATCTGAAAATTAGTAGGTTTATGTTTTTTGGCGTGAGAATTACGAATTTTAAGCATATTTTGGCGTTGAGCGCCATATTATTTAGGCAAATTAAAACGTTTTTTTTTATCTGTTGAGCCAGGCATAAAACAAGTCGGGATACTTTCTATCGGTCTATCTAATCTAATCTAATTCCATCGGTTATTAAGCTAAATAGCTTAATAACCGACAAAACAAAATTTCGCTATTATTTTTAAATGTGTTCGCAGCTTCTTGTATTCTCTGCCCCAACTCCTGAAGAGAATTAACTTCTGCCTGATAAATTAAATCCCTCAAATTTGACCAAACAGAGAAGTCCAGAGGGTTTAGATCTGGACTTTTCGGTGGGCCAAACAAATTCACATCCACGGCCAATCCACCGGTGAGGAAAATGCTCATAAAATGCGGATTTAAATTATGGTTAAGGAAGCTCATTTAAATGATGTTGAAGGAAGTTTAAGTACCGAGGTCCAGTTAGATTGGGTGGGAATTCAAAAGGTCCAATGACAAAATTAGAAATTACACCACACGAAATTTTCACCTTAAACACATGGTGAAATTGTCTTTCTTTTACAGTATTTGGATTCTCGGAATCCCACAAATGATTGTTTCTCCAATTAAAAACTCCCCGTCTAGTAAATGTCGCCTCATCGGTAAATAAAATCTGGGTTTTCGTTTTGCATATTTTGTAGAAACTAAGCAAATTGTAGGTGAGCTGGTAGATCTTGAGGCAATAACTACTAAATGGAGGATAATGATACGGATGTATATAATTAAAACTATGTTATTATTTGGACTTGCTACAAATGTATTATATGTACATAAAGTAGTTAAATAAACATTACATATCTATCTATCTAATTCTTACACCAAAAAACATAAAGCTACCAATTTTCAGATTTATACTATCAAAACTGTCTCAGTTATTGAGAAATTTTTAGAATGAAATTTAAACTTTGAACACGCTGTATATTTTAAACCAGCGACATTGGTATAAGGCTTGTTGGACTCGATCGTAATATTTTGGTGTCTAGTATCTCCAGTTTAGTGTTGGCCCATTCTTTCTGACTCGCCCTGTGTGTTTGTTGTGATTTAAAGTTCGTTGCACTTTTCATACATGTCGGTTCGATTTCAGTGTATATATCGACATTGTTGGTATTTAATGTAGATGTATGTATTTTTTTTAGGAATGGAAATAATATGCTCTCACCAGTTGAATCAAATCCGGAAGTTTGCGACAGTATTGAAATAAAACCCTTTGTGGATAAATATTGTAACCCTGAAACAAACCATACAGTCATAAAAACTGAACCTTGTCAGGTAAACAAATTCTGTTACAATATTACAGAGAAAACGTATGTATATGTATTATTTCCTCAGAATAATTCTGAAATATAATTTTCTTCATATTGTTTCTCATTCTCCTTAAATAATTTACTTCTTTTTTTACTTCTTCCGAAACACATTTATTAATACTTTACAACTCATCGACCTTAACTGTGTAACATTTTACATGTCCTAGAATATTCCTTACTAACAGGTAGTGTATAAACTAAATAGACTCAATAAGTAAACTATATAACTTAATAACTGTCAGTTGTCACTAATGACATTTTACAAATGGCACACTGCTCCCCCTCTCCAAAGTTATTCGTCTCAAGAATAACACTATCGTCACTCCCAGGCGGTGGATCTTTGATGACAAACCAGTCATGTGGATCGTGTCCTGTATATCTTGCGAGTCTCTCCAGATGAACCACCTTCGGCTTGCTTCTTGGAGAAAGCTGGAAGCAGTAGACCAGGTCGTTTATTTTCTTTATGATGGTGTACGGGCCTTCCCAGTTCCTCTGGAGTTTTGTACTTCTTCCTTTTATCCTTTTTAGGACTCACAAATTTCCTGATGTTGCTTCTCTGCCTTTTCACGGTCCTCCTGTTGTCGCTTTTCCTCTCACCTCTCTGTCTCTTCACAGTCCCCTTATCATCGTCGTTCGTCCTCTTGTTATCGCATTTCCTCTCGCCTTTTTGCTTCTTCACGATCCCTCCTGTCGTCCTTGTAGCAAAAATTTTAATATCACACTCACATCCATTGTCGCCGTTGCCGCGTCGTATTTTGTCGATCTCGTATTCACCATATAACTTTTTTCTCTTCAAATTCTTTCTGCTGCTGTCACAAAAAATGTCATGTATTTATCATTAAATAATTCAATTCTCTTCAATTCAATTATTTTACATTCAAATTACAACTAACTCTATCTTAGCAACAACACCACTATTTATAGTTTTTTACATGTTTTAAAATATTCATCTGGATTCTAGAATCTTAATCTGTCATTCCATATAATTCTTTACCAACAGGTACTGTATAAACTAAGTAGACTCAATATGTAAACTATAAAACTTAACTTTCAGCTGTCACTAATGACATTTCACAAATGTCACAAGCTTTTTCAATGAAAAGTCAGAACATGTTGAACGATTTTGATTGTTGAGATATTTTTAGGTTATTGGATGCAAAATAAATCCTGTGATTGTAAGTGGTGATGTTATAGTAAGCTATTGGTATTTGTTTTATAACGATTGAAAATAAACAAAATATGAAGAACATAGAATTATGTGAGGAAGTCAAGAGTGAAAAGTCAATTAGTGAAAAGTTAAATGATTTGTAAGACGTTAATCGAAGAAGCAATTTTTTATAAAAACGCTATAAACTAACTATTAAATATAGGTATTGAAAATGCTATTATAGATGGATTCGGAATTTAATTCTACATTAAAATGTAAAATAAAATATGGGGCGTTGGTATTTGAAAAAAGTAGAGTTTGGATGGTTTGAGGATGGACTAAATGGTAGACTTTCGGTGTAAACGACAGTGCAGCCATCTTGAAAATTCCAATGATCCTAATGCTGCCAAACAAATTGGTGTGGGTGCCATGACTCGCTTTCACCCTTTGACAACTCAAGCACCTCTCAAGGCTGCTCCTACACCAACTGTCCACCTACCCCCTCTAGTTCCACCGCTGTTGGAGAATGCGTGGGATGTCATATTGTCCTGAATTCAAGTTGTGACCAAGAAGATAAGAACTAAGAAGACCGAAGTCGTTCGAGTCACGGTCATATATCTGTCCGCCTCCAGAAGGCGCTGTAAGCAGTGCTGTGCTCGACATCACGTGATCTACGAAAGCCACATGATGAGCAGCGGATCACATGTGACTGTTTATGAATGTAGGCTGTCAATGCATATGCTTACATGCTGTTTGGCTTTAATAAAAACACAATCCGAATGTTAAATAAATATAGTTCGAAAATGCTGTTGCAATGTGTAATACAAGAAATGTTCTGAAGTCAGAATTAGCCGGACATTATTTCAAATTACTGATATGCACACAAATTAGTACAGAATGACACTGTTTACAGTGCCTGTGGAGGCGGAAATATTCAGGCCTCCGCGTTACATAGTGAAAAGTTGCAGCTCTGTCTCCTTAGTTCTAGTCTTCTTGGTTGTAGTATTACTCAAAGGCTTTCGAAGTTGATGAAGTCCATGCTTGCATTCGTGAGACATGCTTGCTACGAGTGGCAAGTGTTCTTTGTGACTTGGGCGTGGGTTTAGGTGGTCTACCTTGCAGGTGCTAGTCCAGCCGAGAGTTCATGAACCCAAGACACAATGAACATTTGCCGGCATACCAAGTATCTCCCATGAATTTCGCCAAAAAGGATTCGAGCATCCTTAGGAAGACTTTCCGAATCAGTCTTGTATAGACCTGCTTAGAACCCCTCAGCACGACACATTTTCAGGGGGAGGGTTTGGAGGTGGATTTTTGCTTTTGGCACTCAAACGTCTATCCGCAGTGGACCCCGTCAACTTCCAGTGCCTTCAAATGATGCGATGACATAAATTCGAGACGAACTGACATCCCACGTAGCCTCCAACAGGGCGGAACCAGAAGGGGTGTGTGGGCAGTTGGTGTAGATGGTGGTCTTGAAAGGCGATTGAGTTGTCAAAAGGTGAAAGCGAGTTGTGGCACCTCAAACCAATATATTTGGCAGCACTACGATCAATGGAATCGCCCAACACAGGTCAAACCATGCAAATCCCAATGTAAAGGCAGCAGGCCAAATAATCTTTTTGTGTAAATCGTTGAAAAAATTAATAAGGTATTATTAAAGTCCTTTAGAGTGTTTGGAGTGTTCGGATTTTCAGAGAATGCATACGTAATATCAAAATACATCCTAATTAACGCCAGTTACTGTTAATGATTTCATTATTTTCGGTAGGATGTTGAAACCGCACAAAATCAAGAAAAAAGCGTAATGGAATACCACGAGCTCGATGGACGTTTGGGGGGTTAAGTCAGAAGAACCTGATATTAAAAGGGAGGAAGACGAGTGTGATAGGTAACAGTAATGTGTCAATTTCATAAATTTTAAACTATAATTACATGAAGTGATAGGAGGAACATTCAATATGCATATACATAGAGTGCATCTTTACATCAGAATGAGGTGAATTTACTTATGTATTTACAACCCACCACTCTGTACTTTCGTACAGTTCATGTGCTCACTAGTAACATCTCTCATTAACTACAGGAAACTATAATTTTCGTATTACAATTTACGGTTATCGAATTTGTTTAAAGGCACTGTATAAAAAAAGTTACTTGTACCTAAAATTACAACTGTGAAATTAAACTCAAGAATATGTATTAAATTAGATTAGACAATTAAATTCAACACTTCGTTTGGTTTATACGTACAGGGCGAGTTCGTAAGAATGTCCACTCCCATGCTCTACGTTACCTTTAGAGCTATTTTATTTTACAAATAACAAATATAGGGGAACTAATTTTTTCTGACATTTCCAGGATATACTGTCAGAAAAGCAATTGAAACAAAAATGTAGCAGCTGTTTAATTAACATTGTTTATGCCTCTCTGTAAGCATTATTCATTGTTTCATGTGTTGTTGGACAGTTATCGCTAGTAATTTTAATTTAATTAGTTTTAATTGATTGAATTGAGAATTCTTCCTTTAATTGATTAATTAAATTAGTTGATAATTCACTGCAAATACAACATTTGCAGATTTACGTTCGCTACAATATGATATAATTTATAGTAAGCCGTGAATGACTACTTTTTGTAGTCAAAAATAAAAACAAATGTTGTCATCTTTCTTGTTTTGTTGCTTATGTCAATGAAACATACGCTATAAATGGTTTAACATGTTTTGTAAATAAGTATATAGACATCCAAAAAAGTCATCAAAGTCGGCTATGAGCGAGAAACAAAAATAGCGGTCATGTCGATGCTTTTGGTTTATGTCAAACTTTTGACAAGTGACTGTCACAATTGGAAAATAAATAATGGCTGTCATATGATGTAACAGCTTTGACAATTAAATAAGGTTATAAATTTAAGATAGAATAGAAATACGTATTTTTTTAATAGGCCAACTTTGGTGACGTTTTTTTTTTTATGGTTCTATATTATTTGAGGTAAAATACTTTAAAGATGGGGTAATTACAAAATTACCAAAATTTTCGTAAATTTTCTAAAATAAAAAAGTTCAGTAGGTGGCTCCCTGTGTGGAGAGCTTTCATAATGTACGAGCCCAGGCTCATAATAGTTCGGCCGGCAAACATTTCTAGCTATATGATTGAACATAATGTGAAATATATTTCATATAAATTATTTTATCAAAATTATTTCAACTGCATTAAAATATACAAGTTTAACTTGCAAATACTGAAAATTATAATCAAATTACATAATAAACAATATTTATTTAACACAAAAATTACAACCAGCTGATGGGTCAGAATAGTTCGGCCCCCTTTTAATATTGTGTTACGTCACCTTTGTTAGCAATAACTGCTTTTATTCTACTAGGCATTGTGTCTACAAGTCTTGCACACTCTCCTGGACGTACATTATCCCATATGTTTTGCAAGGTCACTTTTAATTCAGGTACCGTACGTGCTGGATTTTTCCGAAGTTCTTTCTTTATGTTATGCCAAAGTGTCTCAATTGGAGACAAGTCTGGACTAGAAGATGTCCATTTTAGTGTAGGAATATTATTTTACTGAAACCACTTGGTAACTGATTTTGCTATACTTGAGTATGGCAAGGTGCATTATCTTGTTGGAAGATAAAGTTATCTTCTTCGGTTGTGCATTTCGCGATGGATGGAAATAAACTTTCTTCCAGAATCTCTCTGTATTTATTCGCGTTGACAGTCCCTTCAAGAAAGTATAAGTTTCCTACGCCTTTCGCAGACACACAACCCCATAACGTGACTGAGGCTGGGAACTTAACTTTTCTAACTAGGCACTCATTGTGATAAGCCTCACAAGACGTACGCAAAACTCTTTTGCGGGAGTCTCCCACACAAACGTCAAATTGGGACTCATCACTCCAAATTACATTATGCCATTGTCTTTGAGTCCAATTTTGATGTTCCCGAGCCCATTTCAGCGTATTGCGTTTTTGCAATTTTGTTAATAATGGCTTTTCTTTTGCCTGTTCAAAATAAAAAGTTACCCTCTAACAAATTCTATCCGAAAAATGTAGAAATATTACCTTATAAAATTTGAATCCTATTTTCCTTATAGTTCTCTTTGTTGTAGATAATGAAACATCTTTTGTTTATACTGTCTCTCCATAAAACAGTTGTTTCTTTGGTATTAGATCGCCGATTTGTTTTTACAATTTTTCATAACGCTTTTTTTATTTGCTTTCGTAATTTTAGATGGTCGGCCGGTTTTGGTTTTCTGATTGACTCCTCCAGTTGCTTTATACAAATTAATAATGTCTTGAATAGTAGAACGCGGTACTGAGTGCGAAACTGAGATCCGACGTGCCGTAAATGCCATTTTTATAGGCCTTAATAATTGATAATCGAAGATCTTCACTTAAAGGTTTCCCTCGAGGCATTCTGCTTTAAAAATGAATTATAACTAATTTTGACAACTGTCTTGTTGATTTATTTAATAAGGGTTTTGTTTTAGCTAGTGTAGTAGTTTTCATGGCAATTACGGCAAGTGGCCGAACTATTTTGACCCATCAGCTGGTTGTAATTTTTGTGTTAAATAAATATTGTTTATTATGTAATTTGATTATAATTTTCAGTATTTGCAAGTTAAACTTGTATATTTTAAAGCAGTTGAAATAATTTTGACAAAATATTTTATATATGAAATAGATTTCACATTATGTTCAATCACATAGTTAGAAATGTTTACCGGCCGAACTATTATGAGCCTGGGCTCGTATGTATATGTGGGTACTTTACATAAGATGTGAAATACATGCCAACTGATAATAGTTTTTTAACTTAAAATGTTGATTTACCTTTTGTCCACCTCTAAAATACTCCCAATGATTATTTACGGTAGCTATAGAAGAAAACATATTTTAAATAAATTGTTAATTTTGATTGCCTCTTTTAACCAGTCATTTTACATTATTATCTATTCTGATAAAATAGATATTTCGCAAGACTGACAAGTAGGGAAGAAGGAGGCATTTTAGGACAGAGACAGTGCAGGACATCTCGAATAAAGAACAAATTTGTCACTTTTTTTTACTTTGAATTCATTTTTTGATTGGCAACCAGTCGTGATCGTGAGAGTTTTGGTTATGATTATATGTTTTCCGTTGTAATCAACGAAATACGACATAATAAAAGAGATAGTATGAAATCTTACATTTTTTCTTGTCAAGGTTAATATTGGGGCAGTATTGGACAGAATTTACGGAGCATATTAGGACGTGTCTTTTTTGTTTGTGTTAAATATCTATTTGTCAATTTGTTACAAAGTTAATAATATTAATTCTTAGCATTTTAATGCTTGCTAAAGAGAGCTGTAGAAGGTAGATATTTTATTATTTAAGAAAAAAATTATGAGACTGATTTCTGTCTTAATCAAGGTTCCAATAAGAGGACATTTATGTTTATTTGATTGCCTATTACAAATTATCTACTGTATTATAAAGAAAAATATATATTAAAAGAGGTTTGTAAGACTATTACCTAACAAGAGATTTATTGCTTTCAATAAGTAAAGTAAGAAGAGGAGAAATTATCCGGTTTTTTTATTATCAGTCCTAAACTGCCCCAGCAACGTCCTAAACTGCCCCAGCCACGACCTAAACTGCCCCTATAGGGAGGCAAATTAGGACAGAGGGAACACTTTTTTAAAAGGTAATAACATCGTACTACTATCAAATGTGTTTGTTTTGCCATACGTTTATATTGAGCTTTAACAACCAAATTAAATTATAATTAAATCGAAGAACCAATTTCTTAAAAATTGAAAAAGATATGAGCTTCAAAATAAAAAGTATCCTATAGTGCCCCCTTCTACCCTACTAATAATGTTAACAAATTCACCTTGTACCCGTATTAAGCAGGTTAGTAATTAGTAACTGTAATAAGCATATAACTATGTGTTTAATTAGCAGCATAGTTTTTTTTTATGAAATATTATATTCCAGTGTGATGCCTTCTGAAGGTACCGAAATGAAATCCTATGTGGATGAACCTTATAATCCGGAGACAAACTATGTGTTTATCAAAAAGTAACTCTTCTCAGGTAACATAACATCGTTATAATACTACAAAACAAATTTATACGTGTTATTTTTTTCAGAACGCTTGTGAAATAGAAATGGAATGTCCCAAGGGTCTTAAGTTAATTGAAGGTGTAGCGGAAACACGTTATTATTGCAAGTTTTATCCCTCTGTGACCAAACGGGAGAGAGATTTGTCCAAACATGTTCCGATTCACCAGACATCTCTCGAAACAAGAATTTATGACTGCAGTTTTTGTTCCTATAATACGAAACGGAAAAGCGATTTAACAAAACACATGCTGATTCATAAGGATGCTTCTGAGATAACGACTTATCAATGTGCACTTTGTCCCTATATTGCTAAAACAGAAAAGCTATATCATCAAGCACATGTTGATCCATAAGGATGCTTCTGAAGTAACAACTTACAACTGCAGTTTTTGTTCCTATAAGACGAAATTCAAAAAATGTTTACCCAGGCACATGTTGATTCATAAAGATGCTTCTGAGACAATGACTTATCAATGTGCACTTTGTCCCTATAAAGCTAAACACAAAGGCTACTTAACAAAACACATGTTGATTCATAAAGATCCTTCTGAGGTAAAGACTTATGACTGCAGTTTTTGTTCCTATAAAGCGAAAGTGAAAGGCAGTTTAACTAGGCACATGTTGACTCATAAGGATGCTTCTGAGGTAAATAACTAGAGCCCGCAACGAGCCACTGCTCTCGAGTTATTTGAAAAAATATCTCACCTTTGATTACACAGGCTCACAAAAAAGTCTTGTAGTTAAAACCATACGGTCTTTAAAACCATATGGTATATTTTTTGGTATGCTGAAAACTAATCCGAGGTCAGAATTCACCCATCACTCTTAGATTTTGACATAACCTCAAAATCACGCTATACAAATACGTTAAAAAGAAAGGCCCACACAAAAAAAAGACCTTACTTATATTACCTATTTAAGTGTACTAAAATAATATATTAGAATAAAAATAAGTTTTAGAATGCAGGCTTTCACGGCTGTTGTCCAATGGTGAAGTTATTTCTTACATTGGTTTCTTCCGGTTAATGACTGACACAGTCTTTAGAAACCTTCTGAAGAAGCTGACAGCATGATCAGCGAAACGTCAAGTCAATTTAGACGACCGCGGCAAAACCCGGAAGAAATAACTTCACCAAAACAAAGTTTTAGTTGTTACTTTTCCTCCAGCACCCCCCCTTTTCGAGGGGTGGGAAAATTATTTATTATAAAAATTCTAAAGAAATACATATTCCTAGGTACTTTTGGTGTACTAAAACTGTTAATATCGATAAAAACTTATTTCCAACCCTAATCGTTCCCACCCAGTACCTTATTACCTCCTAAAGGGTCAACAATTCATTTCTTATAGACATTCAAAATTAATACATATCCCCAGGTATTTTAATGCACTAAAACTCATAATGTCAATAAAAACTGATTTGAGAAATCACCCCCGATTGTGAGAAGCACCCACATTGAAATTAGTTTTTATCGACAATATGACTTTTAGTGCATTAAAATACCTAGGGATATGTATTGATTTTGAATTTTTATAAGAAATGAAACTGACCCTTTGAGAGGTGTAATAAAGTACTGGGGTGGGTCTGGGGCGATTAGGGGGTTGAAATCAGCTTTTATCAATATTAACAGTTTTAGTGCACCAAAGTACCTAGGAATATGTATTCATTTTGAATTTTTATGAGAAATGAATTTTCAACCCCCGTGTTGTAAATAGGGGTTGGAGGCTGGAGGAAAAAATGGACAGCTAAAACTCATTTTTATTGTAACTTCTCTGTATAAATTTACTATTTTATTGTAAATGTTGCTTCTCTGCCTTTTCACGGTCCTCCTGTTGTCGCTTTTCCTCTCACCTCTCTGTCTCTTCATAGTCCCCTTATCATCGTCGTTCGTCCTCTTGTTATCGCATTTCCTCTCGCCTTTTTGCTTCTTCAGGATCCTCCTGACGTCCTTGTAGCAAAAATTTTAATATCACACTCACATCCATTGTCACCATTGCCGCGTCGTATTTTGTCGATCTCGTATTCACCATATAACTTTTTTTCTCTTCAAATTCTTTCTGCTGCTGTCACAAAAAATGTTATGTATTTATCATTAAATAATTCAATTCTCTTCAAATCAATTATTTTACATTCAAATTACAACTAACTCTATCTTAGCAACAACACCACTATTTATAGTTTTTACATGTTTTAAAATATACTCATCTGAGTTCTAGAATCTTAATCTGTCATTCCATATAATTCTTTACCAACAGGTACTGTATAAACTAAGTAGACTCAATATGTAAACTATAAAACTTAACTTTCAGCTGTCACTAATGACATTCCACAAATGTCACAAGCTTTTTCAATGAAAAGTCAGAACATGTTGAGCGATTTTGATTGTTGAGATATTTTTAGCTTATTGGATGCAAAATAAATCCTGTGATTGTAAGTGGTGATGTTATAGTAAGCTATTGGTATTTGTTTTATAACGATTGAAAATAAACAAAATATGAAGAACATAGAATGATGTGAGGAAGTCAAGAGTGAAAAGTCAATTAGTGAAAAGTTAAATGATTTGTAAGACGTTAATCGAAGAAGCAATTTTTTATAAAACGCTATAAACTAACTATTAAATATAGGTATTGAAAATGCTATTATAGATGGATTCGGAATTTAATTCTACATTAAAATGTAAAATAAAATATGGGGCGTTGGTATTTGAAAAAGTAGAGTTTGGATGGTTTGAGGATGGACTAAATGGTAGACTTTCGGTGTAAACGACAGTGCAGCCATCTTGAAAATTCCAATGATCCTAATGCTGCCAAACAAATTGGTGTGGGTGCCATGACTCGCTTTCACCCTTTGACAACTCAAGCACCACTCAAGGCTGTTCCTACACCAACTGCCCACCTACCCCCTCTAGTTCCACCGCTGTTGGAGAATGCGTGGGGTGTCATATTGTCCTGAATTCAAGTTGTGACCAAGAAGATAAGAACTAAGAAGACCGAAGTCGTTCGGAGTCATGGTCTTATATCTGTCCGCCTCCAGAAGGCGCTGTAAGCAGTGCTGTGCTCGACGTCACGTGATCTACGAAAGTCACATGATGAGCAGCGGATCACATGTGACTGTTTATGAATGTAGGCTGTCAATGCGTATGCTTACATGCTGTTTGGCTTTAATAAAAACACAATCCGAATGTTAAATAAATATAGTTCGAAAATGCTGTTGCAATGTGTAATACAAGAAATGTTCTGAAGTCAGAATAGCCGGACATTATTTCAAATTACTGATATGCACACAAATTAGTACAGAATGACACTGTTTACAGTGCCTGTGGAGGCGGAAATATTCGAGCCCCTCGCGTTATATAGTGAAAAGTTGCAGCTCTGTCTCCTTAGTTCTAGTCTTCTTGGTTGTAGTATTACTCAAAGGCTTTCGAAGTTGATGAAGTCCATGCTTGCATTCGTGAGACATGCTTGCTACGAGTGGCAAGTGTTCTTTGTGACTTGGGCGTGGGTTTAGGTGGTCTACCTTGCAGGTGCTAGTCCAGCCGAGAGTTCATGAACCCAAGACACAATGAACATTTGCCGGCATACCAAGTATCTCCCATGAATTTCGCCAAAAAGGATTCGAGCATCCTTAGGAAGACTTTCCGAATCAGTCTTGTATAGACCTGCTTAGAACCCCTCAGCGCGACACATTTTCAGGGGGAGGGTTTGGAGGTGGATTTTTGCTTTTGACGCTCAAACGTCTATCCGCAGTGGAACCCTTCAACTTCCAGTGCCTTCAAATAATGCGATGACATAAATTCGAGAAGAACTGACATCCCACGTAGCCTCCAACAGGGGCGGAACCAGAAGGGGTGTGTGGGCAGTTGGTGTAGATGGTGGTCTTGAAAGGTGATTGAGTTGTCAAAAGGTGAAAGCGAGTTGTGGCACCTCAAACCAATATATTTGGCAGCACTAGGATCAATGGAATCGCCCAACACAGGTCAAACCATGCAAAACCCAATGTAAAGACAGAGGGCCAAATAATCTTTTTGTGTAAATTGTTGAAAAAATTAATAAGTTATTATTAAAGTCCTTTAGAGTGTTTGGAGTGTTCGGATTTTCAGAGGATGCATACGTAATATCAAAATATATCCTAATTAGCGCCAGTTACTGTTAATGATTTCATTATTTTCGGTAGGATGTTGAAACCGCACACAATCAAGAAAAAAGCGTAATGGAACACCACGAGCTCAATGGATGTTTGGGGGTTAAGTCAGAAGAACCTGATATTAAAAAGGAGGAAGACGAGTGTGATAGGTAACAGTAATGTGTCAATTTCATAAATTTTAAACTATAATTACATGAAGTGATAGGAGGAACATTCAATATGCATATACAGTGGACGCCGCTTATAAGACTCACGGATATAAGGTTCAGTCGCCTATAAGACTCAAAATCGCCAAAAACAGTCCAAACGTATCCGAATACATTGAAAAAAACTCGGTTATAAGACTCACCACTTCGGATATAAGACTCAGTTTATGAAAAATGCATAATTGAAATGATGGAAAGTAACAAAAAAACAAACAAAAATAAAAAATTTCTTCAAACCATCTTAAACTTTGAACTGATTGTGTATGTTTGTACGTATGTTTTTGAAAAGTTACCTTTTTTTAAAAGTAAATAACACGCTATTGTGTTGTATTATGTCTATTCACAGGTAAAATAAAGTTTGTGTATTACATACATTCTAAAATCTTGTTTTTCCCCCTTCGCTTATAAGGTTCATCCGCTTATAAGACCCAAAGTGAGTCTTATAAGCGGCGTCCACTGTACATAGAGTGCATCTTTACATCAGAATGAGGTGAATTTACTTATGTATTTAGAACCCACCACTCTGTAGTTTCGTACAGTTCATGTGCTCACTAGTAACATCTCTCATTAACTACAAGAAACTATAATTTTCATATTACAATTTCCGGTTATCGAATTTGTTTAAAGGCACTGTATAAAAAAGTTACTTGTACCTAAAATAATAACTGCGAAATTAAACTCAAGAATATGTATTAAATTAGATTAGACAATTAAATTCAACACACAGTTTGGTTTATACGTACAGGGCGAGTTCGTAAGAATGTCCACTCCCATTGTTTTACGTTACCTTTAGAGCTATTTTATTTTACAAATAACAAATATAGGGGAACCAGTCAATAAACAAACATCACGTGAGACCTTCCCGCTGTCAGCTATCGAACTAACTGATAAGCTGTTAATGATTTTCGCTGACTGTCGTAATTATTTTGGCTCACAAATGGAAGTATCTGTATATTAAACTATTGTTAAAAAAAAAAAAACTACTTGTATGTTTTGGTTATTATTATATGTTTTCCTTTGTAATCAACGAAATTAGACATAATAAAAGAGATAGTATGAAATATTACATTTTTCTCGTCACGGTTAATATTGGGGCAGTATTGGACAGAATTTACGGAGCACATTAGGATGTGTCTTTTTTATTTGTGTTAAATATCTATTTTTTAATTTGTTACAAAGTTAATAATATTAATTCTTAGCATTTTAATGCTTGCTAAAGAGAGCTGTAGAAGGTAGATATTTTATTATTTAAGAAAAAATTATGAGACTGATTTCTGTCTTAATCAAGGTTCCAATAAGAGGACATTTATGTTTATTTGAATGCCTATTACAAATTATCTACTGTATTATAAAGAAAAATATATATTAAAAGAGGTTTGTAAGACTATTACCTAACAAGAGATTTATTGCTTTCAATAAGTAAAGTAAGAAGAGGAGAATTATCCCGGTTTTTTATTATCAGTCCTAAACTGCCCCAGCGACGTCCTAAACTGCCCCAGCCACGACCTAAACTGCCCCTATAGGGAGGCAAATTAGGACAGAGGGAACACTTTTTTAAAAGGTAATAACATCGTAATACTATCAAATGTGTTTGTTTTGCTATACGTTTATATTGAGCTTTAACAAACAAATTAACTTATAATTAAATCAGAGAACCAATTTCTTAAAAATTTAAAAAGATATGAGCTTCAAAATAAAAAGTGCCCCCTTCTACCCTACTAATAATGTTCACAAATTCACCTTGTACCTAAAATTAGTAACTGTAATAAGCATATAACTATGTGTTTAATTAGCAGCATAGTTTTTTTTATGAAATATAAATAACGGCTTCACTAATTCATTCCAGTGTGATGCCTTCTGAAGATACCGAAATGAAATCCTATGTGGATGAACCTTATAATCCGGAGACAAACTATGTGTTTATCAAAAGTAACTCTGCTCAGGTAACATAACATCGTTATAATACTACAAAACAAATTTATACGTGTGATTTTTTCAGAACGCTTGTGAAATAGAAATGGATTGTCCCAAGGGTCTTAAGTTAATTGAAGGTGTAGCGGACACACGTTATTATTGCAAGTTTTATCCCTCTGTGACCAAACGGGAGAGAGATTTGTCCAAACATGTTCCGATTCACCAGACATCTCTCGAAACAAGAATTTATGACTGCAGTTTTTGTTCCTATAATACGAAACGGAAAAGCGATTTAACAAAACACATGCTGATTCATAAGGATGCTTCTGAGATAACGACTTATCAATGCGCACTTTGTCCCTATATTGCGAAACAGAAAAGCTATATCATCAAGCACATGTTGATTCATAAGGATGCTTCTGAAGTAACAACTTACAACTGCAATTTTTGTTCCTATAAGACGAAATTCAAAAAAATGTTTACCCAGGCACATGTTGATTCATAAGGATGCTTCTGAGACAATGACTTATCAATGTGCACTTTGTCCCTATAAAGCGAAACACAAAGGCTACTTAACAAAACACATGTTGATTCATAAAGATCCTTCTGAGGTAAAGACTTATGACTGCAGTTTTTGTTCCTATAAAGCGAAAGTGAAAGGCAGTTTAACTAGGCACATGTTGACTCATAAGGATGCTTCTGAGGTAAATAACTAGAGCCCGGCAACGAGCCACTGCTCTCGAGTTATTTGGAAAATATCTCACCTTTGATTACACAGGCTCACAAAAAAGTCTTGTAGTTAAAACCATACCGTCTTTAAAACCATATGGTATATTTTTTGGTATGCTGAAAACTAATCCGAGGTCATAATTCACCCATCACTCTTAGATTTTGACATAACCTCAAAATCACGCTATACAAATACGTTAAAAAAGAAAGGCCCACACAAAAAAAGACCTTACTTATATTACTTATTTAGGTGTACTAAAATAATATATTAGAATAAAAATAAGTTTTAGTTGTCACTTTTCCTTCAACACCCCCCATTTACCCCCCCCTCAGGGGGTTGAAAATTCATTTCTTATAAAAATCCAAAATTAATACATATTCCTAGGTACTTTGGTGTACTAAAACTGTTAATATCGATAAAAACTGATTTCAACCCCCTAATCGTCCCCCAAACCCACCCCAGTACCTTATTACACCTCCCAAAGGGTCAAAAATTCATTTCTTATAAACATTCAAAATTAATACATAATAATATCTCCAGGTACTTTAATGCACCAAAACTCATAATGTTGATAAAAACTGATTTGAGAAATCACCCCGATTGTGAGAAGCACCCAGATTGAAATCAGTTTTATCGACAATATGAGTTTTAGTGCATTAAAATACCTGGGGATATGTGTTAATTTTAAATTTTTATAAGAAATGAAATTGTGACCCTTTGAGAGGTGTAATAACGTACTAGTGTGGGTTTGGGGTCGATTAAGGGGTTGAAATCAGTTTTTATCAATACTAACAGTTTTAGTGCACCAAAGTACCTAGGAATATTTATTGATTTTGAATTTTTGTAAGAAATTAGTTTTCAACCCCCTGTGGTGTAAATAGGGGTGCTGGAGGAAACATGGACAGCTAAAACTCATTTTTATTGTAACATATTATTTTAGCACACCTAAATATGTAATTAAGTAAGGTCTTTTTTGTTGTGGGCCTTTCTTTTTTTAACATATTTGTAAAGTGTGATTTTGAGGTTATATCAAAACCTAAGGGTAATGGGTGAATTCTGACCTCGGATTCATTTTTAGCACACCAAAAAACATAACGTATGGTACCTCAACTTTCAACTACTACAAGCCTTTTTTTGTGGGCCTGTGTTATTTTTATTGAAAAATAATGTGCTTACTTCTGATTGGATTGATCACCGTGATGAATTTTTCAAATAACTCAAGAATAGCTCGAGAACGGTGGCTCGTTGCTGACCATTGCACCGGGCTCTACTTGTGACTGCTGTTTTTGTTCCTATGTGTATAAGTGTATAAATTTCTGAGGTAAAAAAACTATTAATGCCAGTGGCGGTTGGTGATATTTCAGTTAGCCATATCTTGAAAACGACGCATGGGACCCACTTCACTTTTTAGGTGACGACTATACACCTCTTACTGAAAGTATTTATAGGGGAAAACCCGTCAGCAAAGTTTGCGAAAAAAATTTCAAAAAAACTGCAGAACACCCTGGGTTCTCAGTAACGCTCTGTGGAATAGTTGCAGTATATTTTTTTTCATAATCTAGAAGCAAATATGAGGTTTTTCGATTTGTTAAGAAAATTTTTTTTTTTTTTCGAAAAGTTATGGCCATTTTAATTTTGGGAAACACAATGTTCAAAAAACTATAAAATCAAAATTAAAATGGCCATAACTGAAAAAAAAATATTTTGTCACAAATCGAAAAACCTCTCCTTACATTTGTTTCTAGATTATATAATATATAATTCATCATCTCATTTGTACCTACGAAAACTATCAATAGAACTGTAATAATACAGCAGAGCGGCTTTTTCGAACATTCTGGACTTCTGAGACGTGTTCGAAAAATACGCTGTAAAAATTAAAATCTTGCTCCCCCAAAATTCTTTTTGAATATCATTCTTAGATAGTTTAAACATCAGAAAATAAAATAAAAAAAAAAACGGAGAAAAATTTTTGCTGCTTTAGCTGAAGGGGTAACACCACTGTACAGCCTAAAAAAAAAACAACAATTTTTTGACAATTTTTTTCGGATTGAAGGAAAGGTAGTAAGAAAAAACGCTTTAAGGGTATTATCGGTCATATATTGAAGTACAAAAAATTTTTTTATCCAAAATATTGCAAAATGGCGGCGCTAAAGTTATTCTCCGCAGACATGTTGCCATTGAGGCGCTTCGCGGCATGCAGCAGAACTGGTACAAATATCGATTTGGAACAAAAAAAAAATCCTCTTAATCTACATGAGTATAGCTAGTGAAACGCGTTTTTGAAGAAAAAAAGGGCAATTACCTACCTAGTTGTTTATAAAAATTGTTTAAATTAATATCGAAAAATCCGTATGTGTCACTTCAAAATGTTGTTTTAAAGATGTGGTTAAAATTTCAAACGAACATATTGAAAATTGTTGGAGTTATTTTGCGTGCCGTTTTGAAAAATAGTGTTTCGAGAAACACGCATTTAAAGTTTTAAAATGAGTTGTCGACATGAAAAAATGAAAAATTCGACTGATCAAAACTTTTTGCTGTTAATTTGCGATCCCGGGACCATAAAGCTGCACTTCCACGTTCAAATAATAACACTCGCCCTATAATTACTCCGAAGAGTAACCCCCTTAGGTCCCTCTCAGGGACCTGTGCGGGAAAGGAGTGGCTATTATTATTATTTGCCATGGCGCACTGGGAGCGACTTAAGATTATTTCGGTAACGCATTTGCTTTACAGTTCTGAGGAAACCCAGAAAACTCGGAACATTACCAAATCTAGGGCATGTGCGGTTGGATTGGCATCTATGCATCCACACGTATACTAGTGTATTAGTGGTTGCATATCAAGTCCTGACCTAAAAAATCCTCTTCCCTGGCCGGGCCTCGAACAACGCGCACAGAGGTATCGCGACTGGAAAGACGGCGCTTTAACCCACTCGGCTACTCGTGCCCCTAATAGTTCTCGTCTCCTTTTATCGATGATTTAATGCTGAAGTTTGCCTCTTTTGCCGCATTAATCAAAGAGTGCTCGACGTATTTGATGCGCGTAACATCGGCTACCAAGTGAAAATGGTATGACTGCACACCGATGTCCATCTCCAGAATTTTTGTAATTTGTAAAATGCTCTTCATACCAGTCTTCATACTCTTCATTCTCTTCAGGCCTACACTAACGTACATTCACTTGATTTTTTTTCAAATTGAGTAAACATAGTTTCTAGCGAATCTAGTAGTGTATTACAGAAGTTAGGAATGAGTAAGTAAGCCGTTACATAGTACCTTTCGAGCAGGTTTGAGTCGCATAAAGGTGCATTTTCTCGCAGTCGCTAGTCGCTCGTTTTCAGCGACAAATGAGGTCACGTGGTACGATTTTGAATTTTCCGCCACTTTAAGAATTGTAGCGATAAAGCTAAATTTTGTTTAGCTTTATCGCTACAATTACCATTATCGCTACATAGTACCAGCGTCAACGTAATTCGAACAATCGAAAGAGTATGAAGAAAGTGTCGGGAACACAGTTTAAAAAAATCCATATTCTCGTCTCAATTTACATATATTAAATATAATGGATGGACCCAAAATCTTTTCTCTTTATATCGCATTTGTTTATTATGAATAGCAATATGATTAAGTAAAAGCGTGGTTATAACCCTATTTCGTCGAAGCCTATTAATTTGCGTTTGCCGGATAATTTTTTGACTGATAAATCCACATTTGATAATCATATTTACTAGACATGATTTTCTCTATTAATATTGTGGCGAAAACGCCACACGGATGCATCGCCGACCAGCCGGGCATCAATGAAGCTCGCCGACACGCGTTCTACTCCTTTCGGGACGTATCACGAACGTCGTACGGGACGAGCCTGGCATGATCGAGGCGTCATCTAGAGTTTTCGGCGACACTATAAAATAGCCGGACTAGGCGGCGGGACAATAGTCTCTTGATTGTAATGTAGGATTAGTGACCTGTTTCCATATAACTATATAGTTAATTAGTGGGATGAGGTCAAATGTTTCCAAAAAAACTAATTTTCAGTTCCATTTAGAATTTAGAATTTAGAATTCTAATTTAGAACTGTACGGGTAGATAGCCGATGCACGTCTGGGTGACAGTATGTTGTATTCTATTATTATTTTATGTTATATCAATTGTTTTATCAATGTTTCATTCATATTTATTTTTAAAAACGACAGCAAAAAAGCTTATTCAATTAGTCCTGAGGATGCAAATAAATTTTGCGAAACGTCGACTAACTGAAAATTAGTTTTTTTTTTTTGGAAACATTTGACCTCATCCCACTAATTAACTATATAGTTACAATAGTCTCTATTTGAATATCATCGCGGCTTTCCGTACAACGCTCTAATATAAATTGTATTAAAATAAATTAGTGTAGTTAAATAGTGTTAGTCCGTAGTTGTATTTAATAAATAAATAGTGTTAGTTTAAAAGTGCGAGTTTAATTTTTCACACCTCACGAACCCGAAATAAATAAAACGTTACAATATATTGGCGGTTTCAGATAATAATGCGCTCCCTGGGCAGAAAATATGCGAACCCAGTAAGCGAGTAACCATTTATCAATTGCCTGCTTGTTTACGTCGGATTTTACTGTTTCTGTGTACATATTTTGTGGTTTTCGCGAGTTTACATTTCATTTTGTTAATGAAAAGGTGAAAAGTTTGTTTTTATGCAAAATGTCGCTGAAAACACAATCCACGTCAACTGGAAAATCAAAAACATGGCGGGAGATTCAAAAAATCGTACCACGTGACCTCATTTATCGCTGAAAACGAGCGACTAGCGACTGCATTAGAATGCACCTTTAGAGGCGTTCGACACGCTTTGGGAAAAGCGCTAAATTTCAAACAAACAAATGTTTTTCATGTATAAAACATTTCGCCTCATATTTTAGAAGATTCAAAGTATGTTTTAAGCTAAACAACAAAAAAATCGATTCTTTTGTAAATTCTACAGTGGTGTTACCCCTTAAATAACCTTAATTAGCTTAAATAAACTTGTACATGAAAAAACGTCCCGAATAAAAGTTTTTCATCAGTTTATTTGCCATATTTCTGTCAACATGAAATAATTTTGACAGGTAGTTATTGGGGTAGAGGACAGCACCAGAGGACCCCGATAACTACCTGTCAATACATAAACCAAGGATGTTAACATTACTAATGAATATGAAATAATTTTGTTTTTCGCGTTTGGTTGTTAGGAGACCAGCTTTATTTCATTAAATGACAACCCGTAGGTTTTCTCTCAATATCTGAAAGAGTAGCCTTTTCTCTTTACTGTACACTAAAAAAAAAGATATGATTACATACAGTAATTTTTGCAAAAAAACGCGTTTACAATTAACTGTTTGAAATTAATAAAATAAAAAAGATAATCAAAGTAAGTTACGGTACTGTGATGTTAAGATGTTCTCTTGACGTTGCGTTTAGATTCTCGTGTCATTTTTGATTTTCTGTATTTGTGTTGCAGATAATCAATGCAGATAATTGAAATTTTAATGACCCCTCATTATTAAAATTTCAATGTATTGAAACATGTGAGGGGTATAGATGCAAAACTCACATTATCCACTTTTTAAAATTGTTCAGGAAGAAGGAATAACTGATTTCTCACTTTTCAAGTGACTTGACGCTCTGAATTTTTTTTGGTATTTGTATTAGAACTAATACTTTTGCTTCTCAATTGGTGAAATGACAGCACAACAATATTTGACTCCAAGAAAGTGAATTAAAATTTGGATAATGTGAGTTTTGATACAACTTTTTGGATAATGGTCGTTTTTCTCCAAATTATTCTACGTAATATTATTTTTTACACTAAAATTCATGAAGTTAAGCTAAGAAAAGGAACTTGGAAACAAACTCAATGGTATATCAATAACAATTTTATGTAATATGGTAGTTCATAATAAAATAAAAAACTGCACAAAATATTTAGAATACGGTTTTATTATCATCATTGACTGATGAAGTGAAATATTTTTATAATGAACCTAAAATTGCAAAGTACAAGATTTTTGAAACTATTCACAGATTCCACAATTTAAAATAAATACGAAAATGTGAGTTTTATACCACTTTTAACATTTAAAATGGTGTAGTTCAACGCGATGAACAAGATAGCGCCACTAACTCTATTTCAAAAAATTATGGATAAAGTGAGTTTTGCATCTGTACCCCTCATGTAGAGATCTCAAGACCAAGTTTGTGTACTGTTTAAATGTTCTGTCTGAATGTGTACTGTTTGAATGAATTGTTCCCCAACAGATCTCCAATAAACCAGTCAACAGTAAGCTGACTGGTGAATAAATTTCAAGTAACTACAACTGGAGAAGATAAAGCTGGATATCTTGCTCTGCGAAAATCCAATCTAATCTTCCAGGGTCTAGGCAACTACTTTTGATGTTTCTCACCAATCAGTTAAGAAAATATTGAACCAAGAAAAATTACGTCCGTATAAATTATAACTTGTTCAGTTAAACAATAGAAGGGATGGTGAGATGCAAATGGAGAGATACAATAATCATAACAACTTCAGAAGAAATGTCCTTGAAATTTCGCATTTAAATACTTCCTGATATTTGCCGCAAAATGTTGTGATAACCCATCATGTTGGAACCATAGTTGTTGGTTCACATCGTAACATTGTTTTCGCCTAGAAACAACCGTCTGCAAGATGGAATGGAATGGATTTTCCAGAATTTAAATTTTTATGTATGAAGAAGATCCAACAAGGTCATTTATGTAAGAAGAAGGTCCAACAATACGTCCTCCAACAATTCCTGCCCAAACATGAACTTTTTGAGAATTTTGGGTACACAAATTCAGCGATTCTAATTGAATTCATCTTCATTTAACTTGTGAACAAGTTGTAGTTTGTATGGATGTCACTTTCCTCATTAAAATAAATTTTTAAATAAAGTTCTGGATCTACCTGATTTACCAGAATCCTTAACCCTACCAGTTACATTGTACAGTACACAAACTTGGTCTTGGTATCTCTGCAATGTTTTCATACCCCCTCATTATTAAAACTTTATTTCTTTGCTTCTTACTCCAGCAATCCATTATTTATTTATAAATCTGAAAAACATGTTGACATAAACGTGGCAAATAAATTGACGAAAAACTTTTATTCTCGACATGTTTTCGTATACAATGTTACCTATTACAAAGTTACATGTTATTACGGTTATAAAACTTTTGCGCCACTTTTTTGCAATGCTGTATTTTTGTTCGCAATCTCTTTCCTACATTCCCTACTTTTTGTTGCCATTTGTTATTGTCTTATTATTGTTTATTATCTTTTGGGTTACCTAAAAATTTTAATAATTTATTTTTAGAGGTATTTGCCAAAGTCATGTCGAAGTTTTTAAAGCTTTTGCCTAATCCGCGTGTGAATTTTGTTTGAAAGGTAAAACAACAAATATTAGATTTTGAGCTTCTCGGAAATGTCGTGGAATTGTACAGATTTTTCTTAAATGTTGTTCTAGTTGACTGTTATTCAGAGCTATATCCTTGCAATGAATGATGTGCTATTGCAAAAAATGATGTGAATCACTAGAACTATATCTGTGAGTAGCGGAATCATTTCTGTATACACTCGAACCCCTCTTAAGTCACCAAATCCGTGCATCATCGTCTCGATTAAGTCGCGAAATTTAGTCTCTCTTAAGTCGCGATCATAACCTCAACTTTTTCGTGTTTTAGCTGCAAAAAGAAATATTTAAAGATATACCACAGAACTTGTTACAAAGAAAAATGAGCCAACTGAACGAAAAAATCAACGTAAGTATACCCAGTCGTGCGTGATAAAGTTCAATTTTCCACTTGAATGAATATTTTAAAGGTTAAATATTTTTAAAAGACACCTAACCTATTTTAAAGGTTAGTATTGCACAATCATTTTTTTTAATAAAAATTGTATTCATGCGAGAATCCAATTTCCAAACGTAGTTCTACAGTTTTTACAGGCGGCGACTTCAGAGGGACGGTTTCGTGACATAATAGAGGAAAATGTGGTGAAATAAGAGAGGATGTGAACTAAGCGAAGGTGACTTAAGAGGGGTTCGAGTGTACATCAAATTCTTACTTATTTTCACTGTTTCTAATAACTAATATACGAGGTGGATAAATTAAGTAATGAGACTGGCAACGTAGCGCCCGATGTAGCAACACTACGGAGACGGGACCCGGAGGGTCGGTAGGTTAACATGTCATGCACCTTCAGTACAAGTTTAAACTTGCTAGAGTCTTTTGTTTGTTCTTTGTGACTGTTTTCGTAAACCGTTTTTTTCTAGTGCGTTTTAGAAATGAGCGACGTTAATTTTGAGCAATTTTGTATCAATCCAAACTATGCCCCTTAAAAAGCTTTTGTTTCTTCCGCAGGATGCTTCCAATGTAAAAACTTATGACTGCAGTTTTTGTTCCTTCAAAACGAAACACAAAAGTTATTTACCCATACACATGCTGATTCATCAGGATGCTTCTGAGATAAAGACTCATCAATGCGCACTTTGCTCCTACAAGGCGAAGCGGAAAGGTCAGTTAACAGCACACATGTTGATTCACAAAGATGCTTCCGAAGTAACAATTTATGACTGCAGTTTTTGTTCCTTCAAGACGAAACACAAACGCTATTTACCCACACACGTGCTGATTCATCAGGATGCTTCCAAGGTAATAGCTTATTACTGCAAATATTGTCCCTTTAAAGTATAACAAAAAAATAAATTTAAACAGACATATCAGAATGAATACCAGTTATCAATGCACCTTCTGCCTTTAAAGGACGACATGGAGGGAACATTTATCCAAACAAGTATTGATTGGGCGCAATGCTCCCAAGTCAATATTGTATCATTGTTATCAATGCAATACTTTGCCCCTATAAGTCGAAATTTAAACAACATTTGGCCAGACACATGCAGTCACCACTATGCAATAACTTAAACTGCAAATTTCGTTCCTATAAGGCGAAACTGAAAAATATATTTAACCCACTGATCTGTATACTAATGGATACAGTAGAATAGTCTGATATGTATACTAGTCGATACAATAGAATAGTCTGATCTGTATACTAATGGAAACAGTAGAATGCAGTAGAATAGTCTCACTCCGCCTTTTCGTCGGATTGGCGAAACGACAGCCATTTTGTAAGTTAGTAAGGAACTCTTACGTCAGTGCAATTATCCTGTATTATTATTAGGGTCCGGAAATGTGTGCGGCAACACAGGGCTCGGAACTATAAGACTTATGATAATTAAGGTATAAGCCCTATTTTTTAAGCGCCTTGTACATTATATATACGCATTTATTTCTTTCCCATGCTACACACGGCATTGATCCCTTCCCTAAAACGCTCCAGAGCCCGCGTAGACGTAGTAGTACGCTATCATCAGTTCGCACCCACCCAAATATTCCGAAATTAAAGGATATTTTTTTTTTAGAAAAACGCTCGGACGCGTTAATTAAATTTTTCATTTGCCGATATTTTGACGTACTTCCTTTGTTTTTTTATTGACATCTGACAAAGGTATGACGTCATCCATATTTGTTTTAAATGACAACATATGGCTTGTGATACATCATTTGAAACCTCTCATTTTCTTCACCTCAGTATGATCCTGAATTTTTGTACAATTCTAGCCATTTAATGGCTAATATAAATAATTCTAGATTAATAATTCTAGTATAAAATGGCGATCGTTCAAACGTTAAAATTCGACAAAAAACGAAGGAAAGTTTATTTAAAAAATCACTCGAACAGGAGAGGTTCTACAGCTATTTGCTCGGCTATTTGACATAACACCCAATAGTTATCCAGAATTTCAGAATTGATAAATAGGTATTCTTAAATATTTTAATTAAATAAATTGTTTAAATTCATCCTTTAACGCCCGGTTTTTGGTGGGTTTATTTCCCCCCCCCCCCCCCCCCCCTTTTTCTCCCTTTTTCTTTTTTTTTTTTTTTTTTTTTTTTTTTTTCCCCCCCCCCCCCCCCCCCCCCCCCTCCCCCCCCCCCCCCCCCCCCCCCCCCCCCCCCCCCCTTTTTTTTTTTTTTTTTTTTTTGGGTTGTTTGGCCGCCCCCCCCCTCCCTCCCCCCCCCTCCCTTCCCCCCCGGGGGGGCTCTTTTTTTTTTTCTTTTTTTTTACCCTTTTTTTTTTTTTTTTTTTCTTTTTTTTTTTTTTTTTTTTTTTCCCCCCCCAAAAAAAAACCCCCCCCCCCCCCCCCAAAAAATTAAAATTTTTTTTTCTTCTCCCCATTTTTTCCCCCCCCCCCCCCCCCCCCCCTCCCCCCCCCCCCCCCTTCCCCCTTCCCCCTCGGGGCCCTTTTTCCTTTTTGGTGGTCAAAATTGCATAGTGTAATTGAAACGTGGTGTGTTAAAAGGGCATCAAACAGTTAGTGTAAAGTTTCGGCAACTTTTTGAACAAAATTTTAATACTTTGTGGTCGCTCTGCATGTGGCATATCCAGTTCAAAAACTATAAATCACCAAACCGATGACTGATGCCTACTAAACAAATCACGATTCAGTTACTAAGAAATTTGTGAAATTCTTAGCTCCTGATCGAATTTACAACCCATTTACAAGATGTTGTGGGTAACGGACTATAAGTAAATACAAGGTGTGTAAATTAAGTAATGAGACTGGCAACGTAACGCCCGATCTCAGCAACACTGCGGAGACGGGACTTGGAAGGGCGGTCGGTTAACATGTAATGCACCTTCAGTACAAGTTTAAATTTGTTGGTCATTTGTTTGTTCTTTGTGACTGTATTTGTAAACCGTTTTTTTCTAGTGCATTTTAAAAATGAGTGACATTAATTTTGATCAACGGTGTGCTATCAGGTTTTGCTTCAGACTTCAGAGAGAGTGTTTTTTTCAAGAGTCCAGGTTTTTTTGGTGGTTTGAGGCATTCTCAGAAGGAAGAGAGACGATTGAAGATGAACCACGCAGTGGAAGGCCTTCATCTTCAAGAACCGATGAAAATGTCGATAGAATACGGAATCTTGTGCGTTCAGATTATCGGTTGAATGCAAAAATGATCGGGGAAGAGTTAATTTTGAATCACACCACTGTTCATCAGATTTTGACTAACGAATTGGGGATGAGAAAGATCTGCGTAAAAATGGTTCCAAAAATGGAGGAACAAAAGGACAGGACATCAGGGGAGAAAGGTGTATTGACTTTTTGGAATCAATTGAAAATGATCCCAACCTTATAAAACGTGTCATTACTGGTGATGAGACTTGGGTGTTTGAGTACGACCTGGAAACCAAGCGCCAAAGCGTGGAAAGGCACACTTCAAGCTCTCCAAGACCCAAAAAAAGCAAGAATGAGCAAGTGGAAGATCAAACGTATTCTGATTTGCTTTTGATAGCCAGGGAATTGTCCACAAAGAGATTGTGCCTCCAGGCCAAACAGTAAATCAACATTTTTACAGAGAGGTTTTTGAAAAACTTCGAAAAAGTGTCATGCGTGTGAGATCAAACATCAAGAACAGCTGGATGTTGCTTCACGAGAATGCGCCTTGTCACACAGCCATTTCAGTAAATGAGTTTTTAGCCAGTAAAAACATTCCTGTGGCTGCTCGGCCTCCTTATTCGTCTGACCTGAGTCCTTGCGGCTTTTTCTTTTCCCGAGATTGAACAATCACCACAAGGGACGTCATTTTGGGACCATAGAAAACATTTAAACGGTTGTAATCGACCAGCTGAAGGCTTTTCCAGTATACGAGTATGAGTTCCAGCACTGGTATGAGGAATGGAAGGTTCTTCCATTCCTTAGAATGGAAGAACTGTCTCCAGTGCTGTGTGGCTTCCCAAGGAAGTTATTTTGTAGGAGACAATACTGAATTGTTAGTCTATTTGAAAAAAAAAATCAGTCTACTTAATTTACTCTCCTCGTATACAGCTACCCGTTGCAACTTTTTAGAAATTTGCCATATTAGATAATTAAAATTTATCCTGAAATCCTGACAGAAGCTAAGAATTTCATAAATTTCTTGTAATTACACTGTGACAATGTCATATATGAAGCACAACTTTGATCATCCACATCTCCAAAACGGTTAAGAATTGGACCTAATAAAACAACCTATTTTCACATTTTGTTTTTTCTTTGTTTTTCAATAAATGGTAAATGTAATGAATGTGATCATTTCTGTTACGGATTTTAGAGAAAACACTAATAACTGCAGATGAAATTCTAGGACTTCCATAATACTTGGTTTATGTTCACAACAACTGTTTTATTGTTCAATGGTTAATATTGGGAAGTTTCGTGTTTTTAGACAATGCATATACACGACGAATGGTATACTTTAGAGAACGTGTTAATAGAACATTTGTTTAACCAGAAATTGTTTAACCAGATGCACATCAACTGTTCTGAAGATGTTTAATTTTTGTTTTTTAGAATCACATCTCATTAGAATTTAATATTAATAAAAACGACTTATTGATAAAGGCTTTTTCTTAATATTTCCGTTTTCATCGCTATTTCACACATTAACACACATTGTGCACCTAAATTCAGGTATAATTATGTATTTAAAAAAATTAAACTATCTCGAAAACTGTTGCTTTATTTTGCATAATGCATATTTGCTTAAATAAGCTCTACATGGTGCGGCAGAACCAATTAAGAAGTTTCGAGGTATAGCTGCTCGGTCAGTGGTGGGGGAGGCAGCCGCACGTGGTCTCATTTTGTTCCATACCACGATACACTTATAACGGTATGTTCTTGCGCAGGTCGAATCCCTCTCCCCGCAGCGTATGACGTCACCTTGGAGAGTCGGCGCGTATAGAGGAGATGTTTTGAAATACAATATTCGCAGTTTTTGGGGAATTTTAAAGGAAATTTTGGTTAATACGTAATACCTATGAAATGTTACGTGTTCTAACCATAGAATAAACAGGCCTTTATTGTTTCTTTCAAATTAAATTCATTTAGACTATTTCGTATACTAATTACTAAAGCACTTTATTGCCGTAATTATATTACTAATTATTTATATAATATATATAATTTAATTTTAGAAAATAATTCAAGTATATAAAACGGTTATTTAGGTATTATTTCATTATTTGACAACTAAATAAGTTTACGGTTTACTTCAACGGAGGCATAATAGGCGTTAATAATATGTAATAATTATATTAGTCGTAGTAGTACCTAATATTATGTATTAGGTACTACTCACATAAACATTTACAGGGCGAATCTTTAAGTGGGGGTTATATAGTAGGGGTCATATTTATATGGATAATAATACTAGTTGTTAGGGATACAAATCCAATTTTATTTTTTTTAATACCAAAAATGGCCGTTATGATTTTTTTTAAATTGACGGTTTAGAATGTAATTTCGGCGCCATACTGGGCTAGATTTCGTTGTATGTCCATCTGATCGGTGGAGAGTGTTGCCAGTATAAAACAAAGTCGCTTCTCGCTGTCTGTCCCTATGTATGATTAGATCTTTAAAACTACGCAACGGATTTTGATGCGGTTTTTTTAATAGATAGAGTGATTCAAGAGGAAAGTTTATATGTATAATACATGCATAATATAGTAGAGAAACACTGATCATTTTAGAGGTTTCTAATGTGATGTAGTAAACACCGTGCGAAGCCGGGGCGGGTCGCTAGTTACGAATATAATATATATTACGATTATAAGATATATACGATAATATATATTACGAATAACGATACACAATATATTTTAATAATCTTAATTTTAATAGTTACTAATTCTAACACTCACAAAATACACAAAACAAACAGACAACACACAAAACAAACCGATATATTAACTGTAGACAGCAAACAATACAAGCGAACATTTAAAATATACGGCGTTAAATGAGATAATGGCGGATTTGGCCTCCAAGATGACGTAGATGCGCGAGCGGGTCCAAAATGAGTCGAGAAATCAGCATACCGTTGTATGTGTATCGTGGTTCCATACCTATTTTAGTATCCAACATGGTTTGGACCGGAGTACATCGAGGCTTTGCCGTGCGTGCGTATTTTGAAAACAACCGATCTATGATCGCGACGAAAAGATCTTTTCGGCGACGGTTCAACATTCCGCGCAACAATGCCGTTCCTAAGGCGAAGACAATTCGGTTCTGGGTTCGTTAATTGGAGGAAACGAGTAGCACACTAAGAAGAGACAAACATGGCCGACTCAGGTCCATCAGAACACAAGACAATGTGCAGCTGGTGAGCGCAGCAATCGAGTAATCGCCAACACGTTCTGCTCGAAGGCATGCCGTTGCACTGGGGATTTCAGTTTAAGTACAAAATAATGATGGTTCAAGAATTGAGCCCAGCAGACTACGTTAATCGCCGAAATCCGTGTGAGCAAATGCTTGCACGGATCCCTCCGGAGGCAGCGTTTTTCAGTAGCGACAAGGCCCATTTTCATGTCAGTGGGACTGTGAACAAATGAAATTTCCGCTACTGGGCTGCAAATAACCCCCAAATTATTCACGAAAGGCCACTACAATAAGGCCCTAAACCAACGGTGTGGTGGGCCGTATCACAATTTGGCGTGATAGGCCTGTACTTGTTTGAGGAGGAAAACGTGACTGCGACTGTGAATTCCGGACGATATGTTTCAATGTTGCAAACTTTCTGCAGCCCAGAATGGAAGACGTTGTTGAAGAAGTGGGATTGGTGGACTTGAGGTTCCAATTGGATGGGGCTGGAACTCACACAGCCCTAAATGCACTTAATGTTTTTGAGAGAAATAGTTCCAGGGCGTCTAGTCTCTTTGAGAGGTGATGTGGGGTAGCCTGTCACCCGACTTAAGCATTTGTGACTTCTTTCTTTGGGGATATCTAAAGGAAAAGGTGTTTAAACGTGGCCCTAACACCATACCAGAGCTATGGGAGCGCATTATTGAAGAAGTGAACGCCATACTCCGCGATATATGTCAACGAGCTATTCAAGACTTCAGAGATGATCTCCGACAACTGTTGAGGGCCGCCATCTTAAGGACATTATTTTCAAAACTAATTGAATATAAAATGGTGTGCACTATTAACCATATATAAAAGAAGAGATAGATGGAACTCTCTCATAGAATTAAATGAAACCGTGAAACGCCATCTCTTGAATTGGTCTCAAACTAATTTTAACTAATATGGCGGATGGCGCTATATTCAAAAATAACCATTATAGTTATTATATGGTTCCATTATGGACAAAACGTATGTACATAAGAATAGCATAATCATACTTGGTTACATAAAGTTTTTTATCCTTATCTAGCATAAACTAAATATGATTTTGCTATTCTTGTCATATAATATATATATATACCTACGTTTCGTCCATAAGGGAACACTTAAAAAAGTCCACAAACCGTATTTGAAACCGTTCCTCAAGAAATAATGTCTAAAAAATAAATTTTAAAGACATGCTGTGATGAAAAAGGAGGATATTTGAGATATTGAAACCATTAAATACCAAAATCAATTGTTTTAGACGTAAGATTCCTTTATTCACAACCACATTTATACGCATTCACAATCACATTTATACACAAGACACAATCACATTTAAGTATAAATTATTTCCAACTAGCCATTTATATAAACTAAAAAAAAGTAAAGGCATAACTTTCTTTACATGAAGTTTCATTTATAACACACATCTGGTACCAGTTCTAGTTCTCCTTCTTTTAATGTAATATTAACTCAACTAATTCCTGTCTCAAATAAGTTAATCTCCTATTTCTTTTTTATCAAAACTGCTTTTGGTTCTGCCGCACCCTACATTTACACATTCCAAGATTTTATATCAGTCGCCTTATAAATAACATCAGAATATATGCTTAAGCAGTGCCTACAAATAGTTGTTAATGATTTCTTTTTTTTTCCTTAGGATGTTAAATCCGCACAAAATCAAGAACACAATGAGAAGGGATACAATGAGTCTGAGGGACGTTTGGCAATTAAGTCAGAAGAACTTGATATTAAAGAGGAAGAAGATGAATGTGGCGGGTAATTTTTATGTATTTAATAATTTTTACTCTTTATATTATTTGAGGAATAAATAGATTTAAAAAAATTAAAATGTGCATTCTGATAAAATAAAATATACACAAAGGAGTCATTAAAGTACATATGTAGACATGAAATGAACCCAAAATATGGCTTGATTTTAATAAATGCTAGATGGCTTTGAAAACAAAAACATGGTTCACTCTCAAACAGTGTAAAAATACCTCTCAATTTTAATACATAATGGTTTTATTTCCGTCGTTTTTTCCATGTTTTGAATTAAAAAATGCAGAGGTGTTGCAAATTGACATACTTTTATTCTACGAAGAATTAAGAAAGAATTCTTGCGAAGCGGCTCAAGTTTACGCAAAAAGATATCCAGATTGGTGACTAATGTTATTTCATTAGACCTAACTAATTTTAGACCTAACCTTTAGAAAAATTAAACCTAACTAATGTTATTTGATTGGACTAAAGTAAATGGAAATAAAGCAGTTTTGAGTATGTATTAAAACTGACAGATGTATTTCAGACAGCGATTCTATTAATCAGGCAATATTCAGATAATTCAGGTAATATAATGATAATGGATTATTGAGGCTTTATTTATACGTATTGTAGCTGGCCAGGTGGTTTTTTATCCAGTGCCATGATGACATAATACACACATTTATACGTATCGCTAATAGATTCAGCAAGAGTTTATTTTCAAAGCCACCTAACGTCGGTGAATTAAAATCAAGCTTTTATATCGCTTATTATTGGCGAAAATGCGGATGTTAAAGGACAGAAGATAGATAACGTAGTGGTTGGGGGACTGGATGAGACAAAAGACGTAGAAGAGTATTTGATAGCTTCAAGCTTAATTTAATCCATGTTACATGTTTGGCACATGGGCACCACCGAATTGCACAGATATCCTAATGTGTAAGTATTTGTGAAAACACCATCCACAAGGAAAAAGTTTTCAGACGTTCTGCCAAGGATACCAACCAGCAGAGGCTATTGCTACTCGTTGGGGAATACGGATACAGGCAGCCATTTTAAATGATAGGCGCCAGAGCTTAACTCCTAGATATTATAAAATAAGTATTTTAATTTTTAATGGTACAACACACAAATAGAAACCAAAGGACATCGGTACTAATTTAAACGTGTTTCGTTTTGGCCTATTTAAATTGTAGTCCAAGAAAATAGGCCTTCAAATGCGAATTTTGAGATAAATTCTTGAATTTTTGATATCGTCATTGGCACTGCAATATGTGCTATGTGCAAATGTCAAGATTTTCAGCAAGTTAAAAAATATGTTTTATTATCAGCAAATTAGAGCAATCCTGACAATTTCAATAAAAATACGTTTTTTGTTAACAACAAAATGCACTTCTTTTGTAATTCATTAATACTTTCAACAACTTCCTTCACAAATTATTCCTTTATTGGTACAGTTGCACATAGCATATTTTATTTGGCATTTTTGAACACATGGCAGATATTACAAATATAACAATTTACTCTGCTAGAATAATAATAAAACACTGGTATACTTTTGTCAGTTTTTATTGAACTTAAGAAAAATACAACTTAACCGGTATCTCAAAGATCACATTGATCCTTCCTCGGTTTATGAATCGCAATATTTTCTGTTTTTAATTCCTTTCGAAATAAAGTGCCCGATTCAAATTGGGTCTTCTATTCTTTACAAAAATACTTGTACACCTTATAAATATGTAGAGTAGATCTAAACACTGATTCAATGTACATTTTCTTTGAAGCATTGCGACAATAATGGCTTGGAACTTTAGGTAAATCACGAATCCACTGTTGAAGTTTAGCTGAGGAACTAGAATAGTTCTTCCGTGTGGTAGTGGTATTATCACCACCTTCACCTTCTTCTGCATGAATTGTTTCTTGGCAGTTCTCTTTGTCTTGTGTGGTCCATCGTTCAAATGTATTTCTTCTGAGGTCTAAAGTGTTTAGAAGCATTGTTCTGCATACCATTATCTTTGTGCGACACAATCGTGCGACTGTTTCTTACGTTTCTGTAGATTTTTTGTGTCTTTTCTACTTCGTCCAGGCTCTTTTTTTTTGTTAGTAAACCTTTCAAATAAGCTGCCTTAGCACTCCAACTTGGCAAGTTCCGGAAATAATCAAATATTTTTTTCTCGAGTGGGTTCTAACACTAAACGACAAAGCAAAGTTCTATTCGTTTTCTTCTCAGGTATTTCGTGCAGATACCTGCTCTTAAGTATCCTTCCCTCGCGCTTTTGATTGTGTTTTATTTCCCCAACCCGCGTATCATCGATTATAACCCGTGTATCGTTCACCTGTCAATCTTTTATTTTTAGTTTCTTCTCTCTGTGATCTTCTGGATCTCTTTGGATTAGTATTAATGACAGATACTCCCATCTCGTCACTTTCAGTTGCAACTAAAATCGTACTCTGTTCTTCCGTTGTTAAATTATTGTCTTCGTTAACTTCCCCACTTAGCATTATATTATAATTTTGATTTTCTAGTTCCTTTACTATATTTAATGGAAGTTGAAAAGGATAATCCGTGGGTACTTCAAATAGTACTTCTCCTCCATCACTTCCAACATCTGTTGGTAAAAACAGAAATGTTTAAAAATAACAATAGGTATATACATTTTGAAGTATGTACCTACCTTTATCTTGAATGTTTTTTTTTTTAATAAATTACTTAGAGGTTCATCATCCGACTCAGAGAACTCATTCGAATCTTGGTTGAACAATGTACTTTGTAAATTGGCTACAATTTGTAAGATATTAATAATTAATAGAGTTGGATAATCGGTGCTGCATACATGTCGTATACTCCATAATTCCAATGCAGCGACGACTCCCTCAAGTTAATGATGTTTAAGAGGATAAGTGTTAAATTTTCGTTCAAGTATAACATTTACAACGAATAAAAATTATCGCAAAGGACGCATATGCCACTAGCGCGCGGCACCGATTATCTAACTCTAATAAATAATTAATCAAAAATAAACTGCTTGTTACACAAATACCTCCGGTTTGTGTTCCGTACATGTTGATCTCCTACGACATAGTTTGGAGGATATCGTTGAATGCTTTTTTTTACTAAATTACTCAAAGGTGCATCATCCAACTCGCCTACAATATAGTTTGGAGAATATTATAAGGTGTCACTGATTCAAATGTCATACTTACTATAATTAATACGATTATCGTTCATTGCATTTCTGCCGTTTATCATCGCTCTTCCCGAAGCTTTTGTTCACTTCACTTAAAAACTACACAATATTAAAACACAAACACCAAATGTGCCACACGACCATAGAAAACTAAACAGTTGAACGATTTTTGAGGTCAGGAAATATCTGCTCTGTGCAGAGTAATGTGCGTAGAAATGTCACTATCAATTTGTAATATATGCTATGTATTACTTGTGCACATAGCAGGTATTTTCATGCCATAGAACACTTAGCAGATATTACAAAATCAATTTAATAGCTTAATTTGAAACCTAAACACATAGCCATATATTTAAACTGTGGAGCACATAGCATTTACTTAGAAAATATAAATAACTCAAAATTGCCTAAACTGCACATAGCAGATATTGCAGTGCCAATGACGATATGTTACTTTGAACGGTCTAGAAACGAATTGTGAAAGTTTTTTTTTTTAAATTCGCCCCCGAGAAGGGCTGAAAAAAAAAGGAAAAGGAAAAAAAGGGAAGAAAAAAAGATTTTTTTTCAAATTTTGGGAAAACGGTAAGGATTAGAAAAAAAGTTTAAACAAAAGTTGTAGAGCATCAAATTTCACATAAAAATGATCTCTTTACTTTTTTCATTAAAATTAAAATTAACCGAGATAGGGCAGCTAGAAGCTAGGGGATGATAGTAACAACTTTAAAAAATCATAAGTTGCTGAAAAATTAATAATAATAATACTCACCCTATAATTACTCCGAAGAGTAACCCCTTAGGTCCTCTCAGGGACCTGTGCGGGAAGGAGTGGCTATTATTATTATTTGCCATGGCGCACTGGGAGCGACTTAAGATTATTTCGGTAACGCATTTGCTTTACAGTTCTGAGGAAACCCAGAAAACTCAGAACATTACCAAATCTAGGGCATGTGCGGTTGGATTGGCATCTATGCATCCACACCTATACACTAGTGTATTAGTGGTTGCATATCAAGCCCTGGCGGAGAAAGCGAGACAATTAAAAATCGCTACCTCGGCTGGGACTCGAACAACGCGCACAAAGGTATCGCGACTGGAAAGACGGCGCTTTAACCCACTCGGCTACCCGTGCCCGAATATATTTGATATTTTTTTAATTTACTCAGAAAATTATAAACTTTAATTCTAGAGATAGTTTTTTTTTAATTGTTTATGACAAAGTTATAATAATTCAGAAATTTCATTTTAAAATTAAAAAAAGTTTACTCGATAATTTTTTTTTTACAAATTCTTTAAGGTAGTTCCTCCGCAGCAGTCCAGTTAAAAAGTTTTGGCTTAGTACTCACGTTAGGCCCGTTGCACAATTAACATAAACGTAAAATTAACCATAACCACAAAGATGGCGTATATGAAAATAATGTTCTTGTCTACAACTAATTCAATTAACATTAGCATTAAGAATGACCTTCAATCGTCAATAACCGTAAACATAAAGATGAAATTATTTTATCTTTACGTTTAAAATTATGTTTTGCCAGTTATACCAACCTTGTGTCTGCACTCTCGTGAAATGTGGGTTAAGGGTTACCCTAAATACAATAGTAATTAACATTAATTAATACTAAATTACTACAATATTAGTTAACAATTCGATGTCCATTATTTCTTCTAATTCCAGTGTCGTTTCTGTTTTTTCACACAAAATGTTTAATTTAGTGAAATTGGCTAAACTGAATCCTCTATGCGGAAGTTTTAAAATACACACGATTTTATGCAGATTTGTTGTGGACAAAACATAAAAAATACAGTTATGCTTATGGTTATGGTTGTGGTTAGCTCAATTGTGCAACAGGTCTTATACATATTAGCAGTATTGAGACCGTACAATACGCTCTTTTATCGTGACTGTACTGAAATGATTGAAATGTATGAAATATTATTCTTTATAAAAATCTGGCAACGTCGCGTATTTAACGTACTTATAGCCGAGAATAATACAGGGTGGTGTATATCTCGGCTTATAGTTTCCAAAAAAGTATATATATTATATTTTGTCTATGTAGTTTCTAAGCGCAGTAAATATAAACACCTTACTATTTTTGTTGTTATTTAATTAAAGAAATAATTATGGGAGATCGTATCCGTAACAAAGGAAGATTTATTAAAAAAAATCCTTTATAAAAAAAATAAAACTTGCGAAACAATAAAATATTGCAATAAGTAATGTTATTTATCATAAATGTTTTGTTTTACGTTTGGTTATAATTTTATCGTTCAATATATTTTGTATTTAATGTTATAATTTATAACAAATGAATAAATTATTCTATTAGACTTATTCCTTCATGTTAATGCATATCAATTACTTGTTGAATAAGTATTTCCTTTTATACTTTTTGATTGCTTCATATGTTCGAGCATTTTCCTTTCGTTCCGACATTTTACTCTCCTTACAACGTTGCCGTATCATTCCCACGCAACTATTCTTATATCCCCTCCACAGAAAATGATCGTCTAAATGAGTTATTTATTTTAATTGTTTATCAAAACTATGGGGTAAATAATTTCTATTTTTTGTTAATATATTCCAAATATATTATTCAAACAAATATTAGTTTTTTATCGAGATGTTAAAAGTCCTTCAATGATAAACAAAAATAATTTGGTCATTTTCCCACGCTTCCCCCATGCAATATCTACAAAAAATGTCATTTGTATGTATCTGTGTGTTTATAGTATTCTCCGTTACACACAGAAACCCATTGAGATCTAATGGCGCATGCGTGAGGTACCTTACTATCCTTAAATTAATTACGACGTTGATTACTCTCTCATGGGTAAACATGGATAAACTAAAAACATGACCTCCTTTACTTACAACTTCTGGAATACATTTAGCAATAACATCTTCTGCAAAATTTTCATTGAGGGCATTCAAATCAACACAGCTATCCCTTTTCAAACACAGCCGGCATATGGCCACCGATTTACAATAAAACTAGATAAGCAGTGAATGGGGATGCGCAAGAAAATTTTAATTCCGATAGAGAGATAATTGTCAAAAACTAACGACGGGCAGAATCGAGTAAAAATAATCGAGGTACTCGATTCTTAAAAGTACTCGAGTTAACTCGAGTAATCCACGAAAAGTACTCGAGTACAGCATTCGAGTAATAATCACGTCAAATTCGTGTTCACTATCCGATTCTCGACAGAACGCAGCAATGATCGTCTTCACTCAGTACTCGGTACTCGGATACAATCTGAATAGAACTCGCATGGAAACGATTTGAAATCACAGTCGCAATCTACAGCTGTTCTGACGCGACGACAAAATTCTACTGATATTTTATTTTCATGGCGATTATTATGTAACCGAATTTTTGTACTATAAAACTATTTAGAGTATATAAATTTATTCTAATATAGACTAACATAAATTAATCATCGAAAATCAAATATTAAACATTCCTCAACAAAAAAGAGAAAATAAAACATATCAAACCTCACATTCATAAACTGGGGTTTGATATCATTCATAAAACATATCAACATATCAACCATCCATTTTTTTCTGCAAAAATGAAATCATATTTATTTGTTAAAAAATGTAGACATGGGCAACAGTCTTATCTTTTTTTAGCTAAACTTGACATGGACAACAAACAGTCTTACTTTTTTTTAGCTAAACTTGTACAAATATTTAATAAATAGTAAAAATCGTTGAATACAATTGTATAATTTTCGTTTTATTGTCGTTAGTAGCTAGGGAGTAGTAAACGCAGTAATAGTAAATAATGATTTATATATAGTAAATTATTATTTGACTGGAATCTTAAAAAGGATCATATGGAAAATGGAACGACATACACACCCCTTGTCACTAGAACCTTGTTGATAACATCGCTGAGTTCAAGCTCGAGTCGGCTGTGGCCCAGTGCACCGTGCGTCTACGCCGTCATTATGACGTAACGATCCGAGTACTTTACTCGAGTGAAGCACTCGATTATGAAAAGTACTCGAGTACTAATTACTCGATTTCTATCATCACTCGATTATGCCCATCGCTATCAAAAACTATGGTATTACTGCTCATGCGCATTTATGACATTTGGTTTATTTGACAATGCAGAGAGCCATTTTAATATATTTAATGTCATCTGTCATCTTGAATCTTGTACGTTTTAATTGTTTTCTCGCCGAGATTTAGTGTTTACTTTAGTTTTGAATCATAATTATATTGTATTGTTATGTCTGCAAAACTTTCCGTTCGTGAGCCCAAGTCGTTATATATTGTGCATAAATAGATTTTTCAATATTACTGAACCGAAGTGTATTGTTGCTTTTTGCAAAAATCGGCGAGGTGAAACTAAAAATATTGCCTACTACAGGTAAATAAATATTTCGGTTTGTGGTATGAATCATGGATGCAAGCAATTAGCAGAGATTCCAAGGAAAATTTATCCATAACACACAATGCTATTTGTTCAGATCATTTTACACAAGATTCATATATATACGTTGATGACAAGAGGGTTTTGAAAAAGTTTGCATTGCTATCAGTTAATTTAAAACCAGTGAAACGAACTTCTCTTGAATATCGGTGAGAATTTGTTGTATACAAATTTAAATATATATCTCAACTGAAGTGAAAACTATTAGTCTCGCAAGTGTGTCCTATGTATATCCACATTTGACGGTCTTTTTTTTCTTTTTAGAAGTGATGGGTCTACTTTACAAGAAGGGGGTATTAATTTAGACATCAGCCGACCATCGACAAGTTTCGTTACAAAAGTGTCATAAAAAGAAGCTGTCAAAGATATATGCCAGCCATCTAAGTCGTACACCTATGTTTTCAGAAGCACGTAAAGAATTGAGGTAATTTTATCCTGTATTTTGTAAATATGCTTGAAAGGGTTTAACGAATATTCTAATGAATTTTAATTTACTATCTGCTGTCTACTATAGCTACTATCTACTATAATTAAAATTACTGTCTGCTATCTTAATAAATCTAATAGTTAATGTAATCTATATACCATATTTATTGACATCTTATATTATTATAATTTTAGTTTATCATTATTTGGATCAACACAGAGCTCAACCACATTTCCAGCAAAAAAAAAAAAAAGGAAAGGCAATACGTCTACAGATAGTGAAGGTTTAACTGGAAGCCCTAAGAGAAGACGGAAGATTTTACAAACATTTGACAATTATGCGTAAGAATTTTGTGACTAATATGTCATAAGTATAATAATAGTTTTTAATACTTAATAGTATTTAGTTTAGGCAAATTAAATTCTGTGCTAATCATATCGAGTACTTTCTACAAAAAGTAATATATTGAAATGTGTTGTTTTAGAGTATCGCTAAGAAAACTGACCAAACGAGTAGGAGATCTTAGGGAAGAAAATAAAAAATTAAAACAAGAATTAAAAGTCTCAAAGGCACAATCAAAACGGCTATCTGATAAAGTGGACCATCTAAAAGATGTAATTAAGGAGCTAGTAGACACAAATCTAATTAGTAGAGATGCTTTAAGTGTTTTGGATAAAACCAAGAAGACTAGAACTAAGGAGACCGAACTCGTTCGGTATCTAGGGATCAAATCTGTCCGCCTCCAGGAGGCGCTGTAAACAGTAATGTACTCGAGTCACGTGATGAGCAGCGGTCCACATGTGAATGTTTATCATAGAAAACCATGCCATAGTTTTATATGACGTTTATCATTAAGCTGTCAAAGCGGGTGCTTACATGCCGTTTGGCTTTAACAAAAATATATACAAAAATAAATATGGTTCAAAAGTGCTGTGTTGCATTGTGTGATTTAAGAAGCGGTCGGACATTATTTCAAAACTGATGTATGTATGAAAAGAAATATTTTCCTTTGTTGTATTGTTGTAGTGTTGAAACACGTAACATGAAATATTTTGAGTACATTTTCATATTGATCATTGCGAAAATTTGTAATTGCAAAGACATTACTTGTGTATATTCAATATAATATTCAACAACAACAAATTAACGAAAAATATCGAGCGTCTGTCAAATGTATTCGCACCACGGACTCTAACCTCTAATGCACACATATTAGTACAGAACCACGGTATACATATAGATATCTGTTTGTATACCGTGGCAACCGTGGTACACAACTGTTTACAGCGCCTCTGGAGGCGGACATATTCGAGCCCGTCGCGTTATACAGCAAAAAGCCGCAGTTCGGTCTCCTTAGTTCTAGACTTCTTGGATAAAACCTATTGTAACATTCCATATGAGTTGATTTTATTATTATTTTACAATACTTAAAAGTACGTTTTTATAGTATAGCTAAGCGACAAACTGAAAGTGAGTGCGGAGAACTCATAAGAAAAACTTATTCCAAGTTAATATTATTTAAAAATCAGTAGCTTTATCAGGTTTGTTTTAATTTCATAATCTATTGTATTTTGATATTGTGGGATCACTTAAAAAAATACATAATGAACTACATTTTTCAAAATTGAGTGACAGTTCGATTTATTTATTTACTTAGTTACGCTTATTATAATTATTATTATTATAAACTATTTTAAATTATTTCTGTGTATTATTTCTCAAAATGAAATAAAAATACTTGAGATCATTTTTTCATTCCTTATAACTATTATATATGTCTGTTGATTTTTGAAAAGAATGAACAATACTGGGTAAGTAAAGGTAAGGGTAAGTACTGGGTACGTAAGGACTAAGGAAATCGGAATGAACGAGAAACCGAAAATGTATTGCATTACTTATAATTACATAATTTAAATATTGGAATCAAAAATAGAGAGTAATTGTATTAAAATCATGAATTTCAAATAGATTGTTATCTGTAAGTTATATATTAAATCTAATCCTCTTAGTACATATACATGCAATTTTGTGTTATTAATGTTATTATACACTTTAGGCTTATGTGACGCATTGCATAATTATTTACAGAATTCTGTGCGAAATGCAAGGCGACAACTTTAATTTGTTCCTATTCCATGAAAATACAACAAACTAAAGTAAGATAATGTAGGTTGTTGCCTTATATTTCACATATAATTCTATATATAATTATGCACCATGTCATATGAATCTTAAATATGTGCCTTACATATTTCAAACGTGGTTAGAAAATTCATTTATCTGGAGAAGTTTGAATTTAAATATTCGCGCAACTATAAGGATGCAGTGCGCACACTCAGTAATACCGTGCGCAGAACCAATTTGATCAGGCAGTGGAATATTGTACTGATCCTCTATTTATATATACATCTCGGTGCATATGGCATCATCAGGATTACTTATGGTAGTACCATTAGAATTTTCCTTCAAATAGACCACCTCTACTATATCTACTTCCATACCATTCATTGTCCTGATGAAGGGGACCATACGGTCTTCTGTATATAAACAAATGGATTTGAATTCAAAAAATATGTAAATACTGTCTACACAACTTTCACATATTACATAGTCCTCGTTTATAGAAACATCCTGAAAAACAAAGTTCTCTTATATAAACACGTTTCATTACGATGTCAAGTACCAAACTTAAATACATCGAACACTAAAATTATTTGCATTTTTTTAGAATCACGCATGTCAGTTTATTATGGAAATTTTACAAGAACACTTACTATTTTTAACAGCAAAACGTCGAGTATTTCTCGTATAATTTTTTTAATCACTTGGAAATTCTTCGACTCATTGAAGCAAAGTTTACACGCTTTCAGTGGTGTCATTTTTTATATTAGCGAATTATACTGATTACAAAGAAGTAACTCGTATTGTTTGTAATCTATTTGATATGTTGTGGTTTTATGGTGGGTTCATGCAGAAATTTTTAGTAATAAGAATAAGAATAGTAATAAGCATAAAAGTTAAACCTTCGTTTTATAATGACCCAGTTCATGCAGCAAATCCTTATTTTTAAAATTATTACTAAAAATTATGTTTACTGCATGAACTGGGTCATTATAAAACGAAGGTTTAACTTTTTATGCTTATTACTATTCTTATTCTTATTATTAAAAATTTCTGCATGAACCCACCATTAAAACCAAATTCCAAACATGACAAATTACCACCGAGATGTATATATAAATAGAGGATCAGTACAATATTCCACTGCCTGATCAAATTGGTTCTGCGCACGGTATTACTGAGTGTGCGCACTGCATCCTTATAGTTGCGCGAATATTTAAATTCATACTTCTCCAGATAAATGAATTTTCTAACCATGTTTGAAATATGTAAGGTACATATTGAAGATTCATATCATATGGTGCATAATTATATATAGAATTATATGTGAAATATAAGTCAACAACCTACATTATCTTACTTTAATTTGTTGTATTTTCATGGAATAGGAACAAATTAAAGTTGTCGCCTTGCATTTCGCACAGAATTCTGTAAATATGCAATGCGTCACATAAGCCTAAAGTGTATAATAACATTAATAACACAAAATTGCATGTATGTATATGTACTACGAGGATTATATTTAATATATGACTTACAAATAACAATCTATTTGAAATTCATGATTTTAATACAATTACTCTCTATTTTTGATTCCAATATTCAAATTATGTAATTATAAGTAATGCAATACATTTTCGGTTTCTCCGACTTCAAAGTCCTTACGTACCCAGTACTTACCCTTACCTTTACTTACCCAGTATTGTTCATTCTTTTCAAAAATCAACAGACATTTATAATAGTTGTAAGGAATGAAAAAATGATCTCAAGTATTTTTTATTTCATTTTGAGAAATAATACACAGAAATAATTTAAAATAGTTTATAATAATAATTATAAGCGTAACTAAGTAAATAAATAAATCGAACACATAGCACTGTCACTCAATTTTGAAAAATGTAGTTCATTTAGAGTTGCCACTTCCATGAAAATGACCCGGAGACTCCAGGTTTCCACGAAGTATCTCCGGGCTCCGGGTTTCTTACGTTATTCTCTAGGTCAGCTTTGAAATTGAAATTTGTATTTATAAATTTATATAATTGTGAATCATATATAATAGTTCCATGTATATGTCGTTTAAAATATAGATTATTTGTTTGAATTCTGGCGCGTTTCTGTCTCTAGAGGGCAGTATCGGTACATAGTTGACGTTAATAGAGATGTTAATTTAATGTTAAATTAATTAATTTAACATTAAATTAACCCCCTCTCCCGCCGCGGACACCAATCTCCGGGTCAGCGGTCTCTCTGAGGTGGCAACTCTGTGGTGGAAAGTTCATTATGTATTTTTTTAAGTGATCCCACAATATCAAAATTGAATAATAGAATATGAAATTAAAACAAACCTGATAAAGCTACTGATTTTTAAATAATATTAACTCGGAATAAGTTTTTCTTATGAGTTCTCCACACTCACTTTCAGTTTGTCGCTTAGCTATACTATAAAAACGTACTTTTAAGTATTGTAAAATAATAATAAAATCAACTCGTATGGAATGTTACAATAGGTTTTATCCAAAACACTTAAAGCATCTTCACTAATTAGATTTGTGTCTACTAGCTCCTTAATTACATTTGTTAGATGGTCCAATTTATCAGATAGCCGTTTTGATCGTGCCTTTTAATTCTTGTTTTAATTTTTTATTTTCTTCCCTAAGATCTCCTACTTGTTTGGTCAGTTTTCTTAGCGATACTCTAAAACAACACATTTCAATATTACTTTTTGTAGAAAGTACTCGATATGATTAACACAGAATTTAATTTGCCTAAACTAAATACTATTAAGTTAAAAAAAACTATTATTATACTTATGACATATTAGTCACAAAATTCTTACGCGTAATTGTCAAATGTTCATAAAAACTTCCGTCTTCTCTTAGGGCTTCCAGTTAAACCTTCACTATCTGTAGACGTATTGCCTTTGTTTTGCTGGAGATGTGGTTGAGCTCTTGGAGAGTTGATCCAAATAATGATAAACTAAAATTATAATAATATAAGATGTCATATAAATATGGTATATAGATTACATTAACTATTAGATTTATTAAGATAGCAGCCAGTAATTTTAATTATAGTAGATAGTAGCTATAGTAGACAGCAGATAGTAAATTAAAATTAATTAGAATATTCATTAAACCCTTTCAAACATATTTACAAAATACAGGATAAAATTACCTCAATTCTTTACGTGCTTCTGAAAACATAGGTGTACGACTTAGTACGATCTATCTTTGCCAGCTTCTTTTTATAAATTCTTTAGACACTTTTGTAACGAAACTTGTCGATGGTCGGCTGATGTTTAAATCAATACCACCTTCTTGTAAAGTAGACCCCACTTCTAAAAAGAAAAAAATCTTAAAAACGTAGAAAGACTGTCAAATGTGGCTATACATAGGACACACTTGCAAGACTGACAGTTTTCACTTCAGTTGAGATATATATTTAAATTTGTATATAACAAATTCTCACCGATATTCATGAGAAGTTCGTTTCACTGGTTTTAAATTAACTGATAGCAATGCAAACTTTTTTAAAAACCCTCTTGTCATCAACGTATATATGTGAATCTTGTGTAAAATGATCTGAACAAATAGCATTGTGTGTTATGGACAAATTTTCCTTGGGATCTCTGCCAATTGCTTGCATCCATGATTCATACCGTTTAGCAGCTAATCTAAAATAATAATTAAAATAAGTAACACTATTTAAGTTTTCACAAACCGAAATATTTATTTACCTGTAGTAGGCAATATCTTTAGTTTCACCTTTTCGCCGATTTTTGCAAAAAGCAACAATACACTTCGGTAATATCTAAAAGTCTATTTATGCACAATGTATAAAGACGGGCTCACGAACGGAAAGTTTTGCAGACATAACAATACAATATAATTATGATCAAAACTAAAGTAAACACTAAATCTCAGCGAGAAAACACAAGAAAACAATTAAAACGCACAAGATTCAAGATGACAGATGACATTAAATATATTAAAATGGCTATCTGCATTGTCAAATAAAACCTAATGTCTTAAATGCGCATGAGCAGTAATACCATAGTTTTTGACAATTATCTCTCTATCAGAATTAAAATTTTCTTGCGCATCCCCATTCACTGCTTATCTAGTTTTATTATAAATCGGTGCAAATTACACGCACAAGTTAATTTAATTGTAACTTTTCACTTGTGTTTAACCCTCCACTTTTACGCTGGATTTTAGGGATGGGCACCTAACATCGATGTTTCTAAAATATCGATGTTTTCCACTGAACATCGATGTTTTAATTTCGATGTTATATTTTTAACATCGATGTTACTTGTAAGCATCGAAACATCGATACGTAATACGTATCCCACAAATATCATTTAATTTTTCAGTACGAAAGTTTATAAGTTGCTAAAAAAAACCGAAAAAATTACTAATTGAATCGTTTTATTCTTTGTACATTGTGGCTTACGCGACATCTATCCGTCAAGGCAGTAAGTATTAAATTCCAGCAAAGATCTCATTTATTAAACGCCGGTAAGCCGATATCTGTAGACACATTTTCTAGTTTCTACTTCTACAAAACTATACACTATGTCACTTTATATACACCGTGTCCCATTTTAATCTTTCCAGGTCAATATTTCGTCGGGGAAGCCCCAAATCGAAAAATGACCTGTAGAAAAGATGTAGGGTTTGAAGGGAGCCATCGTTTGGTGACCTCAAATTTGACCTTGACGATGTTCTTTAGGGAAGCAGGCTGTTGGTCTGTGTTTCCAACTTTCATCTACAAAACTGCAAACTTTTAAATAAAAAAGAAAAAAGAGAGAGACCGACTGCCGCGTTTCTCTCTTTTTTAGTTTTATTAGTTATTATAAAAAAGAAAAAGAGAAACAGACTGACTGCTGTTTACAGACATCAATAGCAACGGTGTCAAAATTGTTGTTTTTTTGACCGAACGATGTTTTGCATGCACTTGGAGATCGAGCTGGTTCATGGAATCTGTTTGCAACTATTGTAAACAAAGTATGCGCAAAAAAACGCAAGAGCATATTCCTACGTAAAATGTTGTGCTATTTCTGAATCCGTTGTCAAAAACAAGGGTTCCCATTTAAAAAAAACGATTTGGCCTTCAAATAACCTTGAAGGACATCGTCAAGGTCAAATTTGAGGTCTCCAAACGATGGCCCCCATCAAACCCTACAACTTTTGTTAATGTCATTTTTCGATTTGGGGCTTCCCCGACAAAATATTGAGCTGGAAAAATTAAAATGGGACACACGGTGTATATTATTTTGAAACATCGATGTTTCACAACATCGATGTTTTCTAGCCGATGTTTTTACTACCATCGATAGTAGGTACCGATGTTGAACATCGATGTTAACATCGATGTTTTTAAAAATGTGCCCATCCCTACTGGATTTATAAACTCTGCGTTCGCGTTCGCGTTGGCGTTCGCGTCGAAAGTTAAAAACAATAGTTACAATGATGTGATTTATAAACACCGTCGGCGCTGCCGTTGGCGTTGACGTTCCGTTCAACTTGATTCAAGTCGAACTTTTGCCGTTCGCCGTTCGTAGCAAATTCGTAGCACTGACGTCACAACGAATACCATCGCAGTACAACAATTAAAATAAATACAACAATTAAAACAAACTCGTAAAATAACTCAAAAATCAAAGTAGAAACATTGAACACAACGTCGAAGCGTCCTTACCACCAATATTTCACGATGTAAACAAACCACACGTGATTATTTTACTGCAATGGTATTCGTTGTGACGTCAGTGCTACGAATTTGCTACGAACGGCGAAAGTTCGACTTGAATCAAGTTGAACGGAACGTCAACGCCAACGGCAGCGCCGACGGTGTTTATAAATCACATCATTGTAACTATTGCTTTTAACTTTCGACGCGAACGCCAACGCCAACGCGAACGCAGAGTTTATAAATCCAGCGTTACTGTTGCAACAATTTAAATGAAAGGTACATAACCTAAGTATTTCTTCTGCACGTAGTTCATGTACGTATTCGTAAGGTGGGATGCTTCGTAGAACTACATAAATTACACTGTGAGGTCACCGATTTATAATAATATTTTATATTTATATCTCTCGGTGTGAGAGGTCCGTTCCCAGTTCCCACTGGGAACGAAACAAAAATCATTGTAAAACCAACGTACATATATCACAAGTAGTGACGCTTAATGTCGGCTCCTTTGATCTAGTAAGGAAAATCTGAGTGACCTCGGTCGTCTATCCTGGCAGGACCCTCCACATATCACCAGGAGAGGCGCCACTACCGGCACTTTTCGCGGTATTTTCAAATATATGAATATACACAGATAAAGCAGTTTAAGTGGACCGATTTTTATAGTCGGCCATGAAGGGAACTAATGGAAAAGATAATAATTTATTGATTGGTAAAAAAACAACTATACAGATAATAAAACTATAAAAATATTTTTTTTATATACATACATTATTATAACAATAAATATAAATTAATAACTAATCATGTGCCCATATAATATTTTTCTGTTTTTTTGACCTAACCTGGTAACAGTTTTAAAATTTTTATTGATAAATTTTAAGGTATAAAATAGGCGCATTCTACAATATAATTTTATTACATAATGGTAAGGAAAGTCACTGCATGGATGTTTATATTGAGATGTCCGATATAAATCTACAAAAGCACTGCCAATATTTTTTTCTACAGCATATTGTTCAAAATTTCTTTTAAACAATTGCTCCAATTCACACACATGGTAAAAAAATTATCATGTGGCATGGACAAATTACCAAATGTCACATTGGCGCTTGTCTGATATGCTTTTGAAATGACAATGGAGGGTTGTTTCGTCAAGGTCTAAATGTGCATTAGCATAATCCTCACATAAACAAGAATGATTTAAAAGGCATTTTCTAATGAAATAACCACATATATATCGAATTGAATTTTTTTACCACATCATGATATCGATAGTCTCTATCTAAGGAATATTACCTGATGGGTTTTGTATATCTCTAGTTGCTGTGTTTTCTATTGTTGAATTTATCTCCGGAGGAAAAATTTAACAGTCGGGACAAAAACTTTATTTTCTTATTTTGGAATACAAAACACAACTTTTCAATGATCTTTCTCGAACAAACATTTATCAACAACTGTCATTGTCATTTACTAAAACTATTTCTCTGTTAAAAGATTACAAGTTGTTTTCTTTTAGAAGTGATCTGAATTGATCAGATCACATCTGATCAATAGAAAACATTGGGCGCATTCAGGGACGCTCAGCCGCTGACCGCTATGTGTTAGTCCTGTTGCACAATTGAGCTAACCACAACCATAACCATAAGCATAACTGTAATTTTTATGTTTTGTCCACAACAAATCTGCGTAAAATCGTGTGTGTTTTAAAACTCCCGCATAGAGGATTCAGTTTAGCCAATTTCACTAAATTAAACATTTTGTGTGAAAAATCAGAAACGACACTGGAACTAGAAGAAATTATGGACATCGAATTGTTAACTAATATTGTAGTAATTTAGTATTAATTAGTGTTAGTTACTACTGTATTTAGGGTAACCCTTAACCCATATTTCACGAGAGTACAGACACAAGGTTGGTATAACTTGCAAAACGTAATTTTAAGCGTAAAGATAAAATAATTTCATCTTTATGTTTACGGTTATTGACGATTGAAGGTCATTCTTAATGCTAATGTTAACTGAATTAGTTGTAGACAAGAACATTATCTTCATATACTCCATCTTTGTGGTTGTGGTTAATTTTACGTTTATGTTAATTGTGCAGGGGGCCTTAGTAGTTAGCGTTTTCTGACAGTCAGCGGCTTAACACTCCCTGAATCGTTTGTATGAGTTTCGCAAAGATCTAGAAAACGTAATATGTTCTATGGCATAGATAACTTTCATGAATCATGGATTCATAATTCCCTGCCATATTCTGTGCTTAAAGACACTTAAAGGACAAAGGTTCGTTTTCTTTTCCATAACTTTTGTTCAAAAACAAGAAATATTTTCTTTTTTATAAGTTCTGTTTAAGGCCCCTGCACAATTAACATAAACATAAAATTAACCAGAATCACAAAGATGGAGTATATGAAAATAATGTTTTTGTCTACAACTAATTCAGTTAACATTAGCATTAAGAATGATCTTCAATCGTCAATAACCGTAAACATAAAGATGAAATGGTGGGTTCATGCAGAAATTTTTAGTAATAAGAATAAGTCCTGTTGCACAATTGGGCTAACCACAACCATAACCATAAGCATAACTGTAATTTTTAAGTTCTGTCCACAATAAATCAGCGTATAACTCGTGTGATTTTAAAACTTCCGCATAGAGGATTCAGTTTAGCCAATATCACTAAATTAAACATTTTGTGTGAAAAAAATAGAAACGATACTGGAATTATAAGAAATTGTGGACATCGAATTGTTAACTAATAATGTAGTAATTTAGTATTAATTAGTGTTAATTCCTACTGTATTTAGAGTAACCCTTAACCCACATTTCACGACAGTGCAGACACAAGGTTGGTATGACCAGCAAAACGTAATTTTTAACGTAAAGATAAAATAATTTCATCTTTATGTTTACGGTTAATGACGATTGAAGGTCATTCTTAGTGCTAATGTTATTTGAATTAGTTGTAGACAAGAGCATTATTTTCATATACCCCATCTTTGTGATTCTGGTTAATTCTATGTTTATGTTAATTGTGCAGGGGGCCTAAGTCCTTGTTGCACAATTGAGATAACCACAACCATAACCATAAGCGTAACTGTAATTTTTATGTTTTGTCCACAACAAATCTGCGTAAAATCGTGTGTATTTTAAAACTCCCGCATAGAGGATTCAGTTTAGCCAATTTCACTAGATTAAACATTTTGTGTGAAAAATCAGAAACGACACTGGAATTAGAAGAAATGATGGATGTCGAATTGTTAACTAATATTGTAGTAATTTAGTATTAATTAGTGCTAGTTACTACTGTATTTAGGATAACCCTCAACCCATATTTCACGAGAGTACAGACACAAGGTTGGTATAACTGGCAAAACGTAATTTTAAGCGTAAAGATAAAATAATTTCATCTTTATGTGTACGGTTATTGACGATTGAAGGTCATTCATAATGCTAATGTTAACTGAATTAGTTGTAGACAAGAACATTATTTTCATATACTCCATCTTTGTGGTTGTGGTTAATTTTACGTTTATGTTAATTGTGCAGGGGGCTTAATCTTCAAATTGAGCTAGTATTTTTCCATGATATTCTATACATTTCGCTATACCTATAAATCTACGTAATACTATGTATGTGCATAAGTATATAGGTATAGTAGTATGCAAAAACATAGAATACTAACAAAATTAAATCCATTTCTATTTAGTAAGTTGTTCAAATTCATTTCTTCAAACATACATTAGGGTATGTCTTAAATTATTAATATTTTAGACAACTAATTAACAAACATTTATGGCTGGGAATGGGAACATTCTATCCAAAAATACGTTTTCATTCGTTTTGTCAACTCATCACATTCAATATGCAACCATTTGAGGCAACAGAGGATGGAATTATAAGATGTTATGTTTATAATCTCACTATTACAAATTGGACAGGCATAATATGTTTTAAATAGTTTTCTTTCTTTAAGTAAATCCTCAAATTTTGGAACAGCATCAACTGAAAAATCTGCTTTAATTTCACAAAGATTAATTGCATTTTCGAAAACCATAATTAATATTTTCAGATAATACATATATTATTAAGCAAATAATCTTTGGAAATCAGCTGATTATATATAATACTTTAGTAAGTTCATCTTTTTGTAAAAAATATTACATTAGTTTTTGTCTTTGGTAACATATTTTATTAGCAAATGTTTGGGGTTTTGCTATTTTTTTTTAATTGTCTTAATAATTAAACTCCAAATATTGTTAGTTAAATTATTATCTCAATACTGTTGTAGAGCTTCTTTTAGTTCTGCAAAGCTAACAAAACTAGAAACCACACTTAAACTACCATTAGATACACCGATAAAATAATTTTGTGTTAGTTATCTTAAATTGAATATTTCAAATACTGAAATAAGTGATATTTTTAAAAACTTTTTTGGAACAGCTAATAACCTAACCCAAATTTAGCATTTTTGTACATAGCCAAACATAAAAATTGTCACCCATGCCTAATATGTGATCGGAAACCTTGATAAAATTTCAAGAGTTCGGAGCGGTCGGAACTCTAGATACTCCCTTAATTTAGTGAAATTGGCTAAACTGAATCGTCTATGAGGGAGTTTTAAAACACACACGATTTATATGCAGATTTGTTGTGGACAAAACATAAAAATTACAGTTACGCTTATGGTTATGGTTGTACATAGCTGGCCAAATTGTGCAACAGGACTAACAGCACTCTCTCTTTACACAACCCACCAAACCGGTGGTACTAACTGGATAGGCAGTATGATGCAAGTGGGGGAGAAAAAGAGTGACGTAGAAGACGTGAGAATCGTAGAAAAATGTTAAAAATATCTGGGAGGTGCCAAATTACTCGTCACGAAAAATCAAGTTTTTTAATGAATGAATGTTAAAAAATTGATGTGATGATTTCACCCCTTCAGTCAATCCTTCTCCAAATCAAATTCCAAATCAAATTTGGAATGTAGATTGAGTCGAGTCTACCTCCCTGTATTAAAAAATTCTGATTCGTATGGAAATATCTTACCTTCTGATGTTTAAGGGTGGCTCGACCCTTGAGGATGGGAGTTATTTTTCCATAAATATAGGTAGAAAGTAATTTTTTTTCTCAATTTCTTACTTCAAAAAACCTAAATATTTTTTTTCAGATTTTTGAAGAATTCAATTTTTTTATACTAAGGGGATGATTTCGCCCCCTTAAGGGTGAATTTTTGACCATCACAAGTTTTCATCAATCAAATAAACACATCACATTCATTTTTTAACATTCATTCAATAAAAAAAATCACTTTTTTGGGTATTTTCAACCCCTAAATAGGGGTGATTTTCGAAACATTTTTAAACACTAAAAAACATGCTCATCTTGATTTTTCATCACGAGTAATTTGGAACCTGCCAAATATTTTTAGCATTTTTCTACGATTCTCTAGCGAGGTCCAGAAAACGGGCTAAAAAACAGCTATTTTTGCGGTCACTCTTTGAAAATTCGCCATATCATAAGACAGTAACACTGATCTGATAAAAAAAATACTTCATTTAATTTACATGGAATATTAAAACTATTCAAGATAAAGAAACATACAATATTATCAAATTTTCTAGCAAAGTAAGACTATGTTGATTTTGAGTATGTTGATTTTTATTTTATTACCCTACAAGTTTCAAATTATCGTGTTGATTAATTTTTAAAGTTGAAATAGATTATTAATATGACGGTTGTTCTTATAAAACTATTGTTGCGAATTTTAATTTGACGAAAAGTACTGTATAGCACTGCATTTTGAGATATAAATCAACAGGCAGAATTAAAATTTAAAATTATAAAATGAATAAAATTAAAATGAATGGGAAAATGTCACTAGGAAACACGTTTCAGTAACGACTTGCTGTCGCAGGATAAGAATTTCACATACGGATCTTACAAGGTAAAATTTTCGCGATTTAAATTGTCCCTATCATTTTTCAAACTTACAGGCAAAAGCAAAAATGTTGCTAAGTAGTTCAAAAGAGTCGCAGACTAAAATGGGCTAAAGAACGTTTGGCCTGGAATCACGACCGATAGAATAAAATAAATCCTAATATGCGACGAGAGTAAAAGGACCCCGGCACACACCTTATGGAAAATGGTTCTCGGTTAATTTTTTTTGAAACTTTGGGAATCCGTCCTCCTTGATGTCCCGATCAAGTCTCAATGGGCACAACAAGTCCAATAATGGACAGTTTTCGAGTAATTGGACGCTTGCAGTTTACGCGTGGGTGGGGCATTATTTGGAGATAAATGTCTGATTCCGCTGTTTTATATGTTATAAAAATATACTGATAGTCCGTGGTTCTAATTTTTAAATATTCAGAATTAATTTAGGACAAATTCATACATAATAATCATGATTTATATTTTCTGAAGATAAATTATGGAAAAAATGTTGGAAGCTTTTAAGTTTTCTTTCTGCGTACTGGAATTAGCGTTATCCAAGGAGCACCACGAGGAGGTTTCCACTTTGCTCCTCGGGATTTCCAATCATACATAAGATACCACACGCACGCACGCACGGACGCACGCACACACACACATAAATGATTCATAATTTATCTTCAGAAAATCTAAATCATGATTATTGTGGCAATGTACGAGGCGCGTTCATAAACTAAGGGCCGTTTGCTTATATATAAATATTGGCGCTTCGAAGCACAGTTTTACTACTGCAGCGCCATCTACTGACTCATTGCGAAGCTACAGCCTCATTTGTTTTGATTCTGAAGTCGTATTGTTGTCCGTGAATGCAAAGAACAATGGCCGCGAAAATCGTTGATCCCGCCAACTGTGAAGTGCGTTCTGTGGTTCGTTTCTTATGTGCAAAAGGATCGTCGGCTGCTGAAATTCATCGGGAGTTATGCCTGGTTTACGGACCTACAGTTATGAGTGAAGGAAAGGTTAGACAATGGTGCCGTGATTTTAAAAATGGCCGAACAAATGTCTATGACGAAGAGCGGAGTGGCAGGCCCAGTATCCAGACCGATGAAATCGTTTCACAAGTGGACCAAACACTGCGATCTGATCGTCGATTGACGATTAGTGGCCTGGCTAACAAATTTCCTCAACTTGGACGCACTACTGTTTACAATATTGTCACAGAAAACCTCGCATACCGCAAATTGTGTGCAAGGTGGGTACCAAAAATTCTCACTGACCACCACAAAGAGCAAATAATGTCTAGTGGACGAAAGTTTTTGGCCCGTTATCAACAAGATGGAGATGATTTGTTTTCTCACATTGTTACTGGGGACGAGACGTGGGTATCCTACGCCAACCCAGAAACAAAACTGCAATCGATGCAGTGGCGACATTCATCTTCACCAAAACCAAAAAAGTTTAAGCAAACTCAGTACACAAGTCGAAAATTGATGGCTACAGTTTTTTGGGACAAAGACGGTGTTCTTTTGGTTGATTTCATGGAACGTGGGACAACAATTACAGCTGACGTGTACTGCGAAACGCTCAAAAAATTGAGACGTGCGATCCAAAACAAACGCCGCGGGAAACTGTCATCTGGCATAATCCTCCTCCACGATAACGCGCGTCCTCACACTGCTGCCAAAAACATTGAGAACATTCAAGATTTTCGTTGGGAACGTTTTGACCACCCACCGTACAGTCCCGACCTTGCACCTAGCGACTACTTCGTCTTCTTGCATTTTAAAGAGTGGCTCGGTGGACAACGTTTTGAAACCGAAGAGGGACTCAAAAACGCCGTTGTCAACTGGTTCAACTCTCAGGCGGCAAGCTTTTATGCAGAGGGGTTAAAGAAGCTGGTGCAGCGGTACGAAAAATGCTTAGAAGTGAACGGCGATTATGTAGAGAAGTAAAGTAAGATTGTACCTAACTAAATATGACAATAAAATTTTTTCTTATGAGTACATTTTTTTCTGTGACCAAACGGCCCTTACTTTATGAACGCGCCTCGTACATTACCAGAAGAACAAGCTTTTCATGTAACAAAAATAAAGAGTGTTAAGCATAAACAAAGTGTAACCCTTTATTTAACAGCAATAACTACTCGACAATAACACCACAATTATTATATATGATTCTGTCCAAAACTTATTCTGAATATTTAAAAATTAGAATCACGGACTATCAGTATATTTTTATGATATATAAAAGAGCGGAATCAGACAAATAATGCCCTACTCACGCGTGGACCGCAAGCGTCCAGTTACTCGAAAACTGTCCATTATTGGACTTTCTGCCCATTGAGACTTTCGATCGGGACATCAAGGAGAACGGATTTCCAAAGTTGCAAAAAAATTGACAGAACCATTTTCCATAAGGTGTGTGCGGGGTCCTTTGGTATGTGTATCGGCGATCACCAAAGTAGTCATAAGAAATAAGGTCGAAGAATTTCATGAGGATTGCCGGAAGAGAACAGTAAAATTCGCACAAGTAGTAATGGTGTATGTCAAGTGAATGTGTTGAAAATCTCTATTTCATAAACTTGTCAATGCTAATAAGTACCAGTAAATTTTAGATAATTTGTTGCCATCCATTCAAAAATTGCAGACAGTTAATGGTTACATTTTCCAGCAAGATAGCACTAGTTCTCATACAGCAAGAAGTACTAAAGCGTGGTTTGTCAGAAACAATATACCTACCAATTTTAGATTCTTAGATGATTCTATTTAATCTCACACCTTGGACTACACTACAGAATATTAGTTTTTAAATTTAACTTAAATAAATGTATGACTGTTTTACACATACCAATTTATTGCACAATAAATTGCAGAATTTATTTTTCAATAGATTGTCCAATTTTAGTAACTGTTTACACTTTGCAATATTTGTAACAATTTACACTCAACATCCACATATCCGAACTCCAAATTTCCGAACTCACGATATTTCCGAACTTTTTCTCACGATATTTCCGAACTTGTACTTCCACATAACCGAACTTGTCGCTGATTGGTTGACGACAAAAAACCGCGAAATTTGAAATGAGAAAAAAAATGTATAAAAAATATAAAAACACAATAATGCGATTGTATTCAAACATTTCGATTGTCACAGAATTCAGCAAAGAGGAAATCTCCCTCCCTCAGTAGCACACCTGAGACAAGAGTTCTTCTTTGTACAAACCAGTGAAAAACACTTCTTTCAAATGGCGTATCATAAGTACCGGTGCACTTTATTGTCAATCCATCCACTCAATTTTCGTCTTTTTTTCAGTTTTTTTCAAAGTAAATTTCTTTTTTCCAAGAATTTCTGCCACTGACGATTTACAAATATTGTACATTTTACATAGATCAACATTTTTAACACCATTTTTTGCGTGATTTATCAGATCCAGCTTTTGCTCCAAGGTTAGCCTCTTAGCAGGCTCTTTTCTCTGCAAATAAACAGTACAATAATGTTTGTTTTGTATCACGGTTTTCTTAAAAAATACATATTTTCTCATAATTTTTCATTTCAGTTTGAAATTAATATGGGTTACATCAACAAAATGTTCAATAAAACAAACCTTTACTTTGAATTACAAAATAATTAATTACCTGCATCACTCTCCTTTGCACCTGACCTTTTTTTGTTTAGAAAAACGTTTTTTATTAACATGTACTATCTTTCCATTCTAAATTGAAAATAGGTAGAAAAAAGCAAGGTTGCCAGATTTATTTTCTAAAATTGCTAAGCTCACTATACAAGTATACTTCATACTTCAGTAAACTGTTAGTTCGTGACATTCTTAGAAAGCTAGTTTGGAAATATTTTAAAAAAAATACATAGATATAAATTTATTAGTTAGCATTAAAATAAAGCTTTAAAAATGCTGGAAAAAATAATTATAAATTAAAACAACTTTATGTATATTACTATACTCAAGAAAATTTTAAAGAGCCGGCAACGCCCTGGCTGGCCAACCAGTCGGCCACTGGTGGCGCAACGGAAACCACTGTCGATAAACCACTTTGCATATAATACATTGCTAATATTTGTTCGGTCCACTGTGCCATAAAATTTTAACGATGTCGTTAAAATGATTTACGACTTTATGAATTAGGAACTTAAACTACTTGTCTAAGACGCCAGTGACGTGTATTTCAGCTAGGTTTATTAACACAGACAATTTTTTGAGATTGTCTGGCTAAATGAGCATTATTTACAGCAAATTATATTACAAATATTAAGAGTTTTATATGCAGGCTAATTTTAATCTCCTATATTGATTTAAATGAAAAAAAAATTCACAATTTTCGAATTTATAAAAGATATATGCACGCCCATGGAATCATAAAGTTGCACCGCTTTTTTTGTTCCCCAGGCGTATTTATCATTTTCAATTAAAATTAGAACCACTATACACCTGTATGTATGTATTACATTTGCATAAAAACCTCGAAAACAAAGAATAGTACTAGAACGAGTCAGAAAAACCCTTTGCGCATGCGCCAGCAGTTCGGTAATCCCGAGGTGACGAGAGTTCGGAAATGTGGAAGTCTGCGGAACGTAAAAAGTTCGGAAATGTGGATGTTGAGTGTATTGGCCAATTTGCAAGACTGTCAACTGTCAATGACTAAAACCTAAGAGTTGTCATATTAGGTTTGTCCCTAAGAAAAAATTGCTTATCTCATTATTAGGTTGGTACAATCAAATAAATGTAAAAAATTACTAAATATCCCTAAAATTGGCCAAGAAATTAGATCAAGTTCTAAATTCTACAATGTATTGTACAATTTACTGTGGACAATAAATTGGGCGCAATTTCTGTTTTACGCGTATTACAATAAATTGAAGGTCAACTTGTACAATTTATTGTGAGAAAAATTGGTGTGTGTAAAACAGTCATAATCATTTCCAATATATTGAACAAATTTAACGCCTTATGAATATATTTGTGCTTGGGCTCGTATGTGCCACATTAATAAAATACATCGTGAACTCCTGTGTATATGTTCAGTTAGTTTTTATAATTTGACAAGTTAATACGAGTTTATTATTAAAATTTAAAAAAAAAAGTTCATCAGACAAAAGTTATAGAGTTTTGCATAAATTTTTTAACACGATGTGAGAAAAAACAATTGAACGTCAGAAACCATAAAACTGAACCAAAGCTGTGTTTTTTTTTTAAATGGAATATCCTGTATATTATTGCAAATCATAATTCTTCGAATTTTTCCCTGTTCAAAAATATATAATGTCTATGTTAGCTTCAGTAGGTCACGACATATTTCTTCTAAAAAATAAATGAATAACCTTAAATATTTCCTATTCGCTAAACATTATTCTAGTTTAAAACAATTATTAATAAATATGAATTATTGAAATATAGCTCAATACTTATTAAATGGCACTTGTTCTTCTTTTTCCTTACTTTTTTTTTCTGGTCCAAGCAGACATAAATATGTTATATATTTCTGAGAAGGGAACAATTCAGGGAATCATAATATGCTATAATATATAGGGTGTTCCATTAAAAAAAAAAAAACTTTGGTTCCGTATTATGGTTTCTGATGTTCAATTGTTTTTTCTCACATCATATTATAAAAATATATGCAAAATTCTATAACTTTTGTCTGAAGAACTTTTTTCCAACTTTAATAATTAAATCGTAATAAATTGTCAATTTGTGGAAAGTTCGAAGGTTTTTTTATTAATTTTTAAATGAAATATGTCGCGACCTACCAAAGCAAAAAACATGTTATATATTTTTGAAAAGGGAAAAATCCGAGGAATCAGAATTTGCAATAATATATAGGGCGTTCCATTTAAAAAAAACATAACTTTGGTTCAGTTTTATGATTTATGATGTTCAATTGTTTTTTCTCATATCTTGTAAAAATTTATGCAAAACTCTATAACTTTTGTTACAAGAAGTATTTCCTAATTTCAATAATAAACTCGCAATAACTTGTCAAATTATAAAAACTAACCCTGTACATAGTACATTCGTAGTTCAATCAAATAACGCTATTATATTCCGAATTGTAACTCGTCTGTCGTGTTGTGCGCCCCAATCTTACCACTTACCCAACCTTACTTACTTCTTGTTAATAGGTGTTGAGTTGAACAAAAATCCAAAGTAAAATACTATAATTGTATGTATCTGGGTTTTAAGTTTTAATTGTACATTTAGTGAAATTATAAATAACTTACAATGTAAAAAAATCCATCTATTGTGTAAAAACCTAAATATGGAAAATTACCCCCATGTTTTTCGGGGTACTGGTCATATCAAGAGTATAGAAGAGTCAACATATGACTGGTCGATTTCTGTTCTGATAGGAACAAAGTTGTTGTTTAAGAACATAGTAAGTTGTTCCTTAAGAAGCATATTTGTGAATCCCCATATGTGTGGATAAATTCGCTTTCCGTTTCACCTAAAAGGAACAATGCACACATCGACAAATTATTACCTAGGAAGAATTCTTATGAATCAAAATGTGCCTGGTTATCTTTCAGTTTTGCCTAAAAACTGCAGTCATAAGTTGTTCTCTCAGAAGTGTCCGTATGAATCAACACATGTTTTTTCAAATAACCCTTATGTATCGTCTTAAAGGAGCAAAGTGCGCACTGATAAATCGTTACCTCGGAAGCATCCTTATGAATCAGCATGTGTGTGGTTAAATTGCCTTTCCATTTCGTCTTAAAGGAACAAAAACTGCAGCTATAAGTCGTTAACGCGGAAGCGTCCTTATGAGTCAGCATGTGTGCGGTTAAACTCTCTTTCCTTTTTGTTTTGTAGGAACAAAAGCTGCAGTCATAAGTCGTTACTTCGGAAATATCCTTATGAATCAGCATATGTGTGGTTAAATGAAATTTCCGTTTCGCCTTATAGGGACAAAAACTACAGTCATAAGTTGTTACTTTGGAAACATCCTTATGACTCAGCATATGTGTGGTTAAATATTTTTTCTGTTTCGCCTTATAGGGACAAAGTGCGCACTGATAAGTCGCATCCTTATGAATCGGCATGTGTTTGGTTAAATTTCTTTGTGTTTCGTCTTATAGGGACAATGTGCACACTGATAAGTCATTACCTCAGAAGCATCCTTATGAATCAGCATATGTGTGGTTAAATAGCTTTTCTGTTTTGTCTTATAGGGACAAAAACTGCAGTCAAAAAATGTTACTTGGAAACATCCTTATGACTCAGCATATGTGTGGTTAAATATCGTTTCTGTTTCGCCTTGTAGGGACAAAGTGCACATTGATAAGTCATTACCTCGGAAGCATCCTTATGAATCAACATGTGCCTGATTAAACCGCTTTTCAGTTTCGTCTTATAGGAACACAAACTGCAGTCAAAAAATGTTACCTCGGAAGCATCCTTATGAATCAACATGTGTGTGGTTAAATTGCTTTTCCATTTCGTCTTAAACAGACAAAGTGTGCATTGATAAGTCGTTATATCGGAAGCATCTCTATGAGTCAACATGTGTCTGGTTAAACTGCGTTTCAGCTTCGTTTTAAAGGAACAAAAACTGCAGTCGTAATCTTTTATTCTGTGAGACGTCTGGTGAATCATGATGTGTTCGGAAAAATCTCCCTTTTGTTTCGTCACATAAGGACAATGATAGCAATGATAACGTGTTACTGCAACGTCTTCAATTAATTTGTCACCATTGGAATATTCCATTTTAATTTCATCACCATTCTGAGGAAATAACGTATAAATTTGCTTGGTAGTATTAGAAGTGTATTTTGTTACCTGATTAGGGTTACTACTGATAGACTTTTGGTCTGTCTCCTGGTTATAGGGTTTATCAACAAATGATTTTATTTTAGGATCTTCAGAAGGTATCCCATTGGAAAGAGTTAGTGAAAGACTGTTATGTGGATTCCTAAAAAATATATTGCTATATTAATCACATTGCCGATATGTTTACAACAATTACACAGCCAAACTTTTTTTTTTGTTTTGGTCTGGGTAACTCAATATAAAAATGTTCAGAAAAGGGCACTTTTTGAGGTTAGAAAGAATTTGTGAACCAATCTAGCAATTCTGACTGCGGATTCGTTATCAGCGCCCACAAACACATGGGAATATACTATTGAGCTACCCAGGCCAACACAAAAAAAATGTAGCTGTATTATTAGTTATTTTATAAAATAAATGCTATATCGAATTTATTTGCCTAATAAACCTAGTATAATACAATCTGTCAAGGGTAAGAGTGTGTACCTACACTATATTTTCTAACCAACGGAGAATAGCCCTTTACTTTTTTATGTGAGTGTACAGGGAGTCTTTATTGGAAATGCATTATGGGAAAAATCGTCTTATTTCAACTTTGCGCCGAACAGCACATCAAACACTAATAGTTCTGCTTCCGCCTTGCACTTTGAGGCTGTTGTTCTATGTTCGAATTCCAGAGAACCAAAAATAACCCACGTTGCAGCCTCAGAATACACAGCCCTGGGATATGCAGATGACATTGTCATACTCGCCCAAGGAAAATTCAATAACACAGAGACCAACTGCAAAAGGGCCTGAATGTGGTAAGCAGATGGACGAATGAAGAAGGACTAAAAATTAGTCCATCCAAAACATCCATCATAGCATTCACCAGAAGAAGGAAATTGGAGGGGCTCGGACCAAACCTTCAAGGCGAACATATACAGCTGTCGGGAGAAGTGAAGTATCTTGGAGTAATATTAGACTCCAAATTAACTTGGAACCAACAGCTAACAAGGATTAAAAGGAGGGCGGAAACGACACTTATGGTGGCGAAACGAGCTCATGGGAAAACATGGGGAGCTAGACCGAACATGGTGCACTGGATGTATACCATAGTAGTCAAACCCATGATCACATACGCATCTCTGGTCTGGTGGCCAAAGATGCAGCAGACAAAGGCAATAATCGAACTAAGCAAGGTTCAACGACTTGCCTGCCTAGGAATTACGGGGGCGATAAGGAACACGCCAACGGCAGCAATGGAAGTCCTACTAGCCCTGCCTCCTCTTCAATTCGTGATTATGGGGGAGGCAAGAATGGGATTTTTCAGGCTACCTGAACTACCAAGTGGTATCTACGAAGACCTGGGGCACAACAGAATCAAAAGTCTAGTGGGTGGAAACATCTTAGAGATGAGGAAAGACCACATGACTCCTGAATTCACACACAACAAAAACTTCGGGATGGAAATAATTGACCGAGAGAAATGGAAAGTAAACAACAACAGGAACAGAACTGAGAGAGTAACCTGGTACACAGACGGGTCAAAGACTCAGCAGGGAACTGGTGCTGGCATTTACAACGAAACGGAAAAGCTACAATACAGCATTCCACTTGGAAAATATACCTCTGTATTTCAGGCGGAGGTATATGCAATACTGCACTGTGCTAAAGAAAATATAACGAGGTCTTACACAAATAAGAGGATCGATATACTATCGGACAGCCAGGCTGCCCTAAAGGCAATTACAAACCCAAAGGCGACATCAAGGCTGGTATGGGAATGTCAAAGAGAACTGACACGACTGGCAGACCACAACAAAGTAACTTTGATATGGGTACCAGGACATACAGGAATCGAAGGCAACGAAAAAGCAGACGAGTTAGCGAGAAAAGGATAGTCTACTCCATTTACTGGCCTAGAACCGGCCCTGGGAGTACCAAAGAGTATAGTAAGGGGTCAAATAGGAGAATGGGCCAGAAATAGACAAAATGGATACTGGAACTCCATATCCAGGCAAAGACACGGGAAAATGTCTATTAAAGGAACATGTGAGGAAAGAACTGAAGAACTATTAAAAATGAATAGGATTCAGATAAGAGCTGTTGTAGGCCTCCTAACAGGACATTGTGCCCTCAAGGGACACCTACACAGAATGGGGCTGTACAACGGAGAACTGAAATGCAGACTCTGCAACAGGGAAACGGAAACATCACACCACATACTGTGTGATTGCGAGACCTTAGATCGCAAAAGGCAGGCCATATATGGACACCCCAAACTTTGTCCAGAAGATTACAGCACCCAGCCGGCGGGGAAGCTATACAAGTTCGTACACGGGACCCGGCTACTGGAATGGGTGGTGTGATAAGGATGGGAGGTTGCGCACAATAAGCCCAAGAGGCTGCAGTGCAATCCGGCGACAAGGACGGCTCCCAGAAGAGAGAGAAAAAAAAAAAGCCTCAGAATACATGGTGGAGTCAAAACCGTTCGTTAGCAAGTGGGTGCAACGACATCGAACATTCGAAGTCATAAAATGTCGATGACTTCCCGGGTCACCGGTGAATTATTGGTTCGGTACCCACCTAATGCAAATCGCTGGTTTGGTACCGCTCGTGAAATGGATTCTTCTGGATAATGACCCAATAATGTTTTCCCACAAAATACAATGTACGCGTTCTTACTAGACATACATATTCAGTGCATATTCTTGAGTTTACATAATACGAAAATAACAATACTGTATTCTCAATTAGGGAAGGATGGAATTTTATTATGAAATTGGCAACATTGAATTTATAATGGCTTAAGGGGTAAAAACACTGTAACAGTCTAAAAAAAACGCTTTTTTTGACAATTTTTTTCGGATTGAAGGAAAGATAGTAAGAAAAAACGCTTTGAAGGTGTTATAGAACTGGTGCAAACGTTGGATTGAAACAAAAAAAAATCCGCTTAATCTACATGAGCATAGCTAGTGAAACACGTACGGGATTTAAAAAATATTGATTTTTGTGTAATTATCATCTTGTTGAAGAAAAAGTACATTTTTCGACGAAAAAATGGGCAATTATTTGTTTAAAAAAAAAATTGTTCAAATTAACATAAGAAAATCCGTAAGTGTTTCACTTCAAAATGTTGTTTTAAAGATGTGGTTAAAATTTCAAACGAACATATTGAAAATTGTTGGAGTTATGCTGCATGAAGTTTTGAAAAATCGTATTTCAAGAAAAACGCATTTAAAGTTTTAAAATTAGTTGTCGACATGAAAAAATGAGAAAATCAACTGTTTAAAATTTTGTATCGTTAATCTGCGATCCCGGGACCATAAAGCTGCTCTTCCACGTTCAAATAGTTTTCCTTGTCTCATTTTCTGGATGATTTAATGCTGAGGTGTGCCTCCTTTGCCGCATCGATCAAAGACTGCTCGACGTATCTGATGCGCATAGCATCGGCTACCAAAATTGCACACCAATATCCATCTCCATCTCTTTCACTTGACTTTTTTTTCAAATTGAGTAAACACAGTTTCTAAAGACATCTAGTAGTGTATTCCACAAATTAGAAATCAGTAGTTAATTACTGTTCGTTATGTTCGGAATGCGTTACATTGTACCTTTCGAGAAGGTATGTCATCGAAGGTATGAGTCGCATTAGAGGCGTTCGACACGCTTTGGGAAATGTGCGAAATTTCAAACAACATTTTTTTTTCATGTATAAAACTTTTCGCCTCATATTTTAGAAGATTCAAAGTATGTTTTAATCCAAAAAACAAAAAATCGATTTTTTTAAAATTCTACAGTGGTGTTACCCCTTAAGCTTTAAGCTGTAGCTTAAGAACCATGGTTAAATGTCAACTATATGGATGTTACAAGATGTCACTGTATGTAGCCATTTTGTAAGAATTTCAATGTAGCCATTTTGTTAGAATTTCAATGTATCCAAAAAAAATGCCAATGATTGGTGCACCAATTTGAGGATATTGGATAAGGATTATGCCTTAGCAACTACAAAAAAAGGCAGTTTACTGATGGTGGAAAAGTTACCCGTCACATTGTTCCTCCTCCGTTTTAATATCGAGCTCCTCTGACTTAATAGCCAAGCATGCCTCTTGATCATCACATTCCATTATGTTTTCTTGTTTTACTGAACATTTGGACACAAACTGATAGTAGTTTATCAAAGATGTTTGACATGACAAGCAGATTTTTGGATCCCTTGTGGATTTCATATTCTAAAAATAAATAAAATCGCCTGTTGGAGGTCTGTAACACTGTGTGCTTAGCATAGTAAATAAAAATGAATTCCATTATGTAGCTCATCGTTATCAGACAAAGCTGAAACGAAAAGGCTAGGGAGAAACTCTAAACTTAAATATTGCGCAGATAGCATTTTGTAAATAATGGTCTTTTAATACAAAACTCAATCAAGAGTTTTATGAATAAAATGCATGAATTTGAGAATGTAAGTGATATTAAAAAATGCGTATTCATGTTTATCCTGCTTATTATTTGGTGGTGAACATTATGGACAAAAATGGGAATAACTGATTTAAATCATTTGGACGACCAAATTAAAAATCACGTAGCATGAAAAATTATGAATTTATTAAAAATTATTAATTTATTTAAAAATGTAAACATTGCAGCTCAACTAGACTCTACGTATTGAAAAAACATTAAACTGCACAATGAAAAAGTGAGGCTTTAAGCCATATCACAGTTAACTGTGTATTTTTGTGGTGCATTTGACTTGCATCATGAAGACATAACACAGTGAGTTCACATTTTCTTCTAATTCTAAGAGTTTTTCAGATTCGACATTCAAAAATTTAAAATTTTAAGTTGTGCCATATTTCTCATCAGCACCCATTAAAAACCCCCATGCTTTCAGCACAAACCACCACCGCTTTGTTTACAACGAATTGTGTTGGCTTTTGATATACTATCCTTAAATGAATTAAGAGATTGATTATTCTCTCATGGGTAAACATGAATAAATTAAAAAACAGGTCCTCCTTTACTTACAACTTCTGGAATACATTTAGCAATAATATCTTCTGCAAAATTTTCATTGAGGGCATTCAAATCAACACAGCGATCCCTTTTCAAACACAGCCGGCATATGGCATCATCAGGATTAGTTATGGTAGCACCATTAGAATTTTCCTTCAAATAGAGTACCTCTACTATATCCACTTCCATACCATTCATTGTCCTGATGAAGGGGACCATACGGTCTTCTGTGTATAGACAAAACGGATTTAAATTCAAAAATGTGTAAATACTGTTTACACAACTTTCACATATTACATGGCCCTCGTTTATAAAAAAATCCTGAAAACAAATTTCTCGTAGATAAACACGTTTCATTACGATGTCAAGTATCCAACTTAAATACATCTAAATACTGTTTTACACATACCAATTTAATTTTCAATTGTAGAACTTATTTTTCAATAATTTGTCCAATTTTAGTAACTGTTTACACTTTGCAATACAGGGTGTTCCGCCTAAGGCGGATTCATCCATAACTCTGTTATTAGAAATTTAACAAAAAAGTACTTTGGGTGGTTTGTCTGGTTGTCTGGAATAATGGTGCATATGAGGAAAATATTTTCAATTATATAGGGTGCTCCGTTTATTTTGCACGCCACCTAACTTTGTTATTTTAAATGGAACACCCTGTATATTTTTACATTTTTTGATTCCCCGTTTAATTCTAGGTCGACTTTGTAAAGGGTTCGCTATACCTATCTCTTAGAGTTTTTGAGATATTCAACTGTCTTTGAAAAAAATGACGATTTCAGCTCTTTGAATGAGGACCAATAGCATTTAAACCATAAAAGATAGAAACCTGCGGTTTGGAGGATTAGATTTAACACAAATTACCCTATATTTTTCACTATGGACAAAATGGATACGTTATTCAGAGCCGGAAATATCGGACCCAACATTTGACAATTTTAAAATGTGAGTACTTTTTTTTTCATCGGCATGACCCATAATTAATAGCGCCGTTGGATGCGAAATTAAATGCCCTTTCTACTAATATCGGGTTATCAATACTTATCTCCAACAGTTTTCCAAGAATTTCGATTCTTTCTAAAGTTTGCAAAAATCGAATGTCTACAGCGTCACGTATGAGTTGCAAAATCACTTTTCTCTTACGTTTTGTCAGGCTTGGACAAAACATAGCTGTAATAATACTTACTGGCATGTTTAAAAAGTGGTTTAGCAAACAAAATAAACCACTAACAACAACTAATAGAACGCAAATGGAACGAAACTCCACAATCAAGAAAAAACCACATAAACTTAGTCCCTGAATGACAACTGCTCAAAATGATGTTTAAAAAGTGGTTTATCAAACAAAACTAAACCACTTGCAACAACTAAAATAGAACACAAGTGAAACGAAATTCAAACAAAGACAGGGAACACAATCAAGAAAAGGCTACATAAACTTAGCCTGTTGATTTACAACGACTGCTCAAAATATTCTCCGTTTTGGTTAATACACATTTTTGAAAATAATGTCCGGATAGCGTTGTGCATACTCTTGATGCCAATACGGATTTCGGTGGCAAGCACCAAGAACAAAAACCATGTCAACCATTTCTTCCTGCGTCAGCGACATTAATACATAAATATTATGATATACTTTACGTTTACACAGTAAAATAACAAGTCAAAGCTAGTCAACTCTAAAGTGACGTTTAGTTTGGCTTATACGTCAAATAGTGCAATAAGCAATGCAATTGCAACGCCTACGTTACGCTGTAGACATTCGATTTTTGCAAACTTTAGAAAGAATCGAATATTCTTGGAAAACTGTTGGAGATAAGTATTGATAACCCGATATCAGTAGAAAGGGCATTTAATTTCGCATCCAACGGCACTATTTAATATGGGTCATGCCATTTGAAAAAAAAGTATTCACGTTTTAAAATTGTCAAATGTAGGGTCCGATATTTCCGGCTATAAATAACGTATCCATTTTGTCCATAGTGAAAAAGATAGGGTAATTTGTGCTAAATCTAATCCTCCAAACCGCAGGTGTCTATCTTTTATGGTTTACATGCTATTGGGCCTCATTCAAAGAGCTGAAATCGTCATTTTTTTAGACATATTAAGGTGGCACAGCAATTGTGGCACACAAAAAAAATTCATCGGTAACCAATTGCACAATCTTTAATGCTAATTTGTTACCGCAAAAATTAATTTATTGCTCCATCCCCGTGATTAGAAACAAAGTGTGTGCTGGCTTAAAGTTTAAGGTAGCACACACCGCGTTAATTTTTTTTAACATTATTTTGCCAGAGCCAATTATAACTTAATTTAATGCTGCAAAATAATATCAATAATCAAGCTTTTAGTACATTTCAAAAAAAAAGGTGAGTGTGCTGACTTAAAGTTTTTGGTCTTTCCAGAATCTCGTAGGGCGCTACTAAGAACTCCAATCAGAACTCTCGGGGGTTGATTTTTCGCCTCTTTATAAGGAAAATTCGATTTTTGGCCCTCGAAATTGTTATAAAAAAAATAATTTTTTCAGAAAAAAATGTCTCCAGAATCTTGTAGAACTCCATTAAGAAATTTTTTTGTAATTATTGTAAATTTTCAATTGAACATTTTTTTTATTTTTAAAAAATGAACGGAACTATTGTTAAAAACAGCCAGGAACTCTAGAACCCTTCAATCTATCGAAAAAATGAATCAGAACTATTTTTTAGCTAAAAAAACGGCGCTGCGTGAAGTTAGCGCAGTAAATTTTATTTTCGCAATTTTCAGGTTTAAAATCATCAGAACTATTGCAATTATGCATTAGGAACTCTAGAACTATAGGTAAAACAAGATAAGCGTTACGCTCCCTGGTGGTCGCTCAACAAACTAACGACTGGGACATCGTTTATTCAAACTTCCATTTGAGTGCCATTGTGTTTTGAAAGTGTTCTGTTTATATTTGTGTTGTATTCATTAAAAATCATTATATGAGCGTTATTTTGTGAGTATTATAATTATAATCAATCACTATTGTTGTGTACCTCGCTGTTTGTCCTGGATTAAGAGGGATCCTCAATTAACTTTTCATATATTTCTTGAAGAAAAGCATCAAGTTTATAAGTAAATCTGGTCAATGGAACGTATAGACAAGCGCAAGGCTTGGATATTAAAACTGAGGATAGGAAAGCCCGTCAGTAAGTTTATGAGAGTCTGTTCTCTTTATTTTGCTGAGGAGGATTACTTTTATCGATGTAAGTTTTAGTATTTTTAAGGTTATTTTACATAAATTTATCATTATTATTTTTCGGTTCAGCTAAGGATTTTAAAAAGCGAAAGATACTGAAAAACAATGCAGTACCTTCAAATTCATGAAGTCATGAATTACCTGCATCATGTATTATATATTTTATATAATAAATGCCTGCATTCAGAATATGTTCACCCTCATAAACACACTTTGAATTTACAGTGCCATCTAAATATTCCATATATTTCAAGATACTCAATCTAATGTCTGCCATTCTACTTAAAACTGTTTTCAATTGAAATATTAAACAATTTTGTAAAAAAACACGTGTATACCTTGAAGTATTTATTAACACTTTTCAAAATAAACCGATCCAACCTAAAAAATGTATCTTCCATAGGTATCTTCTATGAGTCTAAAATTCAAAAGAAAATCACTACAATTATGCCGGCAACTTGTAAACAGTAAACCTTGATCACAATAAGTGTTTTAGGTAGTAAATAATCAAATACACATAAATAATAAATTAAAGCGGCAACTTGAATATAAAACACATTAACAGCAATGTAAAAACAAACGGCTAATGTCCTAATCGTTAGTTCGCATTTTTTCCGCACTGGCGCTGGCATCTTAAATTCTGACGCCTATTGTTAATCTTCTCAGAAGTCCGATGGAATTGTAATTTTTTCGAAAAAGCGTCGCTAACTTCACACGAGTATTAAAAAGGCTATTATTCGATTAAAATTATCAAATCGAAAAAATTTAGACTGGAAATTTCGGGAAGGGCGCATATTTCCCAGTTATAAACTGGAAAAACTCCGTTGCGCTCCTGGCATTTCCTGGTAGGTATTTTTGATCAGGAATTGTCAGGAACGTTTAAGGAAGGATAGTAAATATTAAATATGCACATTGCACTATTCACACTAGATTGCAAAATGTAAAAGTAAGCTCTAAATAGGGGTACTTTGCCATTAGTTATTAGTTTTTACATGTTCTTCAGCGTGGAGTTAGATCTTAGCAGCTTTAAGCCAGCACACTCACGCCTTTTTTTTTAAATATACTCAAAGCTTGATTATTGATATTATTTTGCGGTATTAAATTAAGTTATTATTATCTCTGGCGAAAAAATGTTTAAAAAACTTATTAAACGTGGTGTGTGCTACCTTAAACTTTAAGCCAGCACACTCACACCTTTTTTTTTAAATGTACTCAAAGCGTACTTATTGATATTATTTTGCAATATTAAATTAAGTTACATTAAGCGAAATAATGTTAAAAAAAATAATTTAACGTGGTGTGTGCTACCTTAAATTTTAAGCCAGCACACACTTTGTTTCTAATCACGGGGATGGAGCAATAAATTAATTTTTGTGGTAACAAATTAGCATTAAATATTGTGCAATTTGTTACCGATGAATTTTTCGTGTCTGCCACAATTGCTGTGCCACCTTAATATGTCTAATTTTTTTTCAAAGACAGTTGAATATCTCAAAACTCTAAGGCCCCCTGCACAATTAACATAAACGTAAAATTAACCACAACCACAAAGATGGAGTATATGAAAATAATGTTCTTGTCTACAACTAATTCAGTTAACATTAGCATTAAGAATGACCTTCAATCGTCAATAACCGTACACATAAAGATGAAATTATTTTATCTTTACGCTTAAAATTACGTTTTGCCAGTTATACCAACCTTGTGTCTGTAATCTCGTGAAATATTGGTTGAGGGTTACCTAAATATAGTAGTAACTAACACTAATTAATACTAAATTACTACAATATTATGGTGGGTTCATGCAGAAATTTTTAGTAATAAGAATAAGAATAGTAATAAGCATAAAAGTTAAACCTTCGTTTTATAATGACCCAGTTCATGCAGCAAATCCTTATTTTTAAAATTATTACTAAATATTATGTTTACTGCATGAACTGGGTCATTATAAAACGAAGGTTTAACTTTTATGCTTATTACTATTCTTATTCTTATTACTAAAAATTTCTGCATGAACCCACCATTAGTTAACAATTCGATATCCATCATTTCTTCTAATTCCAGTGTCGTTTCTGATTTTTCACACAAAATGTTTAATTTAGTGAAATTGGCTAAACTGAATCCTCTATGCGGGAGTTTTAAAATACACACGATTTTACGCAGATTTGTTGTGGACAAAACATAAAAATTACAGTTATGCTTACGGTTATGGTTGTGGTTAACTCAATTGTGCAACAGGACTAAGTCCTGTTTCAATTGTGCAACAGGACTAAGTCCTGTTGCACAATTGAGCTAACCACAACCATAACCATAAGCATAACTGTAATTTTTATGTTTTGTCCACAACAAATCTGCGTAAAATCGTGTGTATTTTAAAACTCCCGCATAGAGGATTCAGTTTAGCCAATTTCACTAAATTAAACATTTTGTGTGAAAAATCAGAAACGACACTGGAATGAGAAGAAATGATGGATATCGAATTGTTAACTAATATTGTAGTAATTTAGTATTAATTAGTGTTAGTTACTACTATATTTAGGGTAACCCTCAACCAATATTTCACGAGATTACAGACACAAGGTTGGTATAACTGGCAAAACGTAATTTTAAGCGTAAAGATAAAATAATTTCATCTTTATGTGTACGGTTATTGACGATTGAAGGTCATTCTTAATGCTAATGTTAACTGAATTAGTTGTAGACAAGAACATTATTTTCATATACTCCATCTTTTGTGGTTGTGGTTAATTTTACGTTTATGTTAATTGTGCAGGGTGCCTAAGAGAAATCGCTTATCTCATTATTAGGTTGGTACATGTACATAAATGTAAAAAGTTACTAAATATCCCTAAAATTGGCCAAGAAATTAGAGCAAGTTCTAAATTTTACAATTTATTGTGGACAATAAATTGGGCGCAGTTTCTGTTTTACGCGTATTCCAATAAATTGAAGGTGAACTTGTACAATTTATTGTGAGAAAAATTGGTGTGTAAAACAGTCATAACGCTGGATTTATAAACTCTGCGTTCGCGTCGGCGTTGCCGTTGGCGTTCGTAGTAAGAAATATCTTCGATTTATAAACTTTGCGTTGGCGTTCGCGTTCCGTTGTGATTTGACACTTTTATAACCTAAAAATCAAAATAAAAATATTGCGAATGGGTAAACAACACAACACAATACAACAATTAAAACAAACTCGTAAAATAACTCAAAAAATCAATGTAGAAACATTGAACACAACGTCGAAGCGTCCTTACCACCATTATTTCACGATGTAAACAAACCACACGTGATTATTTTACTGCAATGCTATTCGTTGTGACGTCAGTGCTACGAATTTGCTACGAACGGCGAAAGTTCGACTTGAATCAAGTTGAACGGAACGTCAACGCCAACGGCAACGCTGACGGTGTTTATAAATCACATCATTGTAACTATTGTTTTTAACTTTCGACGCGAACGCCAACGCCAACGCGAACGCAGAGTTTATAAATCCAGCGTAACTCTAAACTTATTAGCATTTTTTTTAGAATCTAATGCATTATGTCAGGTTAATATGGAAACTTTACAAGAACACTTACTACTTTTAACAGCACAACGTCGAGTATTTCTCGTATACTTTCTTTAATCACTTGGAAATCCTTCGACTCCTTGAAGCAAAGTTTACACACTTTCAGTGCTGTCATTTTTTAATAACGAATTACACTGATTAAGAAGAAGTAACTTTGTTTGTAATCTATTTGATGTTTTGTGATCTTTAAACCAAATCTCAAATGAGACAAATCACACGCACAAGTTAATATAGTTAAAATTGTAACTTTTCACGTGTGTAACACAAGTCCACTTCCAGTTTTACCGGTGCAACAATTTAAATGAAACGTACATAACCTAATTAATCCTTCTGCACGCGTGGTTACCGACTGAGGTCGAGCAACTTTCCACTTTCAGGCTAACGATCAGGGTTGCCAATACTTCCGAAAGTACATACACTCTAACCCCTCTTATTTCACCTTCGCTTAATTCACATCCTCTGTTATTTCACCACGTTTCCCCTATTAGGTCGCGAAACCGTCCCGGTTAAGTCGCCGCCTGTAAAAGTTTGGAAATTGGATTCTCGCATGAATATGTACAATTTTTATTGAAAAAAATGATTGTGTAATAGATTTATTGATTTAAAATAGGTTAGGTGTCTTTTAAAAATATTTAATCTTTAAAATATTCATTCAAGTGGAAAATTGAACAATTGTCACGCACGACTGGGTATACTTAAATTGTTTTTTCGTCAGTTGGATCATTTTTCGTTATAATAAGTGCTGTGGTATATCTAAATATTTATTTTTGCAGTTAAAACACAAAAAAAGTTGAGGTTATGATCGCGACTTAAGAGAGGCAAAATTTCGCGACTTCAGCGGGGTAATGATGCACGGATTTGGCGACTTAAGAGGGGTTCGAGTGTATTATCTACTAAATGAGATTATCGAATCTACTAGATGAGAAGTATGACTTTTTTAAATCTACCAAAAAATCTACTAGGTATTGCTAACTGCCAAAGCTTATTTGTTATTACTTTAAAATAAAACACTGCTTTATTTTATATTTTCTGCACACCCAACTAAGTTTCAAAAATTGTAGTAAGTAATAAGAATCACGAATCACATGCTAAAGGCCGCTTTACAGTTTGCAATTTCTCTTGCTGCAATTTTTATTGTAGCAATTTTTATTGCGCAAGAAATTTCGGTGCCACTTTACAGTTTGCAATTTTCATTGCTAATTTGAGTTGTCAGCCACTGTTGCCAAAATATAAGGGATAAACTCAGTTCCTACAAAAATATTTAACCATTTTAAGCACACAACATAGACATGATTAAATCAATCTCAGTGAGAGAAAATTCATAAAACCACAAATTTTAGAAACAGATTACAGAAATTTTAGATATCACAAAACACAATACAAACGATGACACAGCACGTTGAGGTTATGTCAAACAGTTGGCAACACGTAAAATTGCAGATAGCAATTAATTCGGGGTAGCTCGTCGAGAAATGAAAGAATATCGAGTTTATTTTTAATTTTTACGGAAAAAAGCCTTGAAAGTTGACATTTTTGCGAAATTTCAATTTTTTTTCGTTGTAATTAATATTTTTTAAAATTTCAATAAGCGGCATGAACTTGAAGAGATTTGTGATCTTTCTAGCCCTATCCCGTCTAAATCGAAACTACCTGTAATAAACGGCGCCATTGTTAATTAAGAGTTGTAAAAAATTCGATTGTTAATTCCTGGAAAGTTAACAACCGATCACCGTGAAATTTATAGCACTTGTTTAGAATACTGAGAGCATATTCTCCGAGACTTTTCACCCTTCTAAGAATTAAATTCGTTAAAAAAACGTCAATATAAAAGGAGTTCTGCAACTTTCAACGCTAATTGTAATAATAAAAAAAAAACTCTAGCGACCTCTTAGGTAATTTAATATACGTAGAACAACTTTCTGAATGTATGTGCCATACAAAAAGTACCAGGGAACTGAGGTATAAGCTAAACCGTGAAAAAACACGTTTTTTTTGCATGAATTGTTAAATAACTAATGAAACCCGCAAATTTTATAAAAAAAGAGTATTTATTAAATCAACTTATTTTTTGTACTTTTGCATTAGGAAGTCTTTGCTTTACTAAATGGCAATTAAAGATATAAGGAACAACGTTACAAATCACTGCAATTTGCATTTTTGTCAGATAATATTTATGTTGCACTGTGCCCCAGGGCTGGGGTACAATAAAACACCCATAGGGGCACAGTACAACACTACAATTAATCTTTATAAAATCAACAAAATTAACAACAAAATAGGAAACGTATCATTTGTACACAGTGTGGAATAATTGACATTCATCATCTCTCCTGATTTTCTCAATCATACCTTCCTCCACCAACTGTATAGCCACTCTCATGTTGCAAGGGCGTAGCCCCAAAAGGTCAAGTAAAAACCAAAATACTCAGGGAATGCGGTTGCCGTTGGCTGTAGTGACCTCTTTTTTTTTTAGCTTTTTTGTTTAATCTGCATTGAGCCCCCCCCCCAAAGATAACTACTGGCTACGCCCTTGTCATGTTGTCTTAGCTGTGCAAACCTATATCAGATTTTCTTTTTCTGTTCCGCACCTTCTTAACTTAAATAGCCCTGACGGACAAAAGCAAATAATGCTATAAAGGAGTACACGATTGTAACTACAAACATGGGGTACAGTAAAATATGTTGCGGTGTACCCCAACGTCACTTCGGCCAATAAAAAAAATAAATAAAAGTTTGAGGTTCTGTCAACCGGCGAATTGCTTTGCAATTTAATGTACTTTTAAACAAGCAAAATATAAAAAACATTCACTCACCAAGAGCCTTAAAACGTTTGAATAAAAATGAAAACAATTTTTTCACCAAAATATCAAAAAACATTATATTGAAATAAAAACGTCGTACACTCTCATATCGTCAAACAGGGCCTAGGGGCTTGCCATACTAAAAAATTACTTAAGACAATTGATAAAAAAGAGGGAGAAAATATCGCTACTGTTGCACTGTACCCCCTCTGACCCTAATGTAAGTGAAATATCGCACATTTTGTACATATATTTAAACAGGTAAAACTAGAATATTGAGGACTCCTTGTAGAAGTTTTCTTTCTCCAGATGTTACAATTGACTAGATACACTTTACCGACAAAGAAACATCTAAACAAGGTTAACTTTAAGGAAACTATAGACATCCACAAAGTTGGCCGAGTAAAAAAGACGTTCTTCCATTCTTAATCGAATTTATAACCTTGTTTACTTGTCAAAACTGTCACATTATATGACAGCCATTATTTATTTTACAAATTGTGACAGTCACTTGTCAAAAGTTTGATATAACCGAGAAGCTTAGATATGACCGCTATTTCCATCTCTCATTCATAGCCAGAGTTGATGACGTTTTTTTTTTTTTTTTTGGATGTCTATATAACAAAAAATCCAACACAAAATATTATAACTTTATAGATTCGTGTTTTGACAGAACTGAACAATTTGAACTGAAAATATACATAAGTTACAATGTAAAAAAGCACTTCACCTATTTATTATGTACGAAAATTAAACATACAAAATTGCGTTATTAAATTTTTTTTTTTGTACTGGTCACATCCTGACGAGTCAACATACTGGTCGAGTAAGTTTGCTGTTTGTTACTTTTCAGTTAACAAACACTGCAGTCATAAGTTGTTACCTAGGAAGCATCCTTATGATTCCGTATATGTTTGGCTAAATGCTTTTTCCATTTCGTTTTAAAGGAACAATGCGCACATTGAAAACATGTTACCTCGGAAGCATCTTTATGAATCAGCATGTGTGTGGTTAAATTGCCTTTCTGTTTCGCCTTATAGGGACAAAGTGCGCACTGATAAGTCATTACCTCAGAACCATCCTTATGAGTCAGCATGTGTCTAGTTAAATTCTTTTTCCATTTTGTCTTGTAGGAACAAAAACTGCAGTCATATATCGTTACTTCGGAAACATCCTTATGACTCAGCATGTGTGTGGCTAAATATTGTCTCTGTTTCGCCTTGTAGGGACAAAGTGCGCATTGATAAGTCATTACTTCGGAAGCATCCTTATGAATCAGCATGTGTCTGGTTAAACTGCTTTTCTGTTTCGCCTTATAGGGACAAAGTGCACACTGATAAGTCATCACCTCAGAAGCATCCTTATGAATCAGCATGTGTGTTGTCAAAGTGGCTTTCTGTTTCGCATAATAAGGACAAAGTGCGCACTGAAAAGTCTTTATCTCGGAAACATCCTTATGACTCAGCATATGTGTGGTTAAATATCCTTTCTGTTTCCGCCTTGTAGGGACAAAGTGCGCATTGATAAGTCATTACCTCGGAAGCATCCTTATGAATCAGCATGTGTCTGGTTAGACAGCTTTTGTGTTTTGTCTTATACGGACAAAGTGCACACTGATAAGTCATTACCTCAGAAGCATCCTTATGGATCAGCATATGTGTGGTTAAATGGCTTTTCCGTTTCGCCTTATAGGGACAAAAAACTGCAGTCATAAGTTGTTACTTCGGAAACATCCTTATGACTCAGCATGTGTCTGGTTAAACTGCTTTTCAGCTTCGTATTAAAGGAACAAACACTGCAGTCGTAATCTCTTATTCTGTGAGACGTCTGGTGAATCATGACTTGTTCGGACAAATCTCCATTTTGTTTCGTCATATAAGGACAATGATAGCAATGATAACGTGTTACTGCCACGTCTTCAATTAATTTGTCACCATTGGAATATTCCATTTTAATTTCATCACCATTCTGAGGAAATAACATATAAATTTGCTTGGTAGTATTACAAGTGTATTTTGTTACCTGATTAGGGTTACTACTGATAGACTTTTGGCCTGTCTCCCTGGTTATAAGATTTATCCACAAAGGATTTCATTTTAGTATCTTCAGAAGATATTGCATTGGAAAGAGTTAGTGAAAGACTGATATGTGGATTCCTGAAAAATATATTGCTATATTAACCACATTGCCGATATGTTTACTACAACTACACAGCCAAACATTTTTTTTTTGTTTTGGCCTGGGTAACTCAATATAAAAATGTTCAGAAAAGGGCACTTTTTGAGGCTATAAAGAATTAGTGAACCAATCTGGCAATTCTGACTGCAGATTCGTTATCAGCGCCCAAAAACAGATGGGAATATACTATTGAGTTACCCAGGCCAAAACAAAAAAAAAAAATATGTGGCTGTATTATTAGTTATATTATAAAATAAATGCTATATCGAATTTATTTGCCTAATAAACCTAGTTTAATACAATCTGTCAAGGGTAAGAGTGTGTACACTATATTTTCTAACCAACAGGGAATAGCTCTTTACTTTTTTTATGTGAGTGTACAAGGAGTCTGTTGAAAATGCATTATGGAAAAACATTGCCTTATTTCAACTTTGCGCCGAACAGCACATCAAACCCTAATAGTTCTGCTTCCGCCTCGCGCTTTGAGGCTGTTGTTCTATGTTCGCATTCCAGAGAACCAAAAATAACCCACATTGCAGCCTCAGAGTACATGGGAGATTAAAAACCGTTCTTTAGCAAGTGGATGGAATGACATCGACATTCGAAGTCATAGAATGTCGCCGACTTCCCGGGTCACCAGCGAATGATTGGTCGGTACCCACCTAATACAAATCGCTGGTTTGGTACCGCTCACGAAATGGATTCATCAGGTTAATGACCCAATGATGTTTTCCCACAAAATACAACGTGCACATTCTTACTAGATATACATATCAGCGCATATTCTTGAGTTTAAATAATACAAAAATAACAACAATGTATTCTATATTAGGGAAGGATGGAATTTTATTAAGAAATTGGCAACATCGAATTTTTTGACAATTTTTTTTTGGATTGAAGGAAAGGTAGTAAGAAAAAACGCTTTAAAGGTGTCATATATAGAAGTACAAAAAACATTTTTTTTCATCCATAGATATTGTAAAATGAGTGCACTAAAGTTATTCTCCGCAGACACGTTGTCGTCGAGGGACGCTTCGCGGCATGCAGAAGAACTGGTGCAAATCTTAATTTGAAACAAAAAAATCCTCTTAATCTACATGAGTATAGCTAGTAAAACAAGTACGGAATTTTGTGTAATTGTCATGATTTTGAAGAAAAAAGTCAATTTTTCAATGAAAAAAAGGGCATTTATTTGTTTATAAAAATTGTTTAAACGAACTTATCGAAAAAATCCGTAAGTGTTTCACTTCACAATGTTGTTTTAAAGATGTGGATCAAATTTTAAACGAGAATATTGGAAAATGTTGGTGTTATGTTGTGTGCCATTTTGAAAAAGTGTGTTTCGAGAAAAACGCATTTTAAGTTTTAAAATGAGTTATCGACATGAAAAAAAATGAGAAAATTGACTATTTAAATTTTTTTACCGTTAACCTGCAATCCCGAGACCATAAGGCTGCCCTTCCACGTTCAAATAGTTCTCCTCGCCTCATTTTTTGCTGATTGATAAAAGAATGCTAGACGTATTTGATGCGTGTAGCATCGGCTGCCAAAGTTGTATGACTGCACACCGATATCCATCTCCATCTCTTTCACTTGATTTTTTTTCAAATTGAGTAAACACAGTTTCTAACGACATCTAGTAGTGTATTACACAAATTAGAAATCAGTAGTTAAGACGTTACATTGTACCTTTCGAGAAGGTTGGTAATCGAAGGTATGAGTCGCATTAGAGGCGTTCGACACATTTTGGGAAATGTGCGAAATTTCAAACAAACATTTTTTTTTTACATTGATTTTTTTTAAAATTCTACAATGGTGTTACCCCTTAAGCTTCAAGCTGTAGGTTAAGAATGATGGTTAAATGTCAACTATATGGATGTTACAAGATGTCACTATATATAGCCATTTTGTTAGAATTTCAATGTATCCAAAAAAATGCCAATGATTGTTGTACATCCTTTCCCCAATTTGAGCATATTACTATGACTTAGCAACTACAAAAAAATCAATTTATTGATAGTGGAAAATTTACCCGTCACATTCCTCCTCCGTTTTAATATCGAGCTCCTCTGACTTAATAGCCAAGCATGCCTCTTGCTCACGACATTCCACCATGTTTTCTTGTTTTACTGAACACTTGGTCACAAACTGATAGTAGTTTATCAAAGATGTCTGACATGAGAAGCAGATTTTTGGATCCCTTGTGGATTTTATATTCTAAAAATAAATAAAATCACCTGTTGGAGGTCTATAACACTGTGTGCTTAGCATAGTAAATAAAAATTAATTCCATTATGTAGCCCATCATTATCAGAGAAAGCTGAAACAAAAAGGCTAGGGAGACAGTCCCTGGCAAGTATTCGGCCACCCTTCTATTTCTAAGAACGAATGTACAAAACACAAATTCACAATTAAGTGATGCGTAAATACGATCCTCCATTACTCGTTGATTAAAGGATAATTACAACGTAGACGCAGAATAAAACATTCGCTGGGATTACCCGATCAACGCGTTTGACATATGAAAACGGACACACAAAAGTATTCGGCCAGTTAATTATGCAAAGCTGTAGTAGGTAATGCAAGTAGAGATAGTAGGGTTCTTGGCCATAGTATTAGTGTGTGAAAGGTTACATATTAACTGGTATAGACTGCGTGCCTCTATTAGACAGTGTACCCTTGTCACGCAAATAAAATGCCAAAAGTACGCGAAATCACCGTACCAGAGAGACAGCATCTTATCTCCTTAGCAAAAAAAGATATTACCCATCGTAAAATTAGCAAAGACACAGGCATACCACGAAGTACTGTACAGAGTATAATTAAAAAAATATGAAATCGATAAAACGGTAGTAAACACAGCAAGATCACGGCGACCCAAAATATAAACTCAAAGAGATGAAAGGCAAATTCTCTAACAAATAAAAGAAAATCCAAGTACTAGTGCCATAGAACAATACAGAACAATATGTGCTGACATTCAGAAGAGTACTGGAAATAATATTAGTATCGAGACACCATTGAAACCACGGCCGAGATGCACGAAGGAAACCTTGGATTAGTAAGGTTAACAGACAATAAAGACTCACGTTTGCTGACCAGTATGTGAATGAGCCTGAAACTCTCTGGGATAAGGTTATCTTTAGCGACGAATGTAAATTTGAGATATTTGATTCGTCCTGACGACAAATTGTATGGAGAAAACTTGGTACATCGTTAAATAAAGAAAACTTAAAACCTGGTGTGGGGGCTGTATGGCGGCTGCAGGAGTGGGTAACCTTCATTTTATTGAAGGAATATTCAACCAATATTGTTATATTAATATATTGAAGCATCATTTATTGGCCAGCGCCGAAATATTGGGATTGGGCGATCATTACATTTTTCAACAAGATGACCCCAAGCATTGTGCCCATAAAACGCGGGAATGGCTCCTACACCATGTACCGATAATTGAAAACACCCCACCAGTCGCCTAGTACTAACCCTATGAGCACTTGGAATTACTCCCAATACTGCCATAACTGCAACCTTTTCATATTTGCAATTATGGCAGTATTGAATTGGGGGTACGACTTATGGTCACATCTAAAACGATCTCTGCAAAATAAACGAATTACCAATAAAGAAGAGTTAAAAAATCATCTCTCAAAAGAATGGAGTAATGTGACCCCGAAGTGACCCGTAAACTGGTGCATTCAGTGCCAAATAGGCTGAAAGCTATTCTGAATCCTAAAGGATACCCGACAAGATATTAGATGTGCCTTTTTAAATTGTTTGTACCTTTCCTATTTTATTTTTCTTTTGGTGGCCGAATACTTTTGTGTCATATAAATTGGACATTATCGTGTTTTGTCGGCAATTTTTAAATTGTGTCTGTTTTGATTACTCTTTTTATGTGGTATAATAAAGCATAATGTTCATATATCATAGTGTTAATTTCTCTTGTTTGCCAGTCAGTGATAACTATTTCTTGTACGTCAATTTATTAGCAATATCTAGGGTGGCCGAATACTTTTGTGAGTATCTGTAGCTTTCTGTAAATAATGGTGTTTTAATAGAAAATTCAATCAAGATATTTGGGGCAAGGGTAGCCGAGTGGGTTAAAGCACCGTCTTTCCAGTCGCGATACCTCTGTGCGCGTTGTTCGAGTCCCAGCCGGGGTAGCGATTTTTAATTGTCTCGCTTTCTCCGCCAGGGCTTGATATGCAACCACTAATACACTAGTGTATAGGTGTGGATGCATAGATGCCAATCCAACCGCACATGCCCTAGATTTGGTAATGTTCTGAGTTTTCTGGGTTTCCTCAGAACTGTAAAGCAAATGCGTTACCGAAATAATCTTAAGTCGCTCCCAGTGCGCCATGGCAAATAATAATAATAGCCACTCCTTCCCGCACAGGTCCATGAGAGGACCTAAGGGGTTACTCTTCGGAGTAATTATAGGGTGAGTATTATTATTATTATTTGTGAATAAAATGCATGAATTTGTGGATGTATTAAGAAATGTGTATTCATGTTTCCCCTGCCTATTATTTGGTGAACATTATGGAATAACTGATTTAAATCATTTAGGCGACCAAATTAAAAAAACATGTAGCATCGACACAACGTATATAAAAATTGATGAAGAATTTATGCTATTTAAAAATGTAAACATTGCAGCTCAACTAGACACTGTGTATTGAAAAAAACATTAAACTGCACAATGAAAAAGTGAGGCGTTAAGCCATATTATAATTAACTGTGTATTCACTGTGAGTTCACGTTTTCTTCTAATTCTAATTCTAGTTTTTCAGATTCGACATACAAAAATTTAAAATTTTCAGTTGTGCCAAATTTCTCATCAGCACCCATTTCAAACCCCCACGTTTTCAGCATGAACCACCACTCCTTCATTTGCAATGTAATTGTGTTGGCTTTTGATATACTATCCTTAAACTAATTACGAGGTTGATTATTCTCACATGGGTAAACAAGGAGAAACTAAAAATAAGACCTTCTTTACTTACAACTTCTGGAATGCAACTAGTAATAATATCTTCTGCAAAATTTTTATTGAGGGCATTCAAATCAACACAGCGATCCCTTTTCGAACAGAGCCGGCATATGGCATCATCAGGATTATTTATGGTAGCACCATTAGAATTTTCCCTTGAATAGACTACCTCTACTATATCCACTTCCATACCATTAATTGTCCTGGTGAAGGGGACCATACGGTTTTCTGTGTATAGACAAACGGATTTGAATTCCAAAAACGTGTAAATACTGTTTACACAACTTTCACATATTACATAGTCCTCGTTTATAGGAAAATCCTGAAAAACAAATTTCTCTTAGATAAACACAAGTTTCATTACGATCACAAGTACCAAACTTAAATACATGTAACACTAAGGTATTTACATTTTTTTAGAATGATGCATATGTCAGTTTAATATGAAAACTTTACAAGAACACTTACTATTTTTAACAGTACAACGTCGAGTATTTCTCGTATTTTTTCTTAAATCACCTGGAAATCCTTCACTCCTTGAAGCAAAGTTTGCACACTTTCAATGCTGTCATTTTTTTATAACGCATTACACTGATTAAGAAGCAACTCGTGTTGCTTGTACAAGTCACACGCAAGAGTGAATTTAGTTAAAATTGTAACTTTTTCACTTGTGTGTAATATAAGTCCACTTCCACTTTTTCCCTAGGTATTCGTACATAACCTAATTCGTAATTAATCCTTCTGCACGTGAGGTTACCGACTGAGCTCGAGCCGCTTTCCACTTTCAAGCTAACGATGGCCTGAAGCTCTTAATGCAGAACTTCATGTACCGATATTGTAAGGCGTTTATAGAACTGCTAAATTTACACTGGGCGCATTCAGGGATGCTCAGCAGCTGAGTAGCTAACTTAGCTACTTCCCTGAATGGACGTGGCTAACACATTTTTGATCTCAGCGGCTGACCAATTTACTAAGCCTAAAATATTATAGCTGAGATGCTGACTGGACAATAATTATATCATGATTCTCTCTGTCGTTTTATCTGTGCTGTGAGCAACTGAATTTTCCGTACTTTTAAACAAAAGTTATAGAAAAGAAAATATTGCGCTTGTTTTTAAACAAAAGTTATGGAAAAGAAAACGAACCTTTGTCCTTTAAGCATATATATATAATACTATTATATATATGCCTTTAATAGGTGGGTTCATGCAGAAATTTTTAGTAATAAGAATAAGAATAGTAATAAGCATAAAAGTTAAACCTTCGTTTTATAATGACCCAGTTCATGCAGTAAACATAATTTTAGTAATAATTTTAAAAATAAGGATTTGCTGCATGAACTGGGTCATTATAAAACGAAGGTTTAACTTTTTATGCTTATTACTATTCTTATTCTTATTACTAAAAATTTCTGCATGGACCCACCATAAGTGTCTTTAAGCACAGAACACGGCAGGGAATTATGAATCCATGATTCATGAAAGTTATCTATGCCACAGAGTAAACCACCTACACAGAGACGACAGTATTGTCGGCGCGTTTGATGTTTGAGGGGTTAGTTTACAGTGACCTTGTAGTGAATGAACTGACATATGTAACAAATACGGATACACTGAGAGAACAAGGATGTTTAACGTAGTTGGTCCGACAGTTTCATCTACACTAAGAGAAATTGTGACGCGTGACAGTATTTTTAAATAAAAAAATATTTTGCATGAGCGTCTATCTAGAAATATTTAGTTATAATTGTATTTAGAGATATATAAATGAATAATATAGAATAGGAAATAATTTTTAAAATACAAATTTTGTCCTCGCAAAGACTATATAAATAATGGAAAATATTGTTATAGTAAATCCGGAATATTGGAGTTCGGATTAGTGAAGCTTCACTGTACATATACCGAGTGCGAATTTATATTAAGAATGGGGAAAAATTTAATAGGCACAGTATCTGTCCATTAATTTTGGTAAATATGTATATTTTATCAAATAATAAGGTTATTTAAAATTAAAGTAGACAAACATTTTGAAAATTGATTTTTGGGGACATATAAGTGCAATAAAAACCATGTTTATTATTTTATCATTTATTTGTAACCTTTTCTTTTATAAAATTAACAAAGTGTAACATAATATGCACTATGCAGACAGTTTTTATTATCGGTTTGTACAGATCAGATATACATATTACATATGTATATCAATATGTTTACAAAATTAGCTATATATTAATCTAAAATTGTTTACACTAACTATATACACAGAGACTAAATTTATATGTAATTTTACGACTAAAAATTGTACAATGTTCTATATGTACTTATAACATTAATACATTAAACAAATATATTTTAAATTTTTTGGCACAAAATTTTCCTACATAATAGTTATATGTGTGACAAAATGGTGATTTTTTCTTTTTTTGTTATAGTTTTTTGTTTTTGCCTCCCTATTTGCATATTTTACAGAATAAAATAATCTCAATCGCAGTTCGCAGATCGGAAGCTTTAAATTGGGAGTTGACAAAAAAAGTAGGCTATGGAGTGTTTCCAGTTTGAATACAAACCTCTTGCCATAATAACACAAGCATTTTGGGCATGTAGAAGTTCCTTTTTGTCTGTCCCAATATCATGAAGGCCAACTATTTCGTCTCGGCCTGTGTGATAAAATAGATTAACTTTAAGAGACATTTCATCTACACATATCATGCAGTGCTTGTCTTGGTCCAGCATTGTTTTTACTTTTATTTCTAGCACTTTGAAAATTGCATCATTTTGTAGACGTGGTTTACATGACAGCTTTTCTGTTATACGCTCTAAGCTAAGTTGGAAGATATAAAAATTTACTCATAAACGCATATGCCCGAGGTCCCAGAAAATACAACGTCAGAGCAAACTGCTTATACGCCATAGAATACCTTCTTGCTACAGGTTTCTTTCCTTTTGTTGAGGCTTGTGATTTAACTATTTCAGCAAACGGTTGATCTAAAAACTTATCGCACATTTCAGTGAAGTCCTGCAGAGTCCATTCCTTCTTTTCTTCAGTTACAGAGGGTTTAACAATTCTCTTTTTTCTTAAAACCTTCAATTTCTGTTGCAGCTTTTGTTTCCGTGGTGTGCCAGAACTCAAAAATGCTGAGGTTTGTGTCGATACTGGCGATCGAATAGGGGACGAGGGTCCTAAAGTAAAATAATATTGTTTAAAATGTACATATAATTAAAAAAAAATTTACATATACATATAAGTAGGATATACATATGTAATAGTATATAAACTTCATAGAATATACAAAATAAGAATTGTTTTTTTGTAAAAAATCCAAGAAGTGACAACGGTTTAGAAAGAAAGCACTCTCAGTAAGAAATACTATTATAAAATGAAACAAATAATATGACTATTATGCACATACCAGCTACTTCCACTGAACATTCATCATATTTACTGCTAGGGCCTGCTATGGGACTTGAGACTGGATTTATTGCTCCTTCTGTCAGTACATCTGAAAAGAATAATAACAAACAGACAGTTAAATAAATGTGTTTAATAAATGGAAAATTACTTGTAAGAAAATAAATTCTCCTAAATACCTACCAGATATATTAGAGGTACTTGGAGTGGATGTCTTGTTTTTCTTCTGTAGAGGGTACAGTCAATACATCTATAAAGAAACACAATATATTTGTAAATGTCACATTAATTAATCTTGAACTCAAGTTTGTTCCAATATCTCAAATAATATTTATGTTTTGTAATCAATCTTTCTGTCCACAACAACAGCTGCAACATGTGATATGATTGTTGTATGCCACCATACTTAATATTCAATGTAATTTATTTAACATCCAATCATATTACAACGCTGTAATTGTCATTACACAGTGCGGTCATTGATTCATGTGCTGTGGTTAAGTTTCTCAAAATTAAAGCACACCTGATTAATTATTTATTATATTATTATCCTAAACAATATGTAAAATTTGACTCTTAATAACCCACTGGAATGAACTTAATAGTTTACCAATATATTAATAAATGAATGTAACTCACCAGATACAATAACTACTTTTTTTACTTGGTGTTTCAAAATCTTCAGGGATGCTTCGTTTTAATTGACTCGGAAACATTGTTGGAATTGCTTGCTCAAATAAATGTTTGCGTGATCCACCACTTTTAGTTATGTACTTATCTTCAAAGTGTTTCTCACAGTTTATAATTTTTGTGGAGTTCTGTCACAGTCTTGGCAAGCAAATCTTCTCTATTGCACGCTTTTAGCCACTTTTCGGCCCTGTAATATATGGGTATTTTTTATCATTACAGATAGCATTCGGTATCTATAGGTTAGTACAAATAATTTGTTAAAATGAAACATAAACAAAATAATATGCAACGTTACAAAATTTATCCTACGATTTGTTTTAACATAAACATGTACCTACATTATTTATATTAGGTATGAGTGTATTATACTAAATTATCATCTTAATATTCAAACTATTACTTAAAAAACACTAAACATAAATGGTGCAAGGCTTACCTTAAACGATCTTTCGGAAAAGAAAATAGAGAAGTGTTTTCTTCAGTTTTCGAAGAACAGCCACGGTACGCACATACAGTTCCACCTTTACGAACCATAATTGCATAAAAATGTAAAAAATAACGTTTAAAACACAACAAAACAGAAGGAATTCGCAAAAATCACGATAAACACAGGGTTACGAAAGGACACCCGACACACACAAACAATAACAAGCAAGCTAGGTTAGTTAGCGAGGTTGATTGAAATACCAATTATGTAATGGCTACCCACGCATGCCCACTGGATTTAGGTTTTGGCGGGAACGCTTTCTGTCGTCTCTGTGTAGGTGGTTTACTCTGTGTCTATGCCATAGAAAATATTACGTTTTCTAGATCTTTGCGAAACTCATACAAACGATTCAGGGAGTTTTAAGCCGGTGACTGTCAGAAAAGGCTAACTACTAACACATAGCGGTCAGTGGCTGAGCGTCCCTGAATGCGCCCAACAACTTTGCATGAAACTACTAGCCTAGCGAGCGTTCCATTTACCCATTTGGTGAGAGTCAACACCAGTTGACACAAGTCGACACAGGAGTCGTGTAAATGGAAAGCACCCATTATGTATGACTCAACTTTCAGGAGATATTAAAAGATTAGTGATGTCAGTATTGTAACTATTCGTTACTTTTTATCAGTTACTTGGTTAAATAACGGATACCGAGTAATCGTTGCCACACTGCGTGGTGATTTTTTTATTTTAGTTATATATTACATAGAAAATTACAAATTAGAAGAGAAAACTATGCAAAGCCATTCATTGTAAAGATATATGGTATATTTTCACATAAAACTAATGACTAGAGAATGCTCTTTCTTCTGATAACATCATACATGAGACAGCTAACACTGAAAAAAACTGTAGATATCCATTGTGGAGCCCAAATTATACTGCTATGGACTCTCAGATATTTGGAAAACTATGTGTTCATTTTTGTATTTTAGAATGAGCTATAATGTAACAAAAATATATAAAAGTAGGGTATAAATGAGAGTTCTGTATCAACCCCCACCACTTTTTTACCCCCCCCCACCACTCTTTTACCCCCCCACCACTTTTTACCCCCCACCACTTTTTACCCCCCACCACTTTTTACCCCCCCACCACTTTTTTAACCCCCCCCCCCCACCACTTTTTACCCCCCCCACCACTTTTTTACCCCCCCCCACCACTTTTTTACCCCCCCCACCACTTTTTTACCCCCCACCACTCCCCCCAAACATCCCCCCACCCTTTTTACCCCCACCACTTTTACCCCCGCCACATTTCGGGTCAAGGTCATCCGGTCAAGCGATTAGGTCATTAACCAGTCACCTTCAACGCTGTTAGGTCAATAACCGGTCACTTACAAAACTGGTTATTCAGGTTTTCCCACTCAAAGTCAAATCGGTTCTTAGCGATCAATAAAACAGGTTATTCAGGTTACCCCACTATATTGTTTACCTATAAACCAATCGGAATATAGAGAGTTCTAGATCATCCCCACATTGCAAGCAGGAGGTATAAAGATGAAGGAGGTAGACATGGTTGGTAGAGTTTTATAGACGACATGGCTTATACGACTAGTATTTTTAATTTACCTGATTTACCCGATCTCCAAGTCGACTTACCAATTAATCTTCCGCCAACGTTTCAGAATAAAAATAACTGTGTAGTATTGGGTGAACGCAGATTTCATTTAAACAAATCAAAGTGTAAATTTGTCTCTGTTGGGTTAGCTTATGATTTTAACTACGACCCATGTATAAAAATATCTGGAACTAAATGCGATGTCATAATTTTCAACCAAGATGAGTGGCAACGTTTCCTTACATATCAAGGAGTGATAACTAATTATTTTTATACCAAGGATTTTCTGCAACCAATCTACGATGAGGGGATGTCCATAGAGTTCGAGGAAGTAGCTCAAACGCGAGTTATAAAAGTTGTGAAAAATAATTCCTATATATTTAGGATATGAAACTCTTTGTAAATTGTGGGAGTGTTTACCTCTAATAGATTATCGACTGGATATGTTGAAAAGATTGCAGTTTACCAATTACTTCAAGATTGTGCAGAAGGGGCTTCAGACTCGTGCAGGAAATGTATTCGAAAATGCATTAAATATACTTCAGCCCGGCAGGAATCGAAATAGCGAAAACGTTAGTATGGTTATGGAACTGATATACATTTATCCAGATATATTTGAAACTGAGTGTGAAATAATGAGGAAAGAATAACAGAAAATAATGAAGAAAGTTACTGTTAATGAAATGCAAAACAAAATTTACTTTCTCGTAACATGGAAATATGCGTATAATGAAGCCAGGAAAAAATACTGGGAAATTGTGGCTATCGATCGAATGCGTTTCCAGAGAAGAATATCTCAAGTGGAAAATATTATTAAACCTATTTTGGACTGTAATCACAGATATAAAGTGTATACTGAAAGATTTTGTTAAATATGTAAATAAATACTGAAGTACTAAAATGTGTTTTTATAGAAAATCCTTTAAAATTTAATACTATATAGTACATTTCAATTATAAATATGTTTGTAAAGGAAAAATAAATAAAATAAACAAGTAGTAATACGTGGTTTATTAAATCAATCCATTATAAAATTTTCATATAAAGAATATACATTAGAAAGTGCACACATACAATTAACTTTACAATGATAAAAACATTTTGGTGTCGCCTTTGCTAGTGTGGGTTGTTCTGGAAGTTCGTAGACAGGAATTTGAATGAAGTTTTTAATGTAGTTTGTTTTCTCTTTTCCTTTGACGTAAACATAGTCAACTGCACGTGTTAAATGTTGTAGAATTTTTCCAAACTTGTGAAATGGTACAAATCCGGTATTCCAGTTCAAACCGTGATGATGTTCTGTCAACCATAACGCTTGTTTCTGTAATTCGGTCGGTAGCATGTCGAACGAAAACGGTGATTTAAACACATAGTGGCTCAGCCGTTCCCCATCATATGCAGCCAGTTCTTTTACTACAAATGCATTTTTTTCTCGTTTAAATCCTTGAATATCGAGAACTAATGGCATATTTTTAAATTTTGAATTTTTTTTAGTAACTGCACGTTATTTGTATAATTAATTATATCTGTTTGCAGTTTTCGTAGTTTTATATTAAAGTTTTGTAATCTTCGAGTTAGCGCGAGCTGCAACAGTCTACGACTATATCGAGTTTGATATGACATAATGAATCCGTTAAAATTATTTTTGCTCGGTCTTAAATACCGCAATAGTGACATGCGCAGTTCAAGGCTGTCTCACGGTTTTGTTTAATGGGTTGTATATGAAAAGTTTTTCATGGAGAACTAAGCAATAGGCTGAAATATCTGTAGTTGTAGCCACATCTGTTTCAAATTCTATCCTTAGAACAACGGAACCAGTTTGAAGAGAATCTTTTTGATGAGAGCAATCGATATGAGCGATGGGGGCGTGATTTTTGAATTCCTTAGGATTAAACACTGGTTGATTAGTTTTGGTTAAGTAATATGATTCTTGAAAATTTGCATACATATCGTACAATGTTGCAAATTTGTTGTTAGCGAAGTCTAATAATAAGTCGGCGTAAGGATATCTGTCGGAATTTAAAAATACTTTAATATTTCGCAAAGAAATATTATCAAATTTACTCATATCACTAGTAAGTTTATTTTTTCGATCCTTTTGAAACGCTACGATAACATGCCTTGGCGATTCCACTTTGGTTGATGTTTTAACAGGCCAAGTGTGTCGTGTAGAAGTTGGTAAGGAAGGATATTCTATAATTTCCCAACTTCTGAAATGTATCGGAAGGTCTACACCTTTTTTTACAATCGTATTAATGTTAATTTGTTCTTCTAAACTAAGCGAAACGTGCGGTACTACCCAACTTATTCTATTGATTGTAACTTTTGGTTTTTCAGTATCATTTTCGCTAGTTACAGCATCATAATCAGAACTGCTTCGTATAATAACTAATTCTTGTCTCATGTGAATCATGAGCTTTCTAAAATCTTCAAAAAAGCCCATTAGATGTTTTAAAGGTATTATGGTATTAAAATTTCCAGCAGAATCCGTTATTATTCTTTCTCTCGTTATTGCGTCTTTAAGAGTTTCCCCCTGTTTAGCAACTGTTTTGTTTTTTTTGGCCACCCATCCAGCATTTTCCAACAAAGAACTTTCGTTTGGTGTATAAGACAGATAACCTTTTAACGTCGATACAAGGCCGACATCCCTAACAGAATCGATTACTGTTCCATTTAATTCGTATCTAATTTCTTTAAACAGGTATGCAACTGCATTGTTGATAAACTCCAACTGCGTAGTTATTCCATCATCGTCTTTGGTAAGCTTTCCTTCCACATATAAATAACTATCACAGGGAACGGTGTTGGCTTCCAGATCTTGTATTGCTATTCGAACCTCATCATTGTAGTTGATGGTCCCAGATGTGGTGGGTTGATAAAAATGATACTGATAATTTTCAATACTAACGTCATTATATGGTTTGTCGGTCACATCCAACAGTTCAGCATGATTAGCAAAAACCATGTTGCTTCTTAAAAGAATGTAACAGAACTACTGTGAAATGAATACCCCTCTTCTTTTATAGTTATATTAACACCGTAAACCCTAGAGATTTCAAGAACATACGATTGTCTCTAATCAATTTTTTATTTGAGACTACTTTTTTATTGCGCGTCTTCAAAACTCGCTTTACCGTACCCTTTTTCCTTGATGCAAAAAAACGTAAAACCATTTCTAATTATTTACTTTCCTTAGGTGTAATCGAATAGTACGAGTGTCCTCACGGAAATTCACAAGTTCGTTATTCTGATCGACAATTCTTAGCGTAATCGTATTGATTCTTTTTAAGGGTCACTGGATAATAAATAGTAGTGGCGGGTGTTTCAATGATTTTATACCCCGGCGAAACGGCAGGAAAAAACTGATGGATGATGTGTACGGGGCGACCGTTTAAGAAGGATCCTGCAGCTATGTTGCAGTCAATGAATATTGCGTTAACTTTAAGAATTTCCACAGGAAACTCACCAGTTATCTTAGTATTTGCGTCTACGATTTTATTACTAAAACCAAGTATAGCGCTTAGCGAGTTTTCCACATTAAACGATATTTTTCGGTTTGTTCGTAACCGCACTCTAGAGGTGCTGTTATCAAAGTCCATGTTAATACTGGCAGCGCCATCTTTTTTCTCAATTTCTCGTTGCATTACTTCGAGTAAATTATTGATTTCATACGAACCTGTAGGAATTTTCACTACATGTTCAATGTTTGTATCATCCCACCACAGAAATGTATTGTTTTTATCATCTACATTTGGAATAGAATAAAAACTATCAAAATTTACGAGTCCTATTTCATAGTCAACATCATCATCTAAGTAAATAGGTGGATTAAAGTCATAAGTTAATTCGGAAGATTTTCCACTAAGAATAAAACTAAAGGACATTTTTACTCAATGGTATTTTATTATGAAATGAAATAAATACATCATGGGTATTGATTATATAAAAAACAAACACATGTGGCCACAAACGTATGTGTCATATTTCTGGTATGAATCGTGATTGTACTTAATTCGCCGTGTCCTACCATCGCTAAAAAAATATGCAATTAATTCTTTTGGAGGTCTCAAATTTCCATAGCTGTCAAAATAAATTACCACTTCGTTTTTTTTTACATATGCTACCCAGTGAGTGCCGTCTCCACGCGATGAGTCCAAATTTACTATTCCACTTTCACAAGCATTTATTTTTGTGGGTAAATCGTCTCTCAAAAATACACCTCGAAAATATGGAATTTTAAGTTTTGCTGCATATTTCTTTAAGTCTTCATTGTTCAGTGCTCTACGTGGTAGGTTTACCGGTAGTTTTTTGGATACGGATACGCCAAATATGTTCCGTAACCCGATTTTAAACCGCGTCCTTTTGTTGCCGCTTCTATTGCCAAGTTATGTCTTTTCTGTTCCGCTAGCTCTGCCGAACTTGCCTTAGCGTCGTTTACTGCTTTTGCAATTCCAGCAGCACCTCCGCCTAAAGCGCCAAGTGCGCCCAAAATTGGTAATAAAAGTGGTAAAAACCCACCCCTCTTTTTAAAGACGTTTTGCGTTTGTTGGTTTTGAGTACACCTCCAGTTTTAGGTATTGGTATAATTCTGCGTTTTCGTTTTATTCTAACGCTGGGATGTAATGCAAATTTAAGCGCAGTACCTCTCATTTTTCTATGTTTCTTTAGTTTCCTTAAACCCATTCCCAATTTTCGTTTAACGTTCATTGCTCCAGTTACTCCTAGCGCCGCTAATTTTTCTCCAAAACCAGAATCAGAAGCTTTTACTCGTTCCCAGGCAGCCTGTGCGAGTTCTTTGTCGGCTGCGTTTCTACTTTTAACGTCCTCAAGTTCTGCGTATGCGATGTCGTGTTTTTTGCAAGCCTCGTCTAATTGATTTATTCCAACGTCACCTCGTTTCAAACGTTTAGAGAGCTTAGTTCCAGGCCCACAAAATCTGTATCCACCTGGTAAATGTAACTCGATGGGGAGTTTGTTTATTAACGTATTCAATAATCCCCGACCACTTACTCGTCTCTTATGACGACGACTGGTTAGTGAACGTTGCCGTCTCGTCATTATATAAGCACTGACCAGTTAATATGTATCTTTATATAGTATTCCACCTCAAGACGATGCGTGTACAACTGCAGGAAACCCATTTGCCTATATCAAATCATGATGATGTCACACCCACTACCACTTTGAAAAAACATGGTGTTCTGTTTGGAGGGAACTCTAAACGTGGTTTACTAGTTGGCTCAAGCGGTTGTGGTAAAACTAATGTAATGTTAAGTTTACTAGAGCATCCTAATGGGCTCAGATTCGAAAATGTGTATCTATACTCCAAGTCACTTTATCAACCGCAATATCAATATTTACGCACCCTTCTACACCCTCTCAAACATATTGGTTATTATGACTTTAACGACGGTGAAACTGTAATATCCCCAGAAGAAATAAAGCCGAATTCAGTAATTATATTTGATGACGTCGCATCATGTGATCAGAATATTATTAAAAGTTACTTTTGTTTTGGACGTCACAAAAACACAGACTGCTTTTACTTATGCCAAACATATTCGGCTATTCCAAAACAACTCATTCGAGATAATGCCAATCTAATCGTTGTTTTTCAACAAGACATGACTAATTTAAAGCATATTTACGAGGATCACGTAAACGTTGACATGAGTTTCTCGGAGTTTAAAAATATTTGTGCATTTTGTTGGAAAGATAAGTACGGATTTGCAGTTATAGATAAAGATTGTTCTATTAATGCAGGAAGATATAGAAAAGGATTCGATAATTTTATACATATATAAGAAAAGACATAACGACTGGTATCATTTAAACATGGATACTCGAATAGCAAAACAGCTTATAGCCACAAGAAAAGCTTTGAAACGAAAATACAACTCCTTAAAAAGTGATGTTGCGAAATCACAGTTATCGCTGGAGAAAACGTATAAACCGATAACTGAACCCCTCAATGAATTATTAACAAGTTTTAAAGCCCCCTCCAATGGTATAAAAAATGAAATGTTGGAAGCACTTAAGAAAGAACTTAAATCTGAACAGCCTACCACACCAACATCAAGTCAACGGAGACGAACTTCATCACCAGCTCGTCAGTTTCAGCCCGATTATTATCAGACTGTACCTGTAGAGGATACTTTTATACACGACCCATCCATATTTCATGATACATTCGGGGCATCTTTTTTCGATGACACAATCCCAAGTACGTACCAGGAACCTCGAGAGCAGCCTAAAGCCACTTTTCAGGAAGATCAACAAGAAAGAGAATTTCAAGCCTATTTAGAAGAATATGCTGCACCTCTACCACGCGCATATATTGAAGACAAAATACGAAATGTTAACAAGGATTTTGACGATACTTTTGGTATTCGGTACGATGTGGATCTAAATTCATGGGTTATCGGTAATTCCGTAGTTAAATTTAAAGGGTCTAATGTACTTGTCGGAGATCAAGAATTTGAATATGTGGGTACGCCAGGCTTATATGAACTTTTATTTAAAAAGAATCCTATCGGTTACAAAACAAGCGATATTGAAAATTATATTGATATAATTCGGAGAAGTAACGCCCATTATTTAAATTACAATCCACAAAGTGGTTTAAGTACATCAAATGCCCCCAAATTTAAAAAAATAATCAAACCGAGAATTAGTACAATAGGTTCGCTTACGCAAGAAAAAGATCTACGAAATGCCAATCGTCCTCGTTCAGGCTCTCACTCAGGGTTGATACAAGAGCGAGCATTACAAAACGTTCGTCGTCCTCGCTTAGGATCTCTTCCTACGACTGACCCCAGGCAGTTAAGAAGCGGGAAAAAATTAGGGACTGGAATGATGGACTGGAATACAAAAAAACTGGAATATCGTTATTTCGATGATTATAATGAAATTGTAAACAGATTAAGACTACTCGTAGCATCTCAAGCCGCAGGAAATAATTCACATAATAACGAAATACTTTCTATCATAGAAGAATTAAAGGAAGCTAGAATTATACAATAAATACCTACTTCCGCAAACACAGTTTTATTTGACTTCAGTGACTCATCGTGTTAACTATGCCTATTGATAAATTTGGGAGACATATGTTACAGGCATCCCCGCATCCCCCATCACCCTCATCTGTGGTGGGCAGCTCGTCTACACCGCTATCATCATTTTATCTATGTGAACCAGTTTTATTCCGCAGTAAATGTATTTTAACTGTACGTGGATCCCATAGCCCGCATAACAGTCAAATTTATTATGTATTAGAAAATGGAACCACTGTATACGAATGTCCTGTAAAAGGGAAGATTGAGCGCATAGTCGTTTATCCAGATAAAGTTGGAATTCAGATAAATAAGAAAACATCGCCTGTAGTCTCTCCAGATACCCTAGTAGGGCAGGATTTAAACAGAGGGGACACTCTTTACTTCACAATATCTACAACACCCACCCCACTGTGCGCTGAAATCGTTTTGCAGTGCCCTATAGAAAAATGAGTGACATAAAAAAACAAATAGTCAAAGAATTACACAAACCGGCCCGTAAGAACTTTAAACGTCGTCGTGTTATTGTTAAAGGTTTACACGATCTTCTTCAAGCTGACTTGGTAGTAATGATACCGTACGCAAAAGTTAATAAAGGCTTCCATTACATTTTGGTCGTCATTAACGTATTCAGTAAATTCGTGTGGGCCCAACCCGTTAAACGTAAGACAGCTCATGATGTTGTCAATGCAATGAAAAAAATTTTGCATGAAATGAAAATCATTCCAAAAAACATCCAAACAGATAATGGCAAAGAATTTTACAACAAGGAGTTTCAACAGTTAATGAAATCAAAAGGAATTAATCATTATAGCACCTTTTCCACTTTAAAAGCTAGTGTAGTTGAGCGTGTAAACCGAACTTTGAAGAATATAATGTGGGAACAGTTTAGTTTACAAGGATCATACAAATGGATAGGTATTCTTCAAAAAATCGTTGATGAATATAATGATACTTCACATTCTACGACGGGGTTAAAACCAAAGGAAGTCAACGTGAAAAATGCGAGGAAGCTTTTAAACACCGTATATAGTCGTTTGAAGCTCGTTGATATAAAAGGAGTAAAATTCAAAATAGGCGATTATGTGCGGATAAGCAAACATCGAGAAGCATTTACAAAAGGTTACACCCCTAACTGGTCCAACGAAATTTTAGAATAAGAAAAGTTAATTATACATATCCTACCACGTATCTCTTGGAAGATCAAACGGGTCAAGAGATTCGAGGTGTTTTTTATAATGAGGAACTTCAAAAAACAAATTATTACGACATATACTTGGTCGAAAAAATTTTAAGGAAGAAACGCGACATGATTTTCGTCAAGTGGCTTGGATTAGATAATAGATTTAATTCCTGGATCAACAAAAATAATGTAGTTTAAATTGTTTGTAATTTGAAAATAAAAAATGTATTTTATTTTAAATAAAAGTTTCTACAATCCAAAAATTGTTATTCTTTTGTAAAAATCCCAAATAATCATTAACATCATAGAGAGAAAACGTTTATTTTCGATAAATCAGAGGAAAAAAATTCGGCGCAAATTTGGTTTGCACCAAAAATTTTCGTTATATCTAAGGAACATTTCGTCCTAAGGTCGGAAAATGATTGGACGCGAAATAAGAAATTTTTTTTCCAATCCTTGAGACGTCATAGCTCAGTTATTATTGTTCGGATCACTTTGAAATTTTTGACGTCGAACCTACTTTTGAGATGTACTTTCCAACGGGACCTCCAAACTTTCCCTAAATATTATAATTTCAGATTTTTGGAATAATTTTGAATTTTTTTACACGTGATAGGCCAGCGACTTAGGTGCAGTTCGATAGATCCCTGAGCCCTGAAGATGTTGTCCAAATGACTTTTCTGCGTAGAAGTTGCAGATTCCCCTCAATTAATTTTCAAAGGTCGTGGGAAAAAAAGAAAAAGCGCGCCTTCGGCGCGCTGTCTTTGATGCGTACTTTTTCTCCTCTTCTTTTTTCCCTTTCTCCCCTCGTTTTCTTTTTCCTTTTTTCCTTTGACAAATGCAACCCCATAAACAATATTTATCTATAAAACTATATCACTTATTGTATTGAATATGTGGAAACTGAAATAAGTCGGTACACATTTGTTATTCAGAATTAAATGAAACTACAGATATTTAAGCAGAGACGAGTTTTTATTAAAAACGTACACAGAAATTCAAGCGAAGTCAAATATTTATTAATGTACCTACAAAATATACCGACCAGGTATTTTTCTGCAAGTATATATTATAATTAAAAACTAAGGCAATAAAAATTGTATATAGTAAATAGGAGATAGCAGAATATATATAAAATATGCATGATTACGTATTATGTTTATGAATACACAGCCGAATTACAACAATAGCACTGAAAAAATATTTGGTAATACACAGGGCGTTTATTGAAAATTTTATAAATTATGCTCCTCGGCAGCAGACTGTATATTTGAGTTAATTTTTCACTGCCGCCATATTTAGTACACTTTTGAAACAAATAGTCAATAGAGATTCTCTTCTCCATGTAATGTTGGATGTAGTCCTCTAAAAGTGGGTTGTTGAGAATCCGGCGTACTGCATTATTTAACATACACTCTGTAAAGTCGTATTCCTTCACCTTCTTGATTAAATTTATTGGTAACCAGAAACCTTTTAACGCCTCTTGCTGACCACATTCCAGCAATTTATCAACTAAACACTCCATACACATTTTTTTTTCGTTATATAAGTCTATAAAATATAATGCGGATCTAGCGGTATCTCGTACCACATATACATCACTCGGAAAACGGGTGGTTATTTCAATATTTAAAGTGTTGAAGAATTTTCAGACCTTCAGAAAGAAAGCACATATTGGTTATTTTCGACTTACGAAATCTTGACAACTGATATCGAAAGCGCTTTCACACAAACCTTTTAAATAGTTGTGGAGAGTGTATGCGTACATATAATAAAACAGAAACGACATAAGTAAGAACCGTGTGGACGGTGAAGCTGGTATCATTAAATCCACATTCCAAAGTCGCTCGAACCTACACTTTAACAAAAAGAAGATTCCCGCCTTCTTTACCAACATAAATTAGCTCCATGAGAATAATAAATAGGTGCTATTTATTGCTGAGCGAAATAATATTAATGAACTTAAAAAAGAAAACCACTAGCATGGGATGCTGTTGTATATAATTAAGTCTCGGCGAGATAGCGGCGGCTGAATATCAAGTAGTTGATAATAATCGAATGCATTCCATTCCCATAGCTTTACGAACTGCATTCGACCAGGGCAGGTTGCAATAAAATCGAAATAAAAAACTACATGTATACGTTGACCGCTAAGAAGAATCCTGCGTTGGTCCCAAGGTTAAAATTTAACCGGCTAGAATATCTCTGTCTCTATTCACACGGACTGGTCGTGCATCTTAGAACAAAAAAACTGCATTTGCACTTTAATCGCAAGCCCATGCTGAAACAAAGAAACAGGTATGCGGCGTAGGTTCCACCACCACCTATATCCAGTACATAAATACATTTCTACTCAACGGCTCAACACATTAGTTCACTCTGACCAGTTCGTGCGCGATTACAACAAACAAGATGTCGCTGAGAAGTCGTCTTTCTTTGAAGAGGGCAGTGTACGACGACATCACCGACGACGAGCTACCATCGTTCGACGATAAGGTCCTAGCCGCAGTCAACTCCCGACGGGTGGAGGACCCTGTGGACGAGAGTATCATCCTCCTAGATGGTAGTTTCTCCGACGTGAAGCCGATGAACGAGCCACCAGTCGCCCAAGAGCAGCACCAGGTCCCCAAGCCAGCGGCGAGTACCAGCGGGCCACCACCTCCCAAAATTCCAGCCCCCCTGCGACAGCGACGTACTGTCCAGTGGCGGGGCCTAGCAGCAGTAGGCCTACCAGATGTCGTCGCCACCAAAAAGTTAAAGTTGTGACGGCAGGGCCTAGTACAAGTCGCCCCATCTCCACCGGCGTACCAGATTTTAAGTCGGTGGTGACGTCCACCCCTTACCATACCGCTCAAAATTCCGCTCATCCTAGATTCGGCGGAATGTATGAGGCAATAGCCTCTGAAGTTTCGGACACCCATCGCAAATTACGAGAAGAGAGCTCCGCCTGGTTCAACGATTTTCGAACTTGTTTAGCTACAAAAGCTAGCGTGTTCGTAGATCAAATGCAAGCCAGGCGAGTTTCTTTACTTAAGAAACGGGCGGAGGTTGCGAAACATCAGAGGGTGTTGCAGAAAATCATGGCTGGCTTGGACGGGGACCTAGAGCAGCTGGACGAAGCTATCACTATGTACTCTGACTTCGTCGAGAATTTCCCGGGGGCGATACCTATGTTTGACGGTAATATTTTTTTCTAATGAGAAACCCCTGTATATTTTCGTAAACAATTATATTTTTACATTATATTTTTCTTTTTGTTACAGAGAGCATGAACTTTGGTGAAAGTGACTCGGACTGAACTGTATTAGTGTAGTGTTAGTTTAATCTAGTTTTAAGTAGTTTTAAGTTATACCTAGTTCTAAGAAATGTAAATATGTATATAATAATTATTAAAGATATTTATTGAACATGATTTGTTTTATTTTTTCACAGCACATATAAAAATTATTAAAAATACTAAATATAAAAACGGTTTCAGTATTTTATGCAGCATATAGTGTAGTTACTAATTAATTGCAAGAATATTCTTTGAATTCATTAGTAACTTTGGTATGATGTACCTTAAATATCGAATTCAATCGAAAAAACACAAAAGCTTCTATATGTTAAAATAAATGCAGTAATTACTTTCTCCACATTTTAAAACATAACGTAGATAGACAAAAATGATAGATTCCAACATTTTGCCTATCAGACGTGGGTAATTAATTATAATATGATTAATTATAATATGTGTGGAACTTAATGTATATAGCATTTATTTTAACGGATAAACTTTTGTTTATTAAATGAATATAATTGTAACATTGAAAAATTAATTTTTATGAAAAAATATCTAAGATAATATTTTCAGTGGTAAACTAATAAAGGTAAATGGTTTACATACAAACAAGATTATTAGTGCATAAGCCATATAACTAAATTTCGCTACGTTTTATGCAATTTTACTCTTTTCAATAAAATAAAACAATTTGTGATTAAACGTTTATTTATTTACAAAAAAATATTACATTTTATTAGTTATATAGGTACAACAAAATGTGAAGGAGGTTTGCTAAATAGTTTTTCTCTCAAAAATTGATGTTGATAGTCCAAACACCAACACCAACGAAAATGGTTATTTTTATTTAAATATGTATATCCAGTGTTCTCGCAAAGATATGTCACTTTACTTAAACATGGATCACACAGATTGTTCCAAATGTCGTACTCAACTTCTCCGCAAGCTAAACATCTTTGCCGCATATGATTATTGTCATCCAAACATTTGTTGCAGATATTTCTGCAAATCCCCAAGTTCGTATATTTCACCGCGCCTCCACACTTTGCACATGCTGGACTTCTACTTATACAGGTTGTCCGAGGCGTCTGAATTTTTACGGGATTTAATTTCACACATCCACGGCATAATCCCGTAAAACAATTGAATTCATCTGTATACCAGGCCCGCCAACAATTATGACAAACCATCGCATCATCTCTTCTAAATGGAAAGGCTACAACTTTTACTTTTTGATCCCAAGCTTTTGGAAACGGCATTGTGGATTTCTTACTGACATAATGCATATAACAACTTTACTATTTATACTCAACTAAAGTCGACAGCAGTAAAACAGGTTATATCAGTTTAAACCTCATTCATGCAAACCTGTTTTGAAAAGCCTTTCTCAAAACTAGCAAAACCGGTTATTGTCGGATAATGAAAGATTCACAATACATTCCTGAGTTGTTTTCGATTTGTATAAATACCGGTTTTCGTATATCTGAAGTTAGTTACTTAAAGTTACACGTAAAAACACCTTCTTGTTAAAATGTTCTGTAAAGTTTGTAACAAACAATTCTCTTCCAAATACCACCTGCTGCGCCATCTTAGAGAAAGTTGTCCCAGTAGATTTAATACAACCCCACAATGTGTGAAGAAAATTAAAGTGAGTCAACCACAGACTACTGAACATGTACCGAGTACCTCAACTGCACCTGAACCTACTGTCGCCGACGCATTACCGAGTACTTCAACTGCACTTGAATCTGCTACCGCTAACACAGTACCGGGTCCTTCCTCGTTAGTTGATTGCCCCGTATGTGGTGAATGTGTACCTAAACGTAATTATGTTGGTCACATGAGACGCAACTCACATAAAATCGTTGAGAATGTCTTAGATGAAGGTGTTGAACAACTCCATAATAACAAGAAGTTCAGCATTGTCAGCTATCGGTTTTCTAGTAGACATCATCATATTGATCATTCATCATTCTTCTCGGAGATAGAAGTGAAAGTCACATCAATTATTTCTGACCATATAAAAAAATGGGGCGGCCTAAAAGTAAACTTTGAACTATTTTCTATGTATGTTATACCCAACAAAGACACGTTTGATCTTAAATCATTCAACACGCAAAACCAAATCATAACATTTTCTTCTGACTTATCGAAAATATATGAAGATTTTAAGTCTACAATAATAGCGAAAGCATCGGATCTTCAAGAACGAGACTCTGGTTGGGCTTTACAACAAATTATGTTTCTGGAAGTTAATATTAACAAGTATAATCCGATAAACGCATCTTCATACATTAAGCTACCTAAACAAATTGAGCTCAAGAAAGCTGTTCTGAATATAGTTAATCAAGATAACATGTGTTTTGCCTGGTCCGTGAATGCTGCTTTGTTTCCCACAAATGTAAATCCAAATAGGACCTCATCATATCCACATTATTCTACTCTACTGAATTTTGAAGATATTGAGTTCCCAGTTAAACTAAAAGATATTTCTAAGTTTGAAAAATTGAATAATATTTCAGTTAACGTATTCGGTTTAAGCAATCGCTTTGAAAATGGTAAAACAATTTGTGATATTGTTGGACCATATTATTTTACTGACTCCCGAAAAAAATATACATGTGAATCTATTACTTATTACAGATGATAGTGGAAAAGGTCATTATTGTTATATTAAAAATTTATCGAGGTTGGTATCAAGTCAGAAATCTAGACACAATGGTAAAACATACATTTGTAATGGTTGTCTACAATTTTTTCAAAGTCCAAATCATTTACAATTACATGAAGCACACGACTGTAATTTCGTATGCACAAAACTGCCAACGACCGATTTAAAACTGAACAAATACGGTGAAATGAGTCCAGAAAACATTCTTAAATTTGTTAATTTTGAAAAACAACTTACCGTTCCATTTGTTATATATGCAGATTTTGAAAGTATTTTAAAGCCAATTCAACATGCGCAACCATCAAATGAATCTTCATTTACTCTGAAGAGTTTTGAACATGTTCCGTATTCATTTTGTTTTTATGTTAAATGTAGTTTTGACGATGCTTTCTCAGAATTAGTATTATATCGTGGAGATAATGTTGTGGAGACTTTTGTAAGTAAGTTAGATGAAGTTGTTCTTAAACTGTATAATACACATTTAAAGAATATCATACCATTGCAGCCGCTTTCTAAGTTTGATGAAGATAATTTTAACGCAAGCCTATATTGTCACATTTGCGATAAACCTTTTACCGATAACACCATAAAAGTTCGTGACCATTGCCACCTCACTGGAATATATCGCGGTGCTGCCCACGCAAATTGTAATTTGAATTATAAGTTACCAAAATTTATTCCAATATTTTTTCATAACCTTACAAATTATGACTCCCATCTATTTATAAAGAATTTGGCGTTAGATCAGGAAAAAATTGATGTTATAGCTCAAAATAAAGAAAAGTATATTTCTTTTTCAAAACATATTTTAGTTGAAAAGGGGGAAGGCGTGGAAAAAGATGTGTATTTAAAGTTAAGATTTGTAGATTCTTTCCGATTTTTACCGACTTCTTTGGATAAGCTAAGTCAAACCCTAGAACATTACCAGTGTAACGAAATTCGAAAATACTTTCCGGATCAGCTTAAATTTGAGCAAATTCGTCGTAAAGGTGTCTTTCCTTATTCGTACATAGACTGTATAACAAAACTTGATGACACTGAATTGCCTTCAAAAGAAAACTTTTTTGACATTCTGCGTAATGATAGTATTTCCGACGAGGATTATAAATGAGCAAAAGAAGTTTGGGGCATCTTTGATTGTCAAACCCTTGGAGAATATTCCGATATATATTTGGTTTCAGATGTATTATTATTAGCGGATATCTTTGAAAACTTTCGTAAAATTTTATTCCAAAATTATAAGTTAGATCCTGCTCATTATTTGACCGCACCGTCATTGAGTTGGGATGCGATGTTGAAAAAAACTGGTGTTACACTGGAGCTCCTTACAGATGTCGACATGCTTCATTTCTTTCGGAAAGGAATTCGTGGGGGTGTTAGTCAGTGCAGCAACAGAAAATCTATTGCCAATAATCAGTTTGTTCGTGGTTATGATGATTCAAAACCAAAATCATTTATTGTTTATCTTGATGCTACAAACCTGTACGGTTGGGCCATGTCTCAAGCTCTCCCAACGGGTGACTTTCGATGGCTAAGCGATGAAGAAATTTCAAAATTTGACCCCTCATTAATAGACGATAACTTTATGAAAGGGTACGTGTTAGAAGTCGATATTGAATATCCTGAATATTTACACGATTCCCACAATGACTTACCGTTTTGCCCAGAGAATTTTGTACCACCTAACAGCAAAAAATTCTAAACTTCTATTAACCTTACATAACAAGTGCAATTATATTATTCATTATAGGAACTTAAAGCAGTGTATAGAGCATGGTTTACGAATACAAAAAATTCACAAAATTTTGGAATTCACACAATCGACGTGGTTAAAACCGTATATTGATTTAAACACCTCACTTCGCAATTCGTCGAAAAAATGGATTTGAAAGAGATCTTTTTAAGTATTTTATCAACTCTATATTTGGTAAAACTATGGAAAATGTCGATAAACGAGTTGATATAAAGCTTCTCACCCATTGGAAAAATATTCGCGGTAGTAAAGGGGTCGAAACATTTATAAGCATGCCAAATTTTAAATCAGCTTCAGTTTTTTCTGAAAATTTAGTAGCAGTCCACATGGGTCTTCTTAAAGTGTACTATGATAAACCTCTGTATGTGGGTTTTTCAATCTTAGATATTTCCAAAACAGTAATATATGATTTCTTTTACAATTTTATTAAAGCCACGTATGGTGAATGTGCGACACTTTGCTACACCGATACAGATTCATTAATCTTAGAAATTCAAACAAATAACATTTATGACGATATAATAAAAAATATCGGTTGGTTTGACACGTCTAACTACGCTGAAGAAAATCCTCAAGGCATACCTAAAAATCAGTCTATCGTCGGTAAAATGAAAGATGAATATGCTGGCCTTCCTATAAAAAGTTTTTATGGTACAGGAGCAAAAGCATATTGTGTTGAACTAAACGAAGGTGAAACAAAAAAAGCTAAAGGAATTTCAAAGAATGCTATCCAAAAAGATCTGCATATTGCAGATTACAAATATATTGTTGAGAACGGCGGATTAATATATCGTAAAATGTACGTATTCAGATCACACCTACACACTATGTTTACTGAAATGAAAAACAAAGTAGCTTTATCTTCATTTGATGACAAGCGCTATGTTATTCCTGGTTTAAGTAAAACTTTTGCTTGGGGTCATAAGGCTATACTTTCAGATTCTGCAAAGAAAAATGATTTAGATGATTTAGTAACTTTTGCCACCGAATTATGTGATTTTATACCACCAGAATCATCTGACAGAGAGTTCTATATAGATAATTTTAATTTAAATATTTGTTAATCTTATCTATTGTATATATGTATTGTTAATTTTATATGCATGTATATGTAATCTATTCCAAATAAAGAATTATCAAGATACTCGTATATAATTTAGAATTGTACCCCTCCCAGATTTTAGAGACTGGTAATACTGACTGTAAAAGTAATACATGGTGGGGAATAAGTGACTTGGTGGGGGGGTGCCTATAAGTCCTAACACATACCTAACTTATCCAGTATACTTTTAGAAATTTCTCCAACACTAGTATCATGTGGATGTGTTACGTACGAGAAATTGAAATCACTGACATGAGAAGTGGTGTAGAACACTTGGTGCAAAAATTTAATAATCTTCGATTCGAAGCTGAACACGAGGCCATCTATGGATTGGGGAGATTTTACTCTGAGGAAGAGTGTACGGAACTTGCGAAAAAATATGAAAATGGTGCCTCAGTTTGTGACGATTTTCTAGAAGGTCGTATTTGCGAAATGTGCTTGGTGGTGAAATTAAGAGAAATGGAATTAGATAGCTTCCTCTACTGCATTACAGACTTTTTATCTCCTGCACTCCGAGAACAGCTAAATATATCCGGCTACGATGAGGTTGATAACAGCGATGAAGAGTCTAATGATTGTACAAGTTAAATTTCTATTTTGTATAAATAAAACTAGTGTATCTATTAAATATTATTTTTTATTTCTACTCCTTGTATTTCTTACATTTATTTTAGTAAAATAAGTTACATGAAAAAAATTGTAAGGCATTAACAATGTGCAATATCAATATAACTTTGACAATCCAGTGTTTGCATAAATCGTCGTCCTGTTTTTTTGTGACTTCGTTTGAAATATCCTCCTTATTCCTATATTTGCCCTGTTCCAACTCACACATTTTCTTTATTAATTTTGCATATCTACAGTAACTAGCATATTTTAAGTGATCCTGAATGACCTTATCATTCTGCTTCCACTGAAAAAATCTCAACATTGCAGTAGAAGCAACGCGTAATATCACTTTGTCCCGTATAATAAAAGCCTGCTAAAGACAATTCAATTGGGTCTAAAACACCAGACCATTTTTCAAACGACAGTAGACGTTTTTCGAAAGTTTCATACGACTTTGAGGGTTCTTTTCTAATTTCGTAGCAACGAAAGTCCTCAATATACATGTTACCAGTTTTATTAATTTCACATTAAATTTCAGCTTTCAAAAATATAAATCATCCAGTAAAAGAAGATCTGGGCAACGTATTTCTATTTTAATAGGTCGCGTTGTAGTGAAAAGTGCCGTACACGCACCTATTGTTAATTTAGGACTCCTCCCCCAATATATTCTTGATGATTTTCTGCGACTAAGAACTTGACGACGTACCAAACATTATTTAACTTCCCACCTTAAAATTAATCACCTTCATCACCTTTGTACATTTTGTTATGTTCTCATATCTGTTGCGTCCTATATTTATTTTAAAACAGGGTGATCTAGAACTCTCTATATTCCGATTGGTTTATAGAGAGTTTATATAAACAATATAGTGGGGTAACCTGAATAACCTGTTTTATTGATCGCTAAGAACCGATTTGACTTTGAGTGGAAAAACCTGAATAACCAGTTTTGTAAGTGACCGGTTATTGACCTAACAGCGTTGAAGGTGACCGGTTAATGACCTAATCGCTTGACCGGATGACCTTGACCCGAAATGTGGCGGGGGGTAAAAAGTGGTGGGGGGTAAAAAGGTGGGGGGGGATGTTTGGGGGGGGGAGTGGTGGGGGGGTAAAAAGTGGTGGGTGGGGGTAAAAAAGTGGTGGGGGCTAAAAAAGTGGTGGGGGGGGGTAAAAAAGTGGTGGGGGGTAAAAAGTGGTGGGGGGTAAAAAAGTGGTGGGGGTTGATACAGAACTCTCATTTATACCCTACTTATAAAATTGCTTTTAACGTAAAAAATATACTCTTATAAAATATAACCTTTTAAAAAAATACACAACCTTAAAAAAAGTAATATAAAATACTTTATTTAAAAAAAAAAAAACAAATGTCAAGAAATAAGTGACGAATAAGTAAATACGGAAGTATTATAAATTAATAACATATAGATTAAAAATATTAAGTGTAATCCACTTGATGGTTTTTAATTTTTTTTATAACTAAACTTTCGAAAATATTCGTTCACTTGGTACAGAGCAAGAAAACTAGAGCTAAGGAGACCGAAGTTGTTCGGTGTCATGATCTTATATCTGTCCGCCTCCAGAAGGCGCTGTAAGCAGTGGTGCTCAACGTCGTGTGATCTGCAAAAGTCACGTGATGAGTAACGGACCACATGTGACTGTTTATGAATGTAGGCTGTCAATGTGTATGCTTACATGCTGTTTGGCTCTAATAAAAATACAATCCGAATGATGTTAAATAAATATGGTTCGAGAGTGCTGTTGCATTGTGTGATACAAGAAGCGTTCCGAAGCGTCAGAATAACAGGACATGATTTCAAATTACTGATGTATGTATCAAACGAAATATTTTCCTTTGCTCTTTTGTTAACGTTCTAGTCTTCTTGATAACAACAAGCAACGAAAATATCGAGCGTCTGCCACATATCCACTGTATTCGCACCACGGACATTCAGACGGACTTTAACGCACACAGATTAGTACAGAACGACACTGCTTACAGCGCCTCTGGAGACGGACATATTCGAGCCCCTCGCGTTATACAGCGAAAAGCCGCAGCTCTGCCTCCTTAGTTCTAGTCTTCTTGGTACAGACGTAGCCACGATGGATAATTCTTTTTTTTTCTAATATCGATAATGCAGGGTACAGTAGTTTTCGAGATTTCCACCATAGTAACGGATTTTTCTGTCGTGGAATGTTTGTTTGTCGTTGCAGAAAATATTCCTGTAGAGATGGATTCTCTATAGGAATATCTTCTGCAACGATATCTTTATTTTTTTTTCATAATGACAATTGCCTCATTCTGCAATGTAAATAGTGCTTTTTGAAAAGATTCTTCTGATAATAACGTTTTCTTCTTGAATCTGGGATCCAATAGCGAAGATTTGGAAAAAATTGTATTAAAAGCAAAATTTCCAAAACGTTTCGCAATTGACGCTAGTAAATCTATAATTAATTTTTTTGTTGCAGATGTTTTGGGTTGAGTTAAAAATTTATTCAATATTGAAGTTAATCTTTGAACTATAATTATAATTTGGGATATTATAACTGATTTTTTAGCACTCATTTCCGTAGTGATTTGTTCAGAAGATTGAAGTAATTGGGCGCATTCAGGGACGCTCAGCCGCTGACCGCTATGCGTTAGAAGTTAGCCTTTTCTGACAGTCAGCGGCTTAACACTACCTAAATCGTTTGTATGAGTTTCCTCCAAAGATCTAGAAAACGTAAAATGTTCTATGGCATAGATAACTTTCATGAATCATGGATTCATAATTCCCTGCCGTGTTCTGTGCTTAAAGACACTTAAAGGACAAAGGTTCGTTTTCTTTTCCATAACTTTTGTTTAAAAACAAGCAATATTTTCTTTTCTATAACTTTTGTTTAAAAGTAGGTTAAAATTCAGTTGTTCACAGCACAGATAAAACGACACAGAGAATCATGATAGGATTATTGTCAAGTCAGCATCTCAGCTCTAATATTTTAGGCTTAGTAAATTGGTCAGCCGCTGAGATAAAAAAGGGTCAGCCACGTCCATTCAGGGAAGTAGCTAAGTTAGCTACTCAGCCGCTGACCGTCCCTGAATGCGCCCATTGTCACCTTTCTTTGAAAGATTTCCATTCCTTTTCTGATAGCAATTCAACAGGATGGTGCAATAATCCTACAGTAATGGTTATGATTTCTTGGAGTTCTCGAATCTCTCGAACATGTAATATGTAGAATTCCACAGTGTTATTACATCATTTTTTAGTTTTAATGACACACAGTTTGGATCCAATTTGGTTTGAGTTGATAACAGCTTTGAATTAGCTTGCGAACTACGATGAAAATATTCAACAATCGTTTTCACATTAGCCCTAATATCAGCGATGTTAACTAATCCACGTTGCACAATTAAATTAAGTGTATGAGCCAAACAGGGAATATGGACGACATTAACCGCGTTATCAGTCACTGCTGCATACATTTTTTCCGAAATTTTCCACTCGTCAGTGTACATACATTTTCAGCAGGATGACAATCACTATAGCTTAGTAAACAACAAAATGAATGCCCAATTTTGCGTTATAAAACGAGCTGTTATTGATATATACCTCCTAAACCCCGGAACTTTACTCAAGGTCATTGGTATCACGAGGTGACCTTATTCGACACTGACAACTTTAATCAGAAAAATGTTATTGTTTCCAATCTCTATCCCGAGCTAGCCCTCGTTATTTAACAATTTTTGAAAATTTGACCTTCATTCGACCTTGCCATGACCTTGTTGACCAGTACAATTTTGGACGTAACATTTCGCGCTCTTTTCAAATCCGGGATCAAAAGTATGTTTCCATTTAAAAAACCGCTTTGACCTTGAAAATCAGGTTGAGGGTCAGTCATTGGCACCAGTGCGTGGCCTCCTCTGCCCCCTCGAACTTTTGTCTAAACGTTTTTTTCGTATCTAGCTTAGGTTCTGAGAAATTCCGGTGGGGAGATTAAACTGGCCCACCCTGTATAAATCAAATGTCTGGTTCCTTTGCATACAAGGAACTCAAGACTACTTATTCTGATATTATTATATACAATAAATACTTTTTACTGTATTCTATCGATAATTACCAGATTATTCTCCAAAAATCTATTTTACTGCACTATTACACCCCAAAGAAAATGCAATTGCGCACGCCGATGGATCGAATGGTATATTAAGTGTATCCAAAGTAAATCGGAACAGATGAAAAATCTGGCAAAGTTATTGTCTTTGACGAGACAGTGCCAACAATACCGATCCAGGGGTGTTACAAATTATTTTAATATTGCTGGCAGTACTAAAGTATAATTCAATTCCAATATTTCTGTTATACAGTTGTAAGTATAAGCTGTACGCATATACATCAAGTCAAAAAGAGACTAAGTGGCTATAATGGATAAGAATGGATGGCTATAATGGGATTTTTTGTGATTATACATGTTTAAAATAACTCTACATTTATAATAATTGTACACGTATAAAATAACTCTTTCAGTTTGTGGATGCAGGTTCTTTTAAACCTTGTAAAATTGCTACACACATACATGTTTAAAGTAACTCTGAGTTTGTGGGCGCAGGTCCTTATTTTTAAACTCTGTAGACCCGATTCTAGTTCAATATTATGGTTTGTCTCACCATCACTAACATCAAAAGGTCTCCACAATATGATTATAACGACGTAAAATTACCACAGTTTGCTACAAACTCCTAAAGAGTAACAATATTTTTTAATCAGGAAACAAATTGCTAACATTGTTCGGAAAGATACAGTAGTGCCACACCACTGTCTTGAAGCAACTAAGTAGACAACCATACAGATATGAGAGAGAAGCAGAGCGACGAGTGAAACGACAAATACACGTGATAGTAATAATGACCAATTAAACGCGTGGAGATTATGGGACCCGCCCATACTTTACATGACGTCTCTGTCAAGTCCACGTGGACTTCGTATCAGTAAAGTAAGTGAAATATCGCACATTTTGTGCATACATTTAAATAAGTAAAGCTAGAATATTAAGGAATCCTTGTAGAAGCTCTCTTTCTCTAGCTGTTCCAATTGACTCTAGATACACTTTACTGACAAAGAAACATCTAAACAAGGTTAACTGTGAGGAAACTATACCAAAAATCCAACACAAAATATTATAACTTTATAGATTCTAGTTTTGACTGAACTGAACACTTTTTAACTGAAAGTATACATAAGTTAGAATTTAAAAAAGCACCACCTATTTATTATGTAAGAAAACTAAACATACAAAATTGCGATATTAAAATTTTTTTCATTGTACTGGTCACATCCTGACGAGTCAACATACTATGACTGGTCGAGTAAATTTTCTGTTACCTAGGAAGCATCCTTATGATAATGAAGCACATGTTTGGGTAAATACTTTTTTCCATTTCGTTTTAAAGGAACAATGCGCACATTGAAAAAATGTTACCTCGGAAGAGTCTTTATGAATCAGCATGTGTGTGGTTAAACTCTCTTTTCTCTTTGTCTTGTAGGAACAAAAACTGCAGCCATAATTCGTTACCTCGGAGGCATCTTTATGAGTCAATATGTGTCTGTTTAAACTGCCTTTCTGTTTTGCCTTATAGGGACAAAGTGCACACTGATAAGTCATTACCTCAGAAGCATCCTTATGAATCAGTATATGTGTGGTTAAACCCTCTTTCCTTTTTGTCTTGTAGGAACAAAAACTGCAGTTATAAATCGTTACTTCGGAAACATCCTTATGAATCAGCATATGTGTGGTTAAACTGCTTTTGTGTTTCGCCTTATAGGGACAAAAACTGCAATCATAAGTTATTACTTCGGAAATATCCTTATGACACAGCATATGTGTGGTTAAACCGTGTTTCCATTTTGTCTTGTAGGAACAAAAACTGCAGTCATAAATAGTTATTTCGGAAACGTCCTTATGAATCAGCATATGTGCGGTTAAACTGATTTTTCTGTTTCGCCTTATAGGGACAAAAACTGCAGTCATGAGTTGTTACCTCGGAAACACCCTTATGACTCAGCATGTGTCTGTTTAAATTGCCTTTCTGTTTTGTCTTATAGGAACAAAAACTGCAGTCATAAGTTGTTATCTCAGAAGCGTCCTTATGAATCAACATGTGCATTGTTAGATGGGCTTTGTATTTCGTCTTATAGGAACAAAAACTGCAGTTATAAATCGTTACTTCGGAAACATCCTTATGAATCAGCATATGTGTGGTTAAACGGCCTTTCTGTTTCGCCTTATAGGGACAAAAACTGCAGTCATAAGTTGTTACTTCGGAAACATCCTTATGACTCAACATATGTTTAGTTAAATATCGTTTCCGTTTCGCCTTGTAAGGACAAAGTGCACATTGATAAGTCATCACCTCGGAAGCATCCTTATGAATCAGCATATGTGTAGTTAAATATCGTTTCTGTTTCGCCTTGTAGGGACAAAGTGCACATTGATAAGTCATCACCTCGGAACCATCCTTATGAATCAGCATATGTGTAGTTAAATATCGTTTCTGTTTCGCCTTGTAGGGACAAAGTGCACATTGATAAGTCATCACCTCGGAAGAATCTTGGTGAATCAGCATATGTGTGGTTAAATATTGTTTCCGTTTCGCCTTGTAAGGACAAAGTGCGCATTGATAAGTCGTTACCTCCGAAGCATCCTTGTGAATCAGCATGCGTCTGGTTAAACTGCCTTTCAGTTTCGTCTTAAAGGAACAAAAACTGCAGTCATAATCTCTTATTCTGAGAGACTTCTGGTGAATCATTATGTGTTTGGACAAATCTCCCTTTTGTTTCGTCACATAAGGACAATTATAGCAATGATAACGTGTTACTGCCACGTCTTCAATTAACTGATCACCATTGGGATATTCCATTTTAATTTCATCACCATTCTGAGGAAATAACATATAAATTTGCTTGGTAGTATTACAAGGGTATTTTGTTACCTGATTAGGGTTAATACTGATGGACTTTTGGCCTGTCTCCTGGTTATAAAATGTATCGACAAAGGATTTAATTTTAGTATCTTCAGAAAGTATCGCATTGGAAAGAGTTAGTGAAAGCCTGTTATGTGGATTCCTAAAAAATATATGGCTATATTAATCACATTGCCGACATGTTTACTACAATTACATAGCCTTACATTTTTTTTCGTTTTGTTTTAGCCTGGGTAACACAATATAAAAATGTACAGTAAAGGGCACTTTTTGAGGTTGGAATGAATTAGTGAACTAATCTGGCAATTCTGATTGCGGATTCGTTATCAGCGCCCAAAAAATACATGGGAATATACTATTGAGGTACCCGGGCCAAAAACAGAAAAAATATATGTGGCTGTATTATTAGTTGTATTATAAAATAAATGCTATATCGAATTTATTTGCTTGATAAACCTAGTTTAATACAATCTGTCAAAGGTAAGAGTGTATACACTGTATTTTCTAACCAACGGGGAATAGCTCTTTACTTTTTTATGTGAGTGTACAGGGAGTCTTTGTTGAAAATGCATTATGGGAAAAAATATTTCATCTTATTTCAACTTTGCGCGAAGAGCACGTCAACAGCGCTTTGAGGCTGTTGTTCTACGTTCTCAATCCATAGAACCAAAAATAATCCACGTTGTAGCCTCAGAGTACATGGGAGAATCAAAATCATTGTTGCATCATTAGCAAGTGGATGCATCATCAAGTTGCATCATTAGCAAGTGGATGCAACGACATTGACATTCGAAGTCATAAAATGTCGATGACTTCCGAGTCATGGGTGAATTATTGATTTGGTACCCACCTAATGCAAATCGCTGGTTTGGTACTGCTCGCGAAATGGATTCATCAGGACAGTGACCCAATGACGTTTTCCCACAAAATACAACATACACGTTCTTACTAGACATACAATATTCAGTGCATATTCTTGAGTTTAAATTCATAGTTATTTTAAACAAAAAGTAACTTTGTTTTACTGTACCTTCAAATAAATTCTCAATTAGGGAAGGATAGAATTTTATTATGAAGTTGGCATCATCGAATTTATAATGACTAATGACTAAAGCCGGCAGATCCGGGCGGCGGGCCATCTCAACGGGCCATATCTCAATGTAAATATCAGGGTAACACATCTCGTTCTAAATTGCGACAGTTTATCGTTTTCATGAATTTTGTTTTTGCACATACAAGTAGTAAGTAGTATGACGCATATGGTTATGGCCCGCCGCCCGGATCTGCCGGCTTTATTAATGACTTAACAGCAGAGCGCAGTTGTTTAATTCGATCGTGATAAAAAGGGAATGCAACATTAAAATATATTGTGACATTTGTTAAGTGTCATTAGTGGCAGTTATTAAATTTTATAGTTTACACATTGAGTCTATTTAGTTTATACACTAGCTGTTAGTAAATAACTGTATCGAATGACATATTAAATATTCTAGATGTCAAAGGAATTTTCTAGAACATGTAAAAACCAAGAAGACCAGAACTAAGGAGACCGAACTCGTTCGATATCATGGGCTCATACAAATCTGTCCGCCTCCAGAAGGCGCTGTAAGCAGTGCTGTACTCGACGTCACGTGATGAATATTTAATCTGTCATTCCATACAATTCTTTACTAACAGTGTATAGACTAAAGAGACTAAAGGCCGCTTTTTTTCTTCTTCTGGGAGCCATCCTTTTCGCCGGATTGCACTGCAGCATCTTGGGCTTATTGTGCACAACCTCCCATCCTTCTCACACCACCCATTCCAGTAGCCGGGTCCCGTGTACAAGCTTGTATAGCTTCCCCGCCGACTGGGTGCTGTAATCTTCTGGACAAAGTTTGGGGTGTCCATATATGGCCTGCATTTTGCGATCTAAGGTCTCGCAATCACACAGTATGTGGTGTGCTGTTTCCGTTTCCCTGTTGCAGAGTCTGCATTTCAGTTCTCCGTTGTACAGCCCCATTCTGTGTAGGTGTACTCAGAGGGCGCAATGTCCTGTTAGGAGGCCCACAACAGCTCTTATCTGAATCCTATTCATTTTTAATAGTTCTTCAGTTCTTTCCTCACATGTTCCTTTAATAAACATTTTCCCGTGTCTTTGCCTGGATATAGAGTTCCAGTATCCATTTTGTCGATTTCTGACCCATTCTCCTATTTGACCCCTTATTATACTCTTTGGTACTCCCAGGGCCGGTTCTGGGCCAGTAAATGGAGTAGACGATCCTTTTCTCGCTAACTCGTCTGCTTCGATCCCTGTATGTCCTGGTACCCATATCAAAGTTACTTTGTTGTGATCTGCCAGTCGTGTCAGTTCTCTTTGACATTCCCATACCTTGACGTCGCCTTTGGGTTTGTAATTGCCTTTAGGGCAGCCTGGCTGTCCGATAGTATGTATATCGATCCTCTTATTTGTGTAAGACCTCGTTATATTTTCTTTAGCACAGTGCAGTATTGCATATACAGGGTTTGTCCGGAAAGTAATGTCAGTGAGCTTTGAAAAATGGTTTTTATTGGTTCTATGTGTACAAATCTTTAGAAACTTTCAAAATACATTCCTCCTGCGTCCACACATCGGTTCCAGCGGGTCTTCCACGCATCAAAAGCCGCACGGTAGTTGTTTTCCGGAATCGCCTTTAAAGCGTCGGTGCAAGCCTTCTGAATGTTTTTCACCGACCCAAAATGCTGTCCTTGCATTGGGGTTTTGAGGCGCGGAAACAAAAAATAGTCTGGGAGGGGGGCACATCGGGGCTGTAGGGAGGCTGGGGAACAACGGTGATGCCTGCCTTGACGAGGTAATCGGCCACGAGGAAGCAGGTGTGCGAAGGCGCATTGTCGTGGTGAAGCTTCCAGGATTTTGAGGTGTCTGGGCGGACGCGATTCACCCAGCGTTTCAGCCGCTTCAGCACCTCGACGTAAAACTTTCCGGTTACGGTTGTCCCCTGCGGAACGAACTCATGATGGACCAATCCCCGGCAATCAAAAAAAGACAATCAGCATTGTCTTGATGTTTGACCTGGATATCCTGGCCTTCTTGGGGCGAGGGAAGTTCGACGTGTGCCATTCCGCACTTTGCCTCTTCGTCTCCGGATCGTATTCAAAGACCCAACTTTCGTCCCCGGTAATGACGTCATCAAGGAAAGCGGGGTTGTCTTCGCAAGTGTCCAAAAGTTCTTGGCAGGTTTCGACGCGCCTCGCTTTTTGATCGTCAGTTAGCACTTTTGGCACGAGCTTCGCGCACACCTTCCTCATTCATACAGACTCCGACACAATTTCGTGAACAATGGTTTTCGTAATTTCGGAAATTAAACGGACACTTAGACGACGGTCAGTGTTCAACAAGTCACGCACACGTTTCACATTGTCGTCGGAATTGGAGGTTGATGGCCGTCAAGCGCGGTTCTCGTCGTTGACATCTTCCCGACCTTCTGCGAAGGCCTTGTGCCACCGGAAAATTTGCCTGTCCGAAAGACAATCGACACCACCGAAAGCCTTCTTCAACATTAGAATGGTTTCCGCAGCACTCTTCTCCAGTTTCAAACAAAACTTGATCGCCATCCGTTGCTCAAGCGAACGTTGCATTTTTTCTTGCACCGGGTCACTGTAACGACTGTCAAAGAACGAATGATGCGACCGCTACAACGACCGGTAGCCAACTGACGCTTGTTGCATCTTGTTGCCAGATCCCCCACCACAATCCCAGCACGTAAAGCGCGGGCTGGCGCGTACAGTCTCGGGAAAAAAAATTCACTGACATTACTTTCCGGACAAACCCTGTATATCAGCATTGTCTGCAACATATTGAATAAACGTGCCAGCTTCTGGTGACAAGATATGAGGTGGACGATGAAAAACTGTTGCTGCGTCGTACATCATAGTTTCATTGTAAGATGTGCACATACCAAAAGACGAAAAAAATTTGTACGAGACGTTTTGAGGCAAACCATTGATGAAAAAAAAAAAACTGCGAGACCTAATTGTAGCTTGGACTTGAAAGTCCGAGGCCAAACAGCAGTCATAATACTATGACTAATGTTAGTACTGACTAATTTTAAATGCTCTAAATTAAGTCGGTTATTTTTTAAAATAATGTGTTCCAAACAATAAATCAGTGACTCTGGAATATCACTGTTAATATCACATCATAAAGTCACATAAAATGAGGGACTGGGTTTCTTTTCATTTCATACTCTTAGAATTATCATTCAATATTAATGTATTAGTCACGCAGATTAATAGTTTTATTTATATTATACGTCCATAATGTACAGAGGCAGCGTAGTCATGCATATTATGGAGAATATAACTTTAGAATGGCTTATTCTCAGAAATGGTGAATCTTAGGAAAAAAGTGTAAGGACTTTTTTGCATTTTTGCAGAGAATTGAAAGATCTACAATTTTTGTCTGAACTATTTTTATCATAAAACTAACCGTTTCGCTAAAAAAATCCAAAAAACCCATTTTTGCGAACTTTGACCTCGCATAAAATTTTTTGCATACACGGGATCGATGGGGACTTTTCACAACTTCCATTATAATGGTATTCCTAACGTTCACGTCAATTTCAGCTCCTTGGGAATTTATGCAAGGGTACCCCTATTTTTAGGGCTAACTTGACCGGACTAAAAGGACCGGATTTAAAGTTTTAAAATGAGTTGTCCACATGAAAAAATGAGCAAATTGACTGTTTAAAATTGTTCACCGTTAATCTGCTATCTCGGGACCATAAAGCTGCCCGTCCATGTTCAAATAGTTCTCCTCGTCGTCTTTTCTCGATGATTTAATGCTGGAGTGTGCCTCTTTTGCCGCATCGATCAAAGAATGCTCGACGTATTTGATGCGCGTAGCATCGACTTCAGTAAATCAATAAATCGGCATCAAAATTTCAAATAAAAAAATGTTGTCAGGTATAAAACTTGTTGCCTCATATTTTAGGAGATTCAAAGAATGTGTTAAGCCATAAAATAAAAAATCGATTTTTTGAAAATTCTACAGTGGTGTTACCCTTTAACCATCACTAAGTATCGGGCGCAAGAATCATAGTTAAACGTCAACTTTAGGGGAAGTTAAAATGTGTCACTGTGTGTATTTTTGTACACACCCTTTTCTTGATTTGTGCACTTTACTGTGTACTTAGCAAATATATAAAAAAAAAACAGTTTATTGATAGTGGAAAAGTTACCCGTCACATTCGTCCTCCTCCGTTTTAATATCGAGCTCCTCTGATTTAATAGCCAAGCATGCCTCTGGATCATCACATTCCATTAAGTCTTCTTGTTTTACTGAATAAACAGTGTTGACAAATTGATAGAGGTTTACTAAAGTCGTTTGACATGGTAAACAGATTTTTGGATCCTTTGTGATGTTAATATCCTAAAAAGAAATGAAATTGTTAATGATAACCAGAGTTCGGATATATGTACATGGTTTTAATCTTGAACGGCTGTTACGAATGGGTTGCTTTATTCACAGGTTTACAGCATACACATGCGCCTGCTCCTTGAACTGAATAGTTTCGGTTCATGGGATGTTTTAACCGATATAATAGACATGATCAAATGAAGGGTACAGGAATAAAACAGGGAGAGTCCATTTGAGACGATTTTGCGATAAGTGGTGCCATCTGTAGGTTTATTTCTAATCTTTCTACCTGTCAAATATCCAGGTTTAAAAGTGGCAAGGTCCCATACTTTTTTACAATAATAGATACGGCCCACAGCCATAAAAGTAGGAATGTCCATGCATAACAGGCATAAAATAAGGAGGTTCCAAAATATTACTGGTATGTCGACGTATTTCTAGTAAACAATTATTGCATCAGTCTGGATTGATTATTATTAGCCCGAAACAGTACACTCGATTCCCTCTTAAGTCACCTTCGCTTAATTCACATTCCCTCTTATTTCACCACGTTTTTCCCTATTATCTCACGAAACTGTCCCTCTTAAGTTGCCGCCTGTAAAAGTTTTAGAACTACGTTTGGAAATTGGATTCTCGCATGAATATGTACAATTTTTATTGAAAAAAAAATAGTTGTGTAATACTTTAAATATTGAAACCTAACCTTTAAAATAGGTTAGGTGTCTTTTAAAAATATTTAACCTTTAAAATATTCATTCAAGTGGAAAATTGAACTTTGTCACACACGACTGGGTATACTTGCCTTGATTTTTTCGTTCAGCTGGCTCATTTTTCACTATAACAAGTGCTGTGGTATATCTCAATATTTATTTTTGCAACTAAACACACGAAAAAGTTGAGGTTATGATTGCGACTTAAGAGAGAATAAATTTCACGACTTAAGCGCGAAGATAAGATAAGCCGATAATAAATCACTTTCACTTCCCCTGTACATTCCACTTTTACATCTCCTGTACATGGTTGCCATGCACCAATTATCGTTTAAAAAATGTCCAATTCGCGATAGAGAAAAACTAGAACAAATTTTTTGAAGATTCTAAATGTTAAATGAAGAAAAAATGTCTTTTCTCAAAATGTACGAACTTTTAAATTCAATATTTAGACTCTTCTGAACTTGAGCATCAAAAAATCTAAGACACCCCTTTTATCATCTCAAAAACTGAAACTGTTCTCAGGGGCCAGAGGGTCCAGAGCCATCTTGCAGCAAAAACCAAGTTTGGGTTGAGTTAATAGCTGCTATTCGTCTTCCGATTCTTATATTCAAATGGATGTATGAATCGTTCTAAGATTGATTTCAGAATGCTCTTGTCTACTTCTACTACTCATGGAGGTGACAAAAATGGATACACAAAAAATATTGAACATTTTGCTTTCAAGATCAAGTGATAGGGTCAAGTGTGAAATTTAGATTCAAATAATCACCCATATTAAAATCAAAAGTCATTGTGGATAATGTCAAGCAATGCAGCATTTAAATAAATAAGGCCAATTTCTATATCGTTTTAAGAAAGAAACATATTTTAGTATGTTGCGATCTTTGATTTACTTGTATTTTTCTTATTATATTATATTAATTATTCTCACTTTCACTCTAATCAAAAACAGAACCTTCTTTACTTACAATTTCTGGAATACATTTAGCAGTTATATCTTCACCAAAACTTTCATTCAATGTATTCAAATCAATACAGCACTCCCTTTTCAAACAGAAGCGGCATATTGCATTGTTAGGATTGCTTATGGTAGCAGCACCGGAATTTTCCTTCAAATAGGCCACCTCTACTATATCCACTTCCATACCATTCATAGTCCTGATGAAAGGGGCCATGCGGTCTTCTGAATTTAAACACATGGATTTAAAATTGAAAAATGTGTAAATGCTGTTTGCACAACTTTCGCATGTTACGTACTCCTCGTTCAAAGAAAAATCCTGAAAAACAAATTTTTCTTGAATAAACATGTTTCATTATAGGGCATGACTGAAGTCACTTCTAACTTAAATGATATACAAGAGCATTATTTTATAATCAGACGCCTATGCCCTGGAAAGTTTGTGACAACACTTACTATTTTTAACACCAGAACATCAACTATTTCTCGTGTAACTTTGTCAATCACTTGGAAATCGTTCGACGCTTTGAGGCAAAGTTTACACACTTTCCGTTCCGTCATTCTTTTTTAACTAATGACACTGATCGAAAGTAATTCTTTTTGTTTCTAATCTAGTTGGATGTTTTGTGTTTCTTAGTTACAATCTAATGACGACAAATCGCATTTATCGAGTCTTTTTAGTTGAAATTAAGTGCCTGTACATGTACAAGTGCACCTACATTTCCAACACCAAATATATTTTGTGTACATAACCAAACCTAAGTCGTACTTTGCTTTGTCTGTAGTCTGTACCATTGATCAAAGGTTTTATAGATACGAAATCCATTAAGGAAGAGAGGGATGCTGTTTCGCACGCCCCCTCGTGCTTGAAGTAAAGTATGACTGCAGTGGGATTCTAATTACTCGATTAGATGCGAATCGAGCAGTTTTCGAAATAAAAGCGATTCTGCAGTGGGATTCTAATTACTCGAAGTCGATAGTGTCGATTCGATACCTTTGAATCGAAGGTATATTCCAAGTCGCAAAGAAATTGGGCGCATTCAGGGACGCTCAGCCGCTGACCGCTATGTGTTAGTAGTTACCCTTTTCTGACAGTCAGCGGCTTAACACTCCCTGAATCGTTTGTATGAGTTTCGCAAAGATCTAGAAAACGTAATATGTTCTATGGCATAGATAACTTTCATGAATCATGGATTCATAATTCCCTGCCATATTCTGTGCTTAAAGACACTTAAAGGACAAAGGTTCGTTTTCTTTTCCATAACTTTTGTTTAAAAACAAGCAATATTTTCTTTTCTATAACTTCTGTTTAAAAGTAGGTTAAAATTCAGTTGCTCACAGCACAGATAAAACGATAGAGAGAATCATGATAGAATTATTATCCAGTCAGCATCTCAGCAATAACATTTTAGGCTTAGTAAATTGGTCAGCCGCTGAGATAAAAAAAGTGTCAGCCACGTCCATTCAGGGAAGTAGCTAAGTTAGCTACTCAGCCGCTGAGCGTCCCTGAATGCGCCCATTGTTTTCGACACGGGCTACGAGTAACGTTCGTAGTTTTCGTAGTATCGAGTGCCGATTAGATCCGAGAAATCCCGATTTACGTATACAACGACAAAATTAGTAACCTATAACGTTTGAATTTGAAATGACTTTCTTTTTACAATATTATTTTTAAATATTGGATATCATAGATCCTTTTAAGTTCTAATAAGTTGTCTATAATATACCATATATTGGTAGAAAGCACAAAACATATAGGGAAGGTAGAAAGGGATGCCTTAACTGGGAATTACACTCTTAGGAAACAACGAAGATAACTGAGGGACAATTCTAGTCCTTTTAATTTGCCCGAAAAGCGTTTTATTGAATTGTTTCGGCTAAACAAAGCCGATGTTTATGAAGTAGAACAGTTATTAGCACCATATTTACAAAGAAGTCGACACCAGAATGCTGTGCACACACTATTGAAATGTTTACAGCACTATGATTCTTCGCAACGGGCTCATATCAGAAATCATAAAAAGGGGATGACTTTAATATATGAGCCACGATACACACATTGTATCGTGATTATGAGCCAGACCCCTTTTCACAAGTGTAAATACATAATAATATTTGTCAAACATTACATTACATATAAATTTTTATTTCAGATGCATATGTACATGAAATAACTGAGTTGATTAATGAACATGTAACACCTCTTAAAATTAAATTTCATAAAGATCGGAGGATCACTAATATAAATAAACAAAATGTCATGGCCAAGTTTAATTTCTCAGACCTTTTTGGGATGCATTGACTGCACACATGTGGCCATACTGAAGCCTCATCAAGAACATACATTTCTTAAATAGAAAGGGTTAGGTACCATAGTTTAAATGTAAAAAAAAAACGACAATTCAAGACTTGTTTTCTAGGTTATGTTTCCTACAGTGGGATTCTAATTATTCGAAGTCTATACCTTCGATACTTGTTTGAGTATCACTGTATTTGTCCAAATATTTGATGTATTCGCAAATATTCCAAACATGCCATCCACACATACAGCCTGTCCAAAAAGTCTGGAAACACCCGAATAACTTCCAGGATATTATTATTTTTGGAATTGTGAAGGTCATTTCAGTAGTAACTTTCAACGAGGAATCCTATGATGACCTTGGCGATGACCTTGGCAATGACCTTGAAGGTTTTGTGAAGGTCATCTTTGTTTTTTTTTAAATGAAAACCCCCTTTTTTGACCTCGGCATTCGAAAGAGCGGAAAATTTTACGTCCAGATATGCCCTCACGTCATAGGTTATGGGCGACCTTAAGGGCCACTTGAAGGTCTTTGAAGTTCAACAAGATTTGTCTATCTTTTGGAAAGAGTTGCATCCGGAAATCACCGATACTATCCTATTTGACTTCACGCGCCTTAAGTAGTGACCTTATGTTCGAACTTGCCAATCCCATCAAGGTTGTTTGAAGGTCACTTTTCTTTTACCGGTAACCCGCGCTTTTTCATTAACAACTTAAGGGGACCGCCTACATTAGAGGGTAAAAAAAATCAATTTTTTTTGCTTAAATTGAAAGTATATCATCTGTAGAATATGCTCCCAACGTTTCAAGTCCGAATTCGAACTGTAAATAATCGAAATATAATATATAGTGCGCGTGCTCCGAAGCGTCGGTAGAACGAAGCCGAATCAAGACGAATCAAGCCGAAGCGTAGGTAGAACGACCGTTGCTGCAACGTGCGCGTCTGTTATATTTATTGTGCTCTTGCTCATTGCTGTGCTCTTGTGCTGTAAATATTTATAAATCATCGTGATTTTTATCGACTCTTTTTCATATACGAAAACTTTAAACGCGTTTTTCCCGAAACGATGTTTTTCAAATTGGCGTCCACGATTACTCAAAAACTACTGGACGGATCGACTTTCTTTTAAATTAAAGCTTATTTAATTACCTTCTATTTGAACTAAAAAAGATCAGTAAAAATTATTGCCAAAAAAAGTTATTAACAAAAAAAACATGAAAATTTTCCACAAAAATCAATTATTTTGTTTAAACAACAATTTTTTTTATTTATTTTAATAAATTCATGATATACTCATAAACTTTACAAAAAAAAAATATTTTTATGATTCAGATGGTTCTATGGGACGCTATCCTGCACGCCGTGGAGAAGGAATTGTCAAAGGCATCGGCATTCAATTCGTAAAATTCATTCAACAGTAAAAATTTCAAAACAATCCACTGTGTAGTTTCTTTGAAAACAATTCACGAAAAAGTGCTTGATTTTGGCCTCCTAATGTAGGCGGTCCCCTTAAAGCAACGGTATTTAGATACTAAGTCAGGTGTGACCTTAAACACCACTCAATTCATTAATAATCTAAGGTCACTACTTAAGGCACGTGAAGTCAAATAGGATAGTATCGATGATTTCCTGATGCAGCTCTTTGCAAAAAAGGTTACATTCTCCAACGATTATTAAAAAAAATTCACCGTAGGTATTTAAACAAATAATAGTTTAAGGTAGAGTTTAAGATTTTTAATTTAATGTAATGGAAATTTTTCTGTGTGACTTTAGGTTTGTTCCAACAGAATACTTATGCACCATTCTTGAACGAGTAATTAATTATTTTGTGCGCATGTGTCAACTTGGTATTAGTTCTGTACTAATCTCTGGTATGTGATGGAACAGCGGATTTCTCCCTCCACCAAAAATTTCAAATTAAACAGTACTGTGAACATAACCTTAAATCTGCCTTCTTAAAAGATTAATAGTTTATTTATATATTTTGTGATTGATACTAAATATTCTTTTGCGTTTTGTCATATCATATCAATCTAGGTTGATGTCTAAGCTAAAGTAATTTAGGTCAACAATTTAGTTTTGTTAGACCCTATAATATAGTTGGTGTGCATACTAATAGTTCTAAATCTTCTCTTCACTTGCTTCGCTTAAAAAATATTTTATTTGCCGATATTTTAGTTGATGACATTCATTTTAAGTAAATTCATAAATAAAATAGACTCACACCTAACCAAATAATTACACACAAAAACAAAATATTTATGATATCCTATTCTTCTATCGTCTGCTCGTAAGTTCGAAGTCGTTGTTACTACGCATGTGTTACAAAGCAGTCCCTTGCAGTTCCGTCTTCGAACCAGGAACTAATTTCACCGTTCTTGAACCAATTCGAAATTAATTTGGTTGATGTTGGAACGCGCTCTGAACTAATACCGGAATCGTTCTGTGTCTGTTGGAACGCAAATTCAATTTGCGCACACTCAGTACAGTTCTGAACTGATTCCAGTACATGTTGGAACAAACCTTTTGTACATGTTTTTTAATTTCTCTTTCATAAATTTTTAATTGTACTGTTTCTGTTACCACAAAAGAGAAAAGAGTTTTGCGTAACAGTTTTGGCAAAGAATTCAACAGTAATGTCCAAGTTTGGCTGTGACCGGGTATCTAAGTGTCGCTCTTGTGTTCATGGAACATTCTCTTTAAGCAATGGTAAGTATATAATAAGGGAATATTTAAAATATGTGTTTCTTTATATAGACATAAAAAAAAAAACGTCATCAACTCTGACTATGAACGAGAGAGATGTAAATAGCGGTCATGTCTAAGCTTTTCGGTTATGTCAAACTTTTGACAAGTAGCCGTCACAACTTGTAAAATAAACAATGGCTGTCATATGATGTGACAGTTTTGACAAGTAAATAAGGTTATAAATTCGATTAAGGATAGAAATACGTCTTTTTTTCTCGGCCAACTTTGATGACGTTTTTTTTGGATGACTATATAACTGATGTGTGGGAAAAAGTTTATTGTAACAAATTATAATTTAGCCATGTATAAATCTTTTTCATTTCTGATTCTGCAATACATTTGACGTTCTTCCAAGTAGAGCTAGTAAATATTAATGCTGTATCGTCTGCGTAACACAATATATGACCATGAAAATTATTTATTTTTGATATACTGTGTGACATTTGTAAAAGTGACATTTGTGACAGCTGACATTTATTAAGTTTGATAGTTTACATAATTTTCTAGAACATGTAAAATTTATAAATACTGGTGTTGTTGCTAGGAGTTAGTTAGTTGTGATCTGAATGTTACACAGTTAAGGTCGACGAATTGTAAAGTGTTAATAAAAGTGTTTAGAAGTGAAGAAGTAAATTATTTAAAGTGAAATTCGTAACAATATATACAAGGAACAGTATTGGTCCCAATACTGTTCCTTGTGGTACGCCTGTCTGTACTACACATTCCGTACTTATTTCGTCTCCAATCTTAACTTGTTGAACTCTCTCATTTAAATAGTTTTTCATTAAGTCTAATGCAATACCTCGAATGCCATAGTTATATAATTTTTGTGTTAGTATATGGTGGCTGTATCAAAGGCCTTTGCTAAATCTAGAAAAACCGCTAAAAGGTTAGATGATTTATTCATGGCTCTTACAGTTGTGTTAACAAAGTCCATTATGGCATTTTCGTTGTTAGATTTTTTAACAAAACCAAACTGTCTTTGTTATTCCGTGGTGTTTTTCAAGGAATTCAACAAGTCGCTTTTTTAATACACTGTTCGAATATTTTTGCAATATTATTAATTACCAATATAGGTCTGTAATTATCAATTTGAGAGGCTTTTCCAGATTTAAAAATGGGGGTAATATATGATACTTTCCATTGATGAGGTATTAAACCACTTGAAAAACACTGATTTATTATATGTACAAGTGGGTCTAGTATATTAGTGTGAATGTTTTTTAAAGTTTTTGAATTTATTTTATCTGGGCCTGCTGCAGAATTATTTTTTAAATTGGAACTATTCGAATATTTATCGAATAGTTCCAAATAGTTCGTAATTATTAATTTACAATAATCATACATGTCACGTTTTACAATACATACATGTCATTATTAATTTACAATACATACATGTCACGTTTTAACATCAATTTTAAACAACACATTAGACAACTTCAAATTTCAATTTTTTTAGTAAAAAAATTAATTGAAAGACTGGAAATAAAGACCTTCTTTCAGTAGCTATGTTCCCAGATGATAATGAGTTGGACTTGTTGGAATAGTTCCATTTATTCATATTATTCGAATTATGGTTGTTTTCGTCCTTGTGCTTGATTTTGGTTACTTATCCCATATCTTTGTTGGTTGTTGAGGGACAAATAGAAGGTGCAGAATTCAGTATGTTACTACTCTGTGATTAATTATCTGTATTGTTTATAGCTACTATTGTAGTAATATTTACATATACTTTATCTTTATTTTAAACAATTTCATTGCATTTTTTTGTCATTGTCATTACAACATTACAGAATGTTGTAATGACAGAAACAATACATAATAGCAAAACAAAAAGTTTTATTCCTTGGCTTGATAATACAGTCCTTTGAGTATAAAAATAAGAATGTTTTGTTTTTAAAAAACTTAACGAAAACAGCAACAAATTTCTGAAAAAGCAAAGAAGCAAAATTCATACACAGATACGATACATATTTAACTGCAATAGTCGCAAAAAAAAAATTCGTATATTCTCATAGGCCGTGCAGTTTTTGTGCCACCATACCTTACATATTTGGCATTGGATCCAATCTTCTGTTGGCGGATCACTGTATTTCTCACAGCATGCAGGACATTCATAATTTTCTGAAGACTGTTTTTGATTCGTCCAGCTTTCTTCCGGATACCTAATCCTTTTTTTGGCGCTTCTTTTGGCTTCCTCTTTTCTACGCTTCTGTTTGTAGTTTGTCCTTTTTTGTTTTTGTCCTGTTTTGCGTATCAAAAGGATGATCTATATTATTTAAATTTGCATATTCATAAGCAATGCTTCTTAGAGATTTCAAAGTGAGACCATAAAACCTTGTCATCCATGTCTTTACAATGCTGAACTAGAATGCGTTCCATTTCTGCAGTAAATACTGGTTGGAACCTCCCGAAAGACTCCGAGCCTTTTCCAATCTTCAACCTTTTGCGCAACGTAGATTCATGTATGCCTAAGTTTCTTGCAATCGTTTGCTAAATTAGCCCTGGCCATTTGCAACATATCGTTAGTGCATAACTTCCTTTCCGTCTTTCTTTTGTAGTTCCTGTAAGATACATAATATTTAATAAAGTGCGTGGACCAACAGTCCGCACATGTATGGGGCAAAAGTCCACACGGATCTTTGCCCCACAAGAAAATGAGACTCTAGCTCCGCATCGCAAACAACTTTTCAAGTTTCACCCTACTATTACCGACTTATAATACATGTGTTTATCATTCGTTCGAAATATCTCCACATATTATGTGGTATTTACGTTTGAAACAATATACCAACAAATAAATGTACAATACCTTCTACACTACTTTGTTAAAATAACATGGACGATGTTAAAAAATATAAATTACCTCATGGCAGCAACACCAGGTCACTAAACACTTGAACGAAACACTGTCGGATGCGGTCCCATGCACTGCAAGTTATACTGTAGTGATGACGTCATATCGTTTCTAGGACCGGTTTTAAATACGTTTGAGACTTGCTCCGCGCGTCCTTTTGCCTCATGCTACTCTAAGGTATTCTAATCCTGCAATGCATGATGGGAAATGTGTCAAGAGGTCGCGCCGCCACACGTGTGTCTAGAAAACAAATTTATACCCTACACTCAACATCCACATATCCGAACTCACGATATTTCCGAACTTTTTCTCACGATATTTCCGAACTTGTACTTCCACATAACCGAACTTGTCGCTGATTGGTTGAGGACAAAAAACCGCGAAATTTGAAATGAGAAAAAAAATGTAAACATGTTGAGAATGTTTTATATACTTTTATGTATTCATCCTAATGTTAAATGTTGGCTAGACTGTATATGGTAACTTTCTCATTATATAGGTTGGTTGCACTGTAAAAAGTCAGTCGTCAGAATATCGAATGTTAATGTAAGACGTAATGTTAAGCTAGTGTTTATGTGTTTTACAAAATCAACATTAAAGAGTTGTTTTTTGCTTTTCTACCACAAATTGTCTATTTACTCCAGTCGAGTGTACTCCCGTAAAAGGTTATGGGCCCAGGCAGACGCTAACTCGAGGAGATCGTCAGTCGAAGATAAATAGTCAGTTGAACCAGAAGTCGGAGTTTCTGGTGGGTAGGAGAAAACGAGCGGTTTTCTGAAGGAGCAAAGATGGCGGACAAAAATGTCGATGTAGCAAACATAAACAAGTTCGATGGCCAGAACTATCATCAGTGGAAATTCCAGATCAAGTGTGCCTTGAAAGCGAAAGGAATTTTCAATGTTGTTGATGGGACGGATATCAAGCCACGGGAAGCTGGTGAAAGCTTAAGCGCCTGGACAAAGAAGGATGCACTTGCGATGTTTACGTTGACCGTGGCCATGACGTATTCGCAAATCACCCTGATTGAGAACTGCGTTTCTGCAAGAGAAATCATTGAGAAACTGGATGCTATTTACATGCACAGATCTGAGACAAACAAAATGGTTTTGCACGAAAGGTTTCATCAGCACAAGATGGACCTTAAAGACTCAGTTGTGCAGCACATCGCCAAAGTCGAAAATCTAGCGAAACAGCTCAATGATGCAGGAGAAACGATAAGCAGTGCTGCTGTTATGACGAAAATCTTGAGTACATTGCCCTCAAAATTCAGAAATGTACGTCAAGCTTGGCTTTCGTTGGATGAATCCAAACAAACGATCATGAACTTAACAGCACGCCTTCAAGATGAGGAAACGAGTCTAGCTTTAGTTGAAGAAGCCGAGACTGCGTTAGCAGCCACTTCTCTAGCAGGAACCTCGAAGAAGAAAGCAGAGAAGAAGATGGCTGTCAAATGTTTCAAATGTCACAAGAGGGGACATATTGCGAAGAATTGTCCACAGAAAGCAGAACCTTCTGCAGCCAAAGAAAAGACACCTAGCAGTGCTTCAGCATTCAATGTTGAGGAGAGTATAGATTTTTCATCGTCAGACTGTTGGATCATGGACAGTGGAGCTTCTACACATATGAGTTATCGAAGAGAATTTTTTCTCGGCCTTGGAGGAGGTAGATAACACGAACGTCATTCTAGGTAACAATCATACATTGACCGTAAAAGGAAAAGGACAAGTAAAAGTACAGAAGTTCTTAAATGGTAAATGGTATGACGCAACAATCAATGACGTACTGTATGTGCCTGAGCTAAAGAAAAATTTATTCTCAGAAGGTGTCATAACTCAAAAAGGAATGAGGGTAATGAAGGACAGCACCAAGGCAGAAATCTTTGACAAGAACGGCCTAATCGCAATAGGTCTACGTGATTCAAACAGCAACCTCTACAAAATGGCATTTCGCACACAGGTGATTGAGGCCAATGTCACATCTCGAGAATCACTAAAAGTGTGGCATGAAAGACTTGGACATCTGAACATTAAAACAATTCGTGAAATGGTGGCTAAAGGGCTAGTCAACGGAATTGACTTTAGTGATTCAGAAGATTTTTCTGCGAAGCATGTGCCTATGGCAAGCAGCACCAGTTGCCATTCAAGAAGAATGATCATAAAAAAATGAATATTGGGGAACGCATATTCAGTGATGTTTGTGGACCGATGGACACACCGTCAGTGAAAGGTTCGCGATATTTTGTAACATTCAAAGACGAGTTTTCCGGATTTCGTGTGGTAAACTTTATAAAACATAAATCGGATGTTTTAGACTGCTTTAAAGTTTTTGCCAATGAAGTGAAGAACAAATTCGGACGTTCTATTAAAGTATTGCATACGGACAATGGTACTGAATATCGAAATCGCGAGTTCAAAGACTTCCTAGCGAAACACGGAATTCAATTCGAATTTACCGCGCCGTACACGCCGCAACAGAACGGTCGGGCAGAGAGAGACAATCGGACAATCGTTGAAAGTGCAAGGTCAATGATGCATGGAGCCGGTGTTGCCAGATTTCTTTGGGCCGAAGCTGTGAACACAGCGGTGTACATCTTGAATAGAACGCACACAACGCAAACTCCAAACTCAACTCCGTTTGAATTATGGTATGGCAAGAAACCAGCCTTAGGCCATTTGAGAACGTTTGGTATCGAGGCATATGTTTTTGTTCCTGAACAGAAAAGAACAAAACTTGATTCAAAAAGTGAGAAACATATCCTAATCGGCTATGAGAATGAGTCGAGCAACTACAGACTGTTTGATCCTGTAACAAACAAAGTGACTATTTCCAAAAACGTCATATTTAATGAAAAAGAGAAAGGATTTGTTCCCATGCCAGAGATATTTCCAATTTCATTAGATGATGAAGAAGTCACTACTCCGGAAGAACCAGTTCCAGAAGAACTAGTTCCAGACAGAACAGGACAACCTGAACGTGATGTTGGGAATCAAGATTCAGGCAGAGAAACACCCAAGTTACGTCCTCAGAGACAAGTGAATGTACCCAAAAGGTATGAAAATTTCATGCTAAACTTTGCGGAAGTTGATGTACCGCAGAGTTATGAGGAAGCACTGAACAGTGACCGAGCGAATGAATGGAAAGTTGCTATCACGGAGGAGCTGAGAGCTCTAAGAAAGAATGAAACGTGGCAACTCACCGTTCTGCCAGAAAACAAAAAGGTCATTGACACGAAATGGGTTTTCAAAGTCAAAAGAACCCCAGATGGAAAAATATCTCGCTACAAAGCTCGTTTGTGTGCAAAAGGTTATATACAACAGAAAGGTGTGGATTATAACGATGTTTTTGCCCCAACAGCAAGATATGATTCCATACGAGTTTTGCTAGCAGTAGCAGCCCAAAATCAACTTGAAATGATGCAATTTGACATTAAAACTGCATTTTTACATGGTGAATTAAAAGAAGAGCTCTATTTGTCACCTCCAGAAGGACTGCAGTGCGAACAAAATCAAGTATGTAAATTGCAGAAATCATTGTACGGACTGAAACAATCACCCCGTTGCTGGAATGAGAAATTCAATAATTTCTTAAAGAACTACGGTTTCATACAAAGCAATGCAGACAAATGTGTGTACCGTGGGGAAGTAAACGGAACAAAGATACTTCTAATTTTGTATGTTGACGATGGAATATTATTATCGAGAGATATGTCCATCATTGATACAGTTTTAACCGAACTAAAAGAAAACTTTGACATAACAGTAAGTGAGGTTAACTATTTCATTGGGATGGAAATATCACGTAATAAAGAAGACGGTTCTATATTTGTGTCACAGAAAAATTATATAAAGCAAATAATTGATCGTTTTAGACTGAGTGAAGCTAATCCCGTAACCACACCAGGTGATCCACATAGCAACCTTTCGGTGGACGCAAACTTACCATTAGACGAAGGAGAAGTTCCTTACAGACAAGCAGTTGGATGTCTCATGTTTGCGGCAATAGTTACACGAATAGACATTGCACATTCAGTGGGAGTCGTGAGTCGCTACCTGCATAACCCAACCAAAGCTCGCTGGAACGCCGTAAAGCGAATATTTAAGTATCTCCTAGGAACTCAAAATCTTGGAATTGCATACAGGAAGCAAGATACATTGCATTTAATTGGTTTTTCAGACTCAGACTATGCAAGTGACTGTTCTACGAGGCACTCTACTACTGGTTATGTTTTTAAACTGAATGGAGGTCCCGTAACTTGGTGCAGCAAAAAGCAGTCAACAGTTTGTTTATCTACAACTGAAGCAGAGTATATTGCTGCCTCGCAAGCAACGAAAGAGATCATTTGGTTGCAAGAATTATTATCGGACATTGGAGAAGAGGTTGAAATACCCACAAGTCTATATATTGATAACCAGAGTGCGGTTAAGTTAATACGAAACCCTGAATATCATAGTCGCACAAAGCATATAGACATCAAATACCATTTTGTGAGAGAGAAATACATGGATGGTATTATAATTCCGAAACAAGTCGCCTCAGCTGATCAAGAAGCTGATTTCCTGACCAAGGCTCTTTCTCGAAACGCGTTTGAAAGAAACAAGAAGTTAGTAGGACTGTTAATACAATGAAAAGTATTTAAAAAGTGGGAGTGTTGAGAATGTTTTATATACTTTTATGTATTCATCCTAATGTTAAATGTTGGCTAGACTGTATATGGTAACTTTCTCATTATATAGGTTGGTTGCACTGTAAAAAAGTCAGTCGTCAGAATATCGAATGTTAATGTAAGACGTAATGTTAAGCTAGTGTTTATGTGTTTTACAAAATCAACATTAAAGAGTTGTTTTTTGCTTTTCTACCACAAATTGTCTATTTACTCCAGTCGAGTGTACTCCCGTAAAAAAACAGAATAATGCGATTGTTATCAAACATTTCGATTGTCACAGAATTCAGCAAAGAGGAAATCGCCCTACCTCAGCAGCACACCTGAGACAAGAGTTCTTCTTTGTACAAACCAGTGAAAAACACTTCTTTCAAATGGCGTATCATAAGTACCGGTGCACTTTATTGTGTCAATCCGTCCACTCAATTTTCGTCTTTTTTCAGTTTTTTTCAAAGTAAATTTCTTTTTTTCCAAGAATTTCTGCCACTGACGATTTACAAATATTGTACATCTTACATAGATCAACATTTTTAACACCATTTTTTGCGTGATTTATAAAATCCAGCTTTTGCTCCAATGTTTGCCTCTTAGCAGGCTCTTTTCTCTGCAAATAAACAGTACAATAATGTTTGTTTTGTATCACGGTTTTCTTAAAAATATATATTTTCTCATAATTTTTCATTTCATTTTGAAATTATTATAGGTTATGTCAACAAAATGTTCAATAAAACAAACCTTTACTTTGAATTACAAAATAATTACCTGCATCACTCTCTCCTTTGCACCTGACATTTTTTTTTGTTTAGAAAAACGTTCTTTTATTAACATGTACACATGTATGTATGTATTACATTTGCACAAAAACCTCAAAAAACAAAGAAAAGTACTAGAATGAGCCAGAAAAACACTTTGCTCATGCGCCAGCAGTTCGGTAATCCCGAGGTGACGAGAGTTCGGAAATGTGGAAGTCTGTGGAACGTAAAAGTTCGGAAATGTGGATGTTGAGTGTTCTCAAGAGTTCTCAAGACACATTGGTGGCGGCGCGACCTCTTGATACATTTCCCATCATGCACTGCAGGATTAGAATACCTAAGGCCCCCTGCACAATTAACATTAACGTAAAATTAACCATAACCACGAAGATGACGTATATGAAAATAATGTTCTTGTCTACAACTAATTCAATAAACATTAGCATTAAGAATGACCTTCAATCGTCAATAACCGTAAACATAAAGATACAATTATTTTATCTTTACGTTTAAAATTACGTTTTGCCAGTTACACCAACCTTGTGTTCGCACTCTCGTGAAATGTGAGTTAAGGGTTACCCTAAATACAATGGTAACTAACACTAATTAATACTAAATTACTACAATATTAGTTAACAATTCGATGTCCATCATTTCTTCTAATTTCAATGTCGTTTCTGATTTCTTACAAAAAATGTTTAATTTAGTGATATTGGCTAAACTGAATCCTCTATGCGGGAGTTTTAAAATACACACGATTTTACGCAGATTTGTTGTGGACAAAACATAAAAATTACAGTTACGCTTATGGTTATGGTTGTGGTTAGCCCAATTGTGCAACAGGACTTATGGTGGGCATGCAGAAATTTTTAGTAATAAGAATAAGAATAGTAATAAGAATAAAAGTTAAACCTTCGTTTTATAATGACCCAGTTCATGCAGTAAATATAATTTTTAGTAATAATTTTAAAAATAAGGATTTACTGCATGAACTGGGTCATTATAAAACGAAGGTTTAACTTTTATTCTTATTACTATTCTTATTCTTATTACTAAAAATATCTGCATGAACCCACCTTTACTCTATATTATCTTATGCCAGTGTAAATCACGTGGCGCCCTCTTTGCTCGTTCTCTGTACATTGATCTATAAATCTATAACGGTACTGGGTTCTGGCAGGTATTGTTGGTGTTTCGTAGAGTATCGTCATTTTTTTTTTAATTACAACTCTTGTCACGACATAAACGACACTGAATATTCTTTAACTGTAACACCAGGTGTCAAGCTCTTAGCCGGAGAAAATTTTTGTACACTATAACCTCGATTATCCGGGCCAGCCGGGACCGGACCTTTGCCGGATAATCGAAAACACGGATGATCCAAAAAACCTTATTTTTAATTCTTTAATAATTTATTTAGACAAATACATATGTTATAGGAACTAAAAAACGTGATACATGCAACAAAAAAATAAAAGTTTTAAGATTTATCCATACTAGATGAACATATATTGTACAATATATATATGTACATCAGTACATATTTACATACATACATTACATTATACATAATGCACATTATTTGTATATTACATGGGTATATATAGTACATACGTAAGTACATATGTATGTATAATGTGAATAAAATCACTTAAAAGAATCAGTAATTTTTGTTTTGTTTTTAGGCTTCCTAATTTTCTACCCTTTATAATTTCCTTCATTTTTCTAAGTTGAAGTATATGAATATCATCAGTTTCAGGCTGTTCTTCAAAATATTGGATGAGTACATTTACTCTATTTCCATTCTAAATTGAAAATAGGTAGAAAAAAGCAAGGTTGTCAGATATATTTTCTAAAATTGCTAAGCTCACTATACAAGTATACTTCATACTTCAGTAAACTGTTAGTTCGTGACGTTCTTAGAAAGCTAGTTTGGAAATATTGAAAAAAAAAATACATAGATATAAATTTATTAGTTAGTATTAAAATAAAGCGTTTAAAATTGCTGGAAAAAATAATTATAAATTCAAACAACTTTATGTATATTACTATACTTAAGAAAATTTTGAAGAGCCGGCTGGCCGCACAGAGTAAAACCACTGGCGGTAACACCGGTCAACGAGATTATTAGACTACTTTGCATTTAATACATTGCTAATACTTCTTCGGTCCACTGTGCCATACAATTTTTACGACGTCGTTAAAATGATTTACGACTTTAGGCACTCAACTTGTTTAAGACGCCAGTGACGTGTATTTCAGCTAGGTTTAGTAACACAGACAATTTTTTGAGATTGTCTGGCTAAACGAGCATTATTTACAGCAAATTATATTACAAATATTAAGAGTTTTGTATGCAGGCTAATTTTAATTTCCTATATTGATTTCAATGAAAAAAATTTTCACAATTTTCGAATTTATAAAAGATACATGCACGCCCATGGAATCATAAAGTTGCACGGCTTTTTTTGTTCCCCAGGCGTATTTATCATTTTCAATTAAAATTAGAAGGACTTATACTGCATCTCCTGCTTCTCGTTTTTTTAAATCTGTATAGCCAACCAGAAGACGCAGAGAAGTTTCCTTTAATTTTCAACTGTTTGGGCGTGAAACTTTTGGGCTTGCCTAGCACACATAGATCCTGATATTGGAAGCCCTTCTGATATTTTCTGTAAGAACCATTTGGTCATAACATCATCAAGTTCTCGAAAAGTAGATCCTTTTAGAGGCTTCCTGTCAGAAATAGCATTTGCACTGTCAGCTTTAGCTACAAAGCTCTGTAATTCGGCTTTCTTCTTGACAATGTCGCGAACCGTTTGTTTCCCAATGTTATATGTTTTAGCCAATTCCGCAACACTTTTGTTTTTTTTCTAATTGTTTTAAAATTTACAGTATTTGTTCTATAGTTAACACATTACGTTTACGCCTCTCATTAGCAACAATACGCTGCATTTCGTGCGTTTGTTTCCGTTCGGTTTAACTAAGGAATCGGTCGGCAGTTGGCGAAAATAAATTAGGGATTCCCGGAGATGAACGCCTGCGCGATGCATTCAATGTTCACGCGACAACCTCTGACCGTCAGCCACGGATAATCCGCGCACGGATGATTAATTTTAAATGTAGCACGGAAAATCCGCCGCCCGGATAAAGCGGGCACGGATAATCGGGGTTCTACTGTAGTTTATTAAAAGCTTGTTCGTTTAAGAAATACTTGTGAAATCACGTGACACATTTTCAAGACTGCTTTATTTTCATTTATTTTAGTCCGATAAAATAACATTATTTAGGATGTCACCAATCTGGATATCTTTTGGTGTAAACTCGAGCCGCTTCGTAAGAATTCTTTCTTATTTCTTCATAGCATAAGAGTATGACAATTTGCAACATATTTGCATTTTTTAACCCGATACATGGAAAAAACGACGGAAATAAAACTGTTTTATGTATTAAAATTGGAAGGTTTGTTTACACTGTGTGAGAGCCACCTAATATCTGTGAATTAAAATCAAGCAATATTTTGTGTTAATATTTCCAGGAATTTCATGTCTAATTTATTTTACATACTTTAATGACTTCTTTGTGTATATCTTATTTTATCAGAATCAAAATCTGTTTATTCAAAATCTATTTATTCTTCAAATAATATAAAGAGTGATAATTATTGAATGCATAAAAATTACTCGCCACATTCATCTTTCTCCTCCTCACTACCAAGTTCTTCTGACTTACTGGCCAAACATACCTCGGACTCATGCTGTCCCATGTTATTTTTTCTTGATTTTGTGCGGACTTAACATCCTAAGGGAAAGAAAGAAATCATTAACATATATTAGTAGGTAATGGTTTAGAATATATTCTGATGTTATTTATAAGTTGACTGGCACATAAATGTACATGTCGGCGCCTTCAGTTTGTTTAGTATTTTAAGGACAAGGGTCCGTGTTATCGATTTAAGTTATGTGCCATTGATACGTTTTAAAGTGTCAGTCATATAGTTAGTTTGTAAATAGCTGATAGATTTATGTGTTGTGTCTCGACTAACATAAAGAACAAATCCGGCGTATGAAATACGATCGGGTTGGGTGGAACGGGGCCAGGGGAGACATGAGAGAAAGGGCGAGTGGATAGTTTTGTATTAAGATAGGCATTGAGTAAGACTGGCCCCGGATCACCAGTTCTTTATAATTATTTTTTTCCAAAATTCTAGATTAATTAGCGTTAGATTATTATCGCGTGTCTAGTGTAAAACCTGTTTAACTGATTACTCGTTTTTTTTAATAGACGTGTTATACGCCAACTGTGTTTGTTTTATTAACGATGGCTTCCGAAGACGATAATGTGTCTAATCTGACATACATAATATGTAGACATCCAAAAAAAAAACGTCATCAAATCTGACTACGAAAGAGAGAGAGAGAGAGAGAGAGAGAGAGAGAGAGAGAGAGAGAGAGAGAGAGAGAGAGAGAGAGAGAGAGAGAGAGAGAGAGAGAGAGAGAGAGAGAGAGAGAGAGAGAGAGAGAGAGAGAGAGAGAGAGAGAGAGAGAGAGAGAGAGAGAGAGAGAGAGAGAGAGAGAGAGAGAGAGAGAGAGAGAGAGAGAGAGAGAGAGAGAGAGAGAGAGAGAGAGAGAGAGAGAGAGAGAGAGAGAGAGAGAGAGAGAGAGAGAGAGAGAGAGAGAGAGAGAGAGAGAGAGAGAGAGAGAGAGAGAGAGAGAGAGAGAGAGAGAGAGAGAGAGAAAGAGAGATAATTTGACAATCAAATAAGGTTATAAGACAGAATAGAAATACAGTCTTTTTTTACTAGGTCAACTTTGATGACGTTTTTTTTTTGATGGCTCGTTATAACTTAGAATGTGTAAATAGAGCTCATTTAACCAAATATGCATTATGCAAAAACAAGTCAACAGTTTTCGAGATAGAGTTTTTAAAGATATATAATTATGCCTGAATTTAGATTTACAGATTCTGTTAATGTGTGATATGGCGATAAAAACTTAAATATTAGAAAAAAAGGTTATTAAGTCGTATTATTAATCCATTAATGTTAAATCCTAGTGAGATAATGAATAGGATTCTAAAAAACAAAAAATCAAACATCAAAACTGTTGATTTTTGCGTAATTCGCATTAGGTTAAATCGTTTGCAAATGAGCTCTACCAACACGTTCTCGAAAGTATGTGTACTCGTCCTGTATACAGTACAAATCACACTAATGCGTACATAGCAGAATAAAGGTGAATGGATAAGTTATTAGTCAATCAACAAGCGAAAGTCCCCATGTAAATTGGTCACTAATTGTTATCAGCAAACAAAAAATATGGTCGTATAGAGAAATGAATTCTAAGAAAGATTGCGACTCGAGTTAATGGCGTACATAACCAAAAAAAATTCTCAAAAGTCAACAAAACGGTTTTTTGCTAAAAGTCCTACACAAGAAAGTTAAATCAGAAAGTTATAGGTCTTAAAAATGCGCGTCGAATGAGATGTGAACGAAAAAATCGGTTCATAAACATTTTTTGAGAAAAATTTAAAAAAAATGTCAAAAATCCCGTTTTCGGATTTTTGCTGTATAAATTCCAATTTTGTTTGAACAGACTTCTTGTTAACTACAGATATAGTCCAAGACAAGCGGAAAATGATCCTTTTTTCAGAAATTTAAAAAAGTTTTTTTTTTCGAGACGATTTAAAAAAAGAAGACATTTTCAAAAATCGGCTTTTACAGAGGCAAAAATGATCGTACAGAAACGATCATGGGCTCATTTTATTCACGAAGACTTGAACTTTCATGCTATTAAAAAACCAAATCGCTTTTATTTAATTTTTGCATAAAAAAATGCGTTGTAAAATTGTATCATTTTTTCGAATGACTTTTTAATTTTGGTTTTACATTTTTGGCCGTTGCATATTTGAAAACTGGCATTCAAAACACGCATTTAAAAAAAATTAAGGTCCCACGACCTCAGGAGCCGAGATGTTTTTTTTTTTTTAATTCCTGACATCGCTGTATAACGTCCGATTGACTTCATTTTTACACGAAATAGATCTCAAAGACTTTCTTAAAAAAATATTTCAAATCATTTCAAATTAAGTCGACATAATTGTTTGAGAAAGAACAGCGCTGGGTGCGGCACGCGCTAGCCAGCGCACGGCGACAGAGTGGAGGGACACTCCGCTTGGGCGCATCGAAAACTAAACACGATTTCAAATCGATCGCGCTCGCAAAATTATCTTTTCCTCCGCTTAAAAAAAATTATCTCGGCTCCCTGAGGTCGTAGGACCTTCATTTTTTTTTAAATGCGCGTTTTGAATGAAATGAAAAATATAAAACCAAAATTAAAAAAGTTATTCGAAAACAAACGGTTCGAAAAAAATGAAACAATTTTACAACGCATTTTTTTATGCAAAAATTAAATAAAAGCGATTTGTTTTTTTTAATAGAATGAAAGTACAAGTCTTCGCGAACAAAATGAGTCCATGATCGTTTCTATATGATCATTTTTGCCTCTGTAAAAGCTGATTTTTTGAAAACGTCTTTTTTTTTAAATCGTTATAACTCGAAAAAATAAAACTTTTTTGAATTTTTGAAAAAAAGAATCATTTTCCGCTTGTCTTGGACTATATTTGTATAGCGGAGAAGCTTCTTTCCTTACAGCGCCAACTAGTGGCCGCGATATTCCCCGGCCTATTTTTTTCCGAAGTTTCATACGCCTGGTCCGAGCTGTCTACGATTACGGTAGAGCCAGATAACTAGAGAATATCATTTCATATTTCATTCTGGTCTAGTTATTGATTAGAAAAGTTCGTTATTTTATTACGAGGATATTGTAGGAAGCACTACATAAAATCTTAAAAATTAAAATAAATATTTATCAGATTGCCGAAAAAGATCAAATAATTCAATGGTATTTTTGTGGTAGTTTGTAAAGGGATATTAAATTCATTTTTAACAAACAATTTCCCAATAGGTCCTCTCTGACGACATCAACGATTAATCGAGTCGTTAAAAATTTCGAAAAATATGGCCGAGTTTCACATAGATCCTATAGAAAAAATGCATCCTGTTTCCTCCATCCTCCTTCAACAACTATCTGCATAATTGCATATTAATTACTAAACTAACCAAACGATAAATGTTTGGCGCAGTGATTCTGATCCCCGTTTTCGACATGCGCAGGTGCTACTGACGTGGACGTGATAAGGTGATTTGCGAATTCAGCTAACTAGACGCCCTCTCGCGGCTGAAAGGTGAACTTGTTACAGACGAGTACCAAGTTTGTTTACATTTGTTTGTCGGCGTGTCTTTGTATGTATCTTTGGATGAAAATAGTTATTTTTCTTAAATTTACTGTTTAATTCGTGATAAAATAATATTGGCGATAGATACATATGTGAATGTCACTAGGCAGTGCAAAATACAAATTGTTGTGTTAAAAAGTGGAATGAAGAAAAAAGTTTTCTGTGACTGGTCAGTTTACAAGGGTTTAATGGTGGGTTCATGCAGATATTTTTAGTAATAACAATAAGAATAGTGATAAAAATAAGAATAATTTTAATTTTAACAATTGAATGCGTTCATGCTGCAAATTATGTATAAGAAAGCTTGAGACACATACTAATAACTTTTCACCGCAGAGTTTTGAGATAGGCTTGTGATTGGCTAATTTTGCGTGAAGTTTTGAAGTCGACGAATTAAATGTGACGAAAAATATCTTGATAAGAACATTTTTTGAGTAGATGCGTTAATAATGTATGACATAACCTTAAATTAAAAGTGTGGTTGCGTTTGTGTCTGTTTAATTTATATATTTAATAATGCAAATGACCAGCCGCGTAGCCGTGTTTACTGGAACGACGTTGTTACTAATTTTAACGACTTTAGCAGTCAATTTATTTAAGAAAAAACTAATTAGGCGATTTGTTTCGTATTTTCGAATATTTGCGTTTGCGCAATATGCGTTTAGACATAAAAATAAAAATAAAGTTGAAAGTTAACCATCACTCAAGGTCATCCTTATTTTTAAAATTATTACTAAAAATTATAGTTACTGCATGAACTAGGTCATTATAAAACGAAAGTTTTACTTTTATTCTTATTATTATTAAACATCTGCATGAACCCACCATAAATTCGGCTACCTGGAATATTTTGAAATTGTGTAATTTTTTGTATTATACTTAAAGCGAAAATATTATGTGTACAATTGTCATAGCAGAAAAAATGATGAAAATGACAGAACAGTTCATTTTACGCCTATTTTCGAAATTGCTGACTATTTAATATTTAAATTTATTCTCTCTTAAGTCGCAATCATTTATTCTCTCTTAAGAGCAGTTTGGTTTTCGCCGGAAGCACGCTACTATCGACCAGATACAGAGACTAATAAATGAAATAAACAAGTCTCTTGAAACTAAAAAGTACTGTGCGAGTGTATTTCTTGACATATCCCAGGCGTTTGATAGAGTATGGCACGAAGGATTATTGTTTAGGATAAAATCTTTTTCCCGAACTACGCCTATGAAGTACTCAAATAATTCATAGAGAATATATACTTTCTTGTCCAAAACGGTGAGGCACTGTTAGGCCTTTGTAGTATTAATGCAGGAGTCCCACAAGGCAGTGTGCTGGGCCTGCTACTCTACCTGATATACACCTCCGACCTACCAACCTCAGATAGCATAACAACTGGTACCTTTGCTGATGATACTGCGATATTGGCCAGGACCAGGACCCTATAGAGGCGTCAAAAATCCTACAAGTCGGACTAAATGATATTTCGTGTTGGCTCAGGAAGTGGCGAATCAAGGCAAACGAAACTAAATCAACCAATGTTACCTTCACCTTGAAAAGGGGTACCTGCCCACCAGTAAAGCTTAACAACCTCGAAATTCCCTAAACAGACCATGTGAAATACTTAGGCTTGCACCTGGACAAGCGGCTTACATGGCAAAAATATATCTTCACCAAGCGCAAACAATTGGGACAGCAAATACGGAAATTATACTGGTTAATAGGTCGCTGGTCACAGTTGTCGCTGAGCAACAAACTTCTCATGTACAAGGCTATACTTAAACCAATCTGGACCTACGGTATCCAGTTATGGGGAAAAGCCTCTCATTCCAACATCGAAATAGTACAGAGATTTCAGAACAAAATGTTGAGGTTGGTAACCAATGCTCCTTGGTATGTCACAAATGAATAGTTGCATCATGATCTACAAGTTAATACAGTCAGACAAGAAATTACGCGACACACAGAGATGTAAGGAGAGGATCTTAAACCACCCAAACCGCTTAGCGAAAGCCTTAATGGAGGAAACCCAGACGACTCATAGACTGAAACGGAAAATGACCCAGGATTTATTTAAATCCTTGTAATATAAAGTAGGATATGACACAGGTCAGGTCAGGTAGGTAGGACATGACAATAAACCTACTATTCAATGTCCCAGAAAAGGCGACAGATTGTAGTCCACAGAGACAAAAAAAAAGTCGCAATCATAACCTCACTTTTTCGTGTTTTTTAGTTGCAAAAAAGAAATATTTAGAGATATACTACAACACTTCTTATAATGAAAAATGAGCAACTGAACGAAAAAAGCAAGGTAAGTATACCCAGTCGTGCATGACAAAGTTCAATTTTCCACTTGAATGAATATTTTAAAGGTTAATAATTTTTAAGACACCTTTGGGTGTGTATATTTAATGTATTACACAATCATTTTTTTCAATAAAAATTGTACGTATCCATGCGAGAATCCAATTTCAAATAGTGGTTCTAAAACTTTTACAGGCGGTGACTTAAGAGGGAAAGTTTCGTGACATAATAGGGAAAACGTGGTGAAATAAGAGGAAATGTGAATTAAGCGAAGGTGACTTAAGAGGGAATCGAGTGTATAGGGTTTTTATTAAGACCTGTTATGCAGAGTTACAGATAGATCTGGCAACGTCTAGATTTTCGCTAAGAAGGGGGGCTGGGTTGTTGAATGTAAAGTAAATTCGACTAACTTTGACATCAAAATGTACCACTTAATATGTATTTAATATCCACCTAATTAACCCTTGTGTGGCCAACCAGGTACCCGGGTACCTATGGACGTACATTTTATTGAATAACTTTTTTCTTAAAAATATTGGCTAAAATCCTCTCGGATCCCCACGATTTGATCGATTTCCTATAAAATCATGCATTAAATTTTTTTTTTTAATTTTTCATCAAAAATTTTGTCTTTGTAAAAGTACCACCCCAGGCCAAAGAAGGTACCCGGGTACCTCTATACATAATCAATAGGATTCGTGACAACATTTAGTAAATGGTTATTAATAAATGAATGATAATAAAAAATACTCATTTGCAATTATTTATTAAGTAGATTCTGTAAGTATAACACTAATTAAAATACATTTATTGATTACACTCTAAACATTTAGTGACTTTTGCAGTATGTTCATCACAAACGGGCTTTTTACATTGGATGCAAGACTTTCTTGTTTTTTCTTTGCTTGCGTATAGGTTGCTTACTGCAAATATAGCAAGAGCCAACTACAACTTTTCTGCCCGTGCTGTCTCGTGGATTGTTGTCAGCAGGAATCTGTACTGCAACTGGTCTGTCGAAGAAGCTATTGATAGCCATTTTTGTACTTTCATGCCTCATAATCTGTTGATTTACAGAACGGTCCTCTATCATGGGCAAAGCCAATTCTTCTGCGAGTTGTAGCAAGAAAGTTTTCCGTTGGTTGGTTTTTCTTGGAATCATCTTATTATTTTCATAATAGACCAAATATGCAGCAAGAGAAGCTATATCAAGTATGTTGAAAAAAAAAGCTAGCGGCCACCTGCACGTTCTTCGCTGTGAAGAATATCTTGAGCACATTTGGTCCATAGTATCTACACCAGCTTTAGTTTTATTATAAAATAAAATCATATCTGGTTTATGGTGAATCGCATCAGAAATTGCAGCATCATCGTGCATCGTGCTGAGTAGAATCACAGCTTTATTTTTCTTCGGTACATATGAACACATTGTCACTTTTTCATGAAAGCCAAAACGTGTTGATAATAGTTCCCTTGATTTCGATGCTTTCATCTCGTTAGGGATGTAGGGTTTGTTTTTTTTCAAAGTACCCACCATAGTAAGGTTCCACATAAGAAGATGTTTAGCCAGAGATAACGTTGTAAAGAATCTGTCCATACTTATATTTCGTCCAGATCCTCTGTAAGCAACTGCAAGTTCTTTGACGATTCTTTCTCCTTGGTTGACATCTCGAGTATTACCTACTTTGCCTGTGTAGAGCATTCCTTTCAGTGGAAAGCCATTCTCTGCATCATATATCCACCATACTTTTAGGCCATATTTAGCAGGCTTTGAAGGCATGTACTGGGTGAACTTCGTTCTACCTCGATAAGGGTACAGCTGCTCGTCAATAGTTAAATTTTCTGTTGGTTTGTATATAGATGCTAAGTTTGCATTTATCATATTCCAAATATCAGTAATTGGAGCAGCTTTGTCCGTAGCAGCCCGTGCACGACGTGTAGTGTGATCGTCAAATCGTATAAACCGTAAAAGCGATTTGAATCGTTGGCGTCCCATCGTTGCACGGTATAAAGGGTACGATACTTTCTTCCACATGTCATTTATGTGATCGGTATTTGAATTATTACACCCAGCAGCTATCAAAATTGCAAAGAACGAATACATTTCTTGAGGTGTGACTCTCTTCCAAACACGTGGCTCTTTTTCAGGATGCTTACCATTGTAATCTTGAAATGTAGCTTCTGCTTTTTTATTTGTGCAACGTACAATAATATCTACCATTTCTACCGACACGATTTTTTTGAATGTGTTAGAAATGGATAACATTTCTGTACTTCTGTGTGGGCCAGCTCTTTGTCTAACAATATTCCTCGACGGAGTTTGACGATTTTGTGGCGGAGTTTTATTCCAAACAGTTTTATCTTTAGCGACATACGTTGTACTGGTATTATCTAAAACATATGATAATTTTGTGTAAAAAATATATAATTAAATTTATGAAAGATGTATAAACACAATCATAAAGAGATATTATAAAAAGTATAAAAAGAAATACCTCGCGGGACTTCAGGAGCGGCTGAAGCACCCTCCGAAGCATTAGCTTCAGTATTGTCATCAGCATCCTCCTCGTCAGAGCTGCCGCTGGCACTTTCGTCCTCGACTTCACCTTGACCATCATCGCTTTCAGCTACCTCTGCATCAGAGGCACTTTCTTCCTCATTGTCCGATTCTTCATTGTTACGAGAACCACGCCACCTATCTCCGGTCGGGAGCCAGTTCTCATCTTCACTATCGTCAGAACCGTCACTCTCGTCTACGTCCTCGTCTAGTAACGCTGACAAATATGCATCTCTTTGAGCAGCATTTAATCTACATAATAAATATAAAAATATAACATTTTATAATCAGTCAGTTTCAGAAAGCGACCTATGGTTAGAAAATTTTTTTGATAAAGTAGCCCCTCCATCGGTGAACAACTTGGTACATGATAATATCGAATTCTCACAGGATAAGAACCATTTCCTATACCAACCTTTCAATATTAATGAATTTGAATCATCACTCAAAAATGTTTCCAATACTGCCCCAGGATATGATGATATTAAATATCCTATGCTTCTCCATTTACCTAGTATTGCAAAAATATTTTTATTACAAATTTTCAACGATATCTATATACATGGCCATGACATTTTTCAATTTAAGAATGTAATCGTGGTTCCAATACCTAAACCGGGCAAAGATCCTAACAGCCCAGATTCATACCGCCCAATTTCTTTGTTATCATGCATTCTCAAAACGCTTGAAAGAATGATTAAAGCTAGATTAGAGTGGTGGCTTCTCGAGCAAAATTTACTTCCAGTCAAACAGTTTGGTTTCAGGAAAGGTTTTGGAACTATTGATGCTGCATCTACTTTAACGGTAGATATTCAGAATTGCTTCTCTCGTAATAATTATCTATGTGCATTATTTTTGGATGTCAAGGGGCTTACGATTCGGTCGATTTATTTATATTAGAAAAAAATGTACGAGTCTTTTTCTATCCCAAATCATATCGCTAGATCTATTATAAAACTTTACACTGGACGAATGGTATATTTAAGAAATAATAGAAATGAAATAGTGGGACCTAGAATTAATAATTTTGGACTGCCACAAGGCTCCGTGTTGAGCCCACTGCTATTCAATTTATATTCTGCCGATTTCCACCAACTTGACAACATAAATCTAAATGTTATACAGTATGCAGACGATTTCTGTCTTTATGTTGAAAATAAGAAATATTCTGAGGCAATAGGTATACTGGAGGTTGGTGTCATCAACGTAAATGCATGGTTCTTTTCCAATGGCTTCGAACTTTCGGAGGAAAAATCGGTCTTTTGTGCTTTCTCTCGTCATAATACCCCGAATATTACTAATATCCAACTAGGAAGGTACACATTCCCGTCTTGTTCCACTGTTAAATATTTAGGAGTAATTTTTGATAAAAAATTAACATGGAAACCCTTCATCGAATCGATCGCTACAAAGTGCAACAAAGGTATGAATTTTTTAAAAATGGTTACAAAAACCTGGTGGGGTGCAGATGTTAAAACAGCACTACTTTTCTATAAATCTTATATAAGATCTATAATCGATTATGGATGTGTTATGTATGGATCTGCAAGTATGACTACATTAAAACGTTTGGACAACATACAGCACAAAGCACTTAGAATTTGTCTCGGAGCAATGAAGTCCTCTCCTATTGATGCCCTACATGTAGAAGCTTTAGAACCTCCTCTTTCGATAAGAAGGGAATATATAAGTGGCAAATTCCTCATAAAACACGTATTCTTCTCTACAACTTTACTAACTAACATAGCACACTTAAATAGTTTTGATTTAAGCAACAAATATTGGATCAAGAAAACCTCCCCTCCTCTTTGTTCAGTCTTCAGGGATAATAGTGAGATGCTGCAAACTATTGATTATCCAATCATATCTGAAATCAATTATTTTTGCCTATACACTGACGTAACCATTGTTATACCAAACTATACAGAAAACCCTTGCATTAGCTCAAATGTGTTAAGATACGTGCTTCATCAATTCGATAAACCAGATGTTATCTATACAGATGCCTCAAAATCTAGATCTGGCACCGGTGGAGCTTTTATTGTTCCGTCGCAAGAAATAGAGTTCAAACTTAAGCTCAACTCTAACTGTTCTATCTTCGCCGCAGAAGCAATAGCAATTTATCAAGCACTTAAATATGTTGAGACGTCTACTTCCTGTGTATCAATTATTTTATCGGATTCACTCTCCGTTCTCAAGAGTATTAAAAACACTCAGTCTTTTGGCTACAAAATCAACCCCGTTATTTATAGAATAAAACAGTTAATATATCAAATTAAACTATCTGGAAGAGAAGTTAACTTTGTTTGGGTGAAGGCCCATATTGGTCTTAAATACAATGAACAGGTTGATCTACTGGCTAAGGAAAGTTGTATATCAGGATCCCCCAAAATGAACAAGTATGTGTAAATGATGCATCCAACATGTTGAAAAAAGGTCGAGCAAAAAATGGAATTATTTATGGAAACAATTTTGTTTCACTAATCCTACAAGGTACACATTAATACACAGTGACATCCCAAAGAAATTTTGGCACGATGATTTCGCTTTTCCGAGAAGGTATATTACAACCTTGATACGTTTAAAACTTGGCCATGCTTGCTATCCAGCCCATTTATTCAAAATTGGAATCTTCAGTTCAGAAAATTGTGAACACTGTGATGTTTTAGGAGATCTCGATCACGTCTTCTTTGGCTGTGAAAAATACAAAGATGCGTCCTCTAAGCTGGTAGAAAAGGTACTAAACTGTAATATCGCTGCTCCCTTCAACTTACTGCACCTTTTAACAACTAATTCAAGGAAAGTGTATAGCTGCATCATGAACTTTATGGCGGAAGCTGAAATTAAGCTCTAGGTTGGTCTTAGTCTCGAATCCCTGTGTCTTTACTTGTGTTGTTCTCCCTATTTACCGAGGTCTCCCCTGTAGTGTCTAATGTATAAAATCATCCTGATCGACCCCAGGATGTGAAGAGTGTGTCCCGTCTTTCCTTATCGTTTTTATAAATTTTTGGGTTTTGTTGGTGTTTCTATAGAATTATGTTAGGTTAGGTTTTATTAGGTTAGGTTTTAAATTGGTTGATTAAATTTCCTCTTGTGACTGGCTGCATGGTATAGGACCTAAAGCCAAAAAAAAAAAAAAAAAAAAACATTTTATAAGTTACAGAACATAAAGAATATATTTATTTTATGTATCTTACCTCAAATATTCAGTTCGTGTCAAGTGACTCATTGTTTCGCGTATAAAATGCGAGAATCCCAATACTGCCGATTCTTTTATATATATTTATTTATAATTATAAAGAAATATCACAAAGTATGTAAAACAATATTCACAACACATAAAATCACTTGAAAATATCAAAAATACACGAAAATATCGGAGCTGCGTTACTACTGAGCGTACGATGCCACACTGCGTATGCGTCTTACTTCCTCGAGTCAACGACAGAAACTAAACTTTTCAATTCAGCGCACCTGGCCTTCGAAATAGAGAGAGTAACTGCCCACTTGCCAGCGTTTTATACCTGACTTGGGGTAAAAACAGGTCACTGGATATAATAATAATATTAGTTTTAGCTTGAAATATCTTTGTAAGCCATATATCAATCCATATTAATCAAATACATACATTTACTACAGGCTACAGCACGTTTTTAGCCATAAATCTGTATGTAGGTACCCGGGTACCTTGGTTGGCCTCATTCGAAGATTATTTGGTTGGCCACACAAGGGTTAAGGGGTTATATATGTTGCGGTGTGCTAAAAAATCGAGAAAAAAAATAATTGCATATTTTTTGTAATACATATCCTCAAGAATGTCTCCTTAAGATTTCATAAAGATCAGAGCACAAGAATTAAAGTTACAGCTATTAATAGCGCGCTACCTCTCAATAGCAAGGTAGGTGCAATTTCTTTGAACCATAGACCGTATTATATCGATTTTTTGGAATCCGTTGAATGGAACACATTCATCGTGGAGTACTTCTGGACACCTGTTCCGTATCTCCAAACTTCGAGCAATTTTATGTTATCTTTAGACTTCAAACTTTACATGCGATTATCTCGGAATTGACTTTTTCGAGAAGTAACCTAGCGGTGAGCAAGATTTCACGAATACCGTTTCACAGACCGATCTGAAACTTTTAGGTGTTGTTTATAATCACAACAGCTAGTGATTGAATGAAGGAATTTTAATTTAAACTATACTTACTATTTCTAGTGCCAAAAAACCCAATCTGAGAAACCACGAAAATCGTCGAAAAAAAATAATTTTGCAAAACCCTTCATTCAATCACTAGGGAACGCTATATACTTTTATTTTTAATTTCAGTTGAGCCATTCATGAAATATCATACTCACCACCAGCGATGGGACGAAAACAGCGTTTTGGGGCAAAGGCCTAGATTCTCTAATTGTGAACATTTTTCGATTAAAATGTCATAAGTAGGTACCTCATAATATGTACAACTCAATAACGTTACGTTTTTTTAAATAAAAGTTTGATGACTTGGTTAGAAAAATGATGAAAACCCCTAAACTTTCTCGGGCCGCAACATATATAACCTCTTAAGTTTTGACCAACAAAACTTTTGTTTTCCTATAAACCATGTATTCTGCAGGTTGTCCTAGAATTTCATCTGCGGTTACTAATGTTTTTTTTAAATTCATAACACAGACGATCACATTCATCAGACTTCAGACAAAACGTAGTTTTTACCTTAAACCGCTCTTATGAATGGATTGTTTCATTCATAATTTCCAAGAGGCATGTGCGCGGTTGGTCCTGGAACTGAATAGTTTCTATTCATGGGATATTTGCATTGGCATGATAGGCAAAGACATCGGTGAAGTACAGTGTACCTTTTTCTGTCAGATAATTATTATTTAAACGAAAATTGCACTGTATATATTAAGGTTTTTAAACATAATTGAGTTATTTTAACCATGTATAACCAGATATACTAAAAAATTGTCACAAATAAAACATAAGGTTGATAACCAATGTTCATGTTTACTTGACAGCCGTTCAAGGTTAAAACCATGTTTATCTGAGCCTGTTCATCACATTTTACCATTTATCAGAAAGAAAAAGTTGAGCTTCACACTATAACACTGTCACAGTGCAATTACTACACATCTATGAAATTCATGGTTCATGTGCAGCATGAAACACAAAATTTACAATAAAGAAAACTAATTTTTATGCGCCTTGTAAATTATATACGCTTACATTTCTTGCCCGTGCACACGTACGCCACTAACCGTGCCTAGTAATACGCAATGGGACAAGGAATGGGTGTGCTTTGTGGCACACTTTCCGGATCCTAGTCAAATAACAAACAAATGCGAAAAGACAAAATTATCGTGTTGACACAAAAATGTCAAATAAAATCGTGTTGACATAAAAATGGCAAATTAACTGATGAAAAATTTTTTTTTCAGGACGTTTTTCCGTATACAAAGTTATTAAAAAGTTATTGGTATTATGCACAACTTTTTGCCACTTTATATTTATATCAACTGATGACAAAATACACAGTGATTGTTTTTTACCTCAGAAATTTCCTTATGAATCAAAGTATGTGATCGTAAATCCCTTTTGCGTTTCGTCTTATAGGAACAAAAACTGCAGTCATAAGTTGTTACTTCGGAAGCATCTTTGTGAGTCAGCTTGTGTCTGGCTAAATCCTTTTTCCATTTCGTCTTATAGGAACAAACACTGCAGTTATAGGTTGTTACCTCGGAATCATTCTTATGAATCAACATGTGTCCGGTTAAATAGCTTTTCTGTTTCGCCTTATAGGGACAAAGTGTGCATTGATAAGTCGTTATCTCAGAAGCATCCTTATGAATCAACATGTGCCTGTTTAAAGTACCTTTCTGTTTCGCTTTGTAGGAACAAAAACTACAGTCATAAGTTCTTGTTTTGAGAGACCTATGGTGAATCGGTACATGTTTGGACAAATCTCCTTTCTGTTTCGCCACATAGGGACAAAACTGGCAATAATAATGTGTTTCTGCTACATCTTCAATTAACTTCTGACTCTTGGGGCTTTTCATTTCTACTTCAGAAGTATCCTGAGGAAATCACACATATAAATTTGTTTCATAGTATTATAACGGAGTTTTGTTACCTGATCAGGGTCACTTTTGATGAACACACTGTTTGTTTCTCGATTATAAGATTCATCCACATGGGATTTCATTTCGGTATCTTCTGATGGCATCACACTGAAATGAATCAGTGACACTATTTATATTTTAAAAAAAGAAAAAAACATAGGGGAAGGTCACATTCGTGCTATATTTTGATATACAGGGTGGGGAAAAAAGTATGAAAACACCTATGAATTCCGCGGAATTGGTTACAAAACGAAAAATAAAGGTCGTACCCCATAGTAACTTTCAACGAGGAGTCCAATGGTGACCTTGGACTTGATCTTGAACCTCAATATAAGGTCATTTGAAGGTCAACTTTGTTTTTTGCAATGACAACCCAAATTTTTGATGCAACAATCGAAAAAAGTGGGAAATTTCACGTTCAGATATGTATTCAGATCTGACTTCAAGGTGACCTCTATGGATTGAACAGAGGTCAAACTACAGTAGCATAGGACATTGAGTAAATTTATTTATCGTAGAAAAATTTTTAAAGCCATATTCCTCCTTTCAGCACTACTCAGGAACAACAACATGGACGTAGGATTTTATTCCCTTCGGGGTGCTTTTTTCAAGTGAGTTCCCCCTTACCTCTCACTTACCTCTGTCCAACCCATAGAGGTCACCCTGAACTCAGATATGAATACATATCTGAAAGTGAAATTTCCAGCACTTTTCGATTTGGCATCAAAAATGTGAGTTGCCAATTCAAACACAAAGTTGACCTTCAAATGACCTTGATATTGAGGTTCCAAGGTCAAATACAAGGTCACCATTAGACTTCTCGTTGAAAGTTACCATAGGGTACGACCTTGATATTTAATTTTTTAACCAATTTCGCGGAATTCCTAGGTGTTTCTATACTTCCTCCCGCATAAAGAGTAGTGGCTGCCACCCACTACAGAGGGGTCCAAGTAACACCCTAAACATATTAAAGGGTAGTATCCTTGAGCTTTAAAGTTTTTTATTTTTTGTATGAACTTAAGTTTAAATTGACATGTAGTAAAATACAATGAGCAGTGAAAATTATGCGTATCGTATAATTACCTACATATCAAAGTGAACTAATAGTGACGATTTATACTTAATACATGTAAGCGTTTATTGATATAACAATATTTTGATTATATTAAATAACTTTTATAATTACCTATCGTTTCAAAAAATATGTAGTTGATGGTACAGTGGTCAGTAGGGTGGCCCAAAAAAACGGAATATCTTTTTTTCGTGTCTCGTGTGAAAATATATTAATTTATCATGTTATAAACGTCCCCTTAAAAAATCAGCTCAAAAAAATTTTGTTTGAGGTCGCTCAAGACTTTTAAATATTTCCAGAATCGTCAAAAATTGATTTTTTTTCCTCGTCACGTTATTATTTTGTAGGTTGAAAAAAATGTCGATTATGAAAATTTGAAATCAATATTCTAATTTCTAAAGGTCACTCATAATTTTTACTTTTCAAAGTAGTGTACCTAAAATGTTTTCGAGAGCAATCTCTAAATATAAATAATATTAACGAACTAATTTTTTTTTTATTGAATTTGACGTACAAAAGAATAGAAATAAAACACGAGATGCTTAAAAAAATTTTCGAGACAAAATTGACTACCACATTGGAAGTACCAAATATTTATAATTTTTTATTTGGTTTTTATAAATTTTTAGTGTCGTGTTTTATTTCTATTGTTTTGTACGTCAAATTCGATAAACAAATTAATTAGTTCGTTAATATTTATATTTAAAGATTGCTCGAAAACATTTTAGGTACACTACTTTGAAAAGTAAACAAAACACGAGTGACCTTTAGAAATTAAAATATTGATTTAAAATTTTCAGAATCGACATTTTTTTAAACCTACAAAATAATAACATGAAAAAAAATAAAAATCAATAAATCCAATTTCTGACGATTTTGGAAATATTTAAAAATCTTGATTGAAATTTAAAAAAAAATTTTAGCTGATTTTTTAATGGGGCGTTTATAACATGATAAATGAATATATTTTCAAAGGAGACATGAATAAAAAAAATATTCCATTTTTTTGGGCCACTCTAGTGGTCAGGTTAAAAGTAGGTATAGTGGCAACTAGGGATGGGAATCGAAGGAAAATTATCGATATTTAGTATTGCAATATATCGAATGATGCGATAATAATTATCGATATATTGAATAAAAAATATCTATAATTAGAAATATCGATAAAAAATTACTTTTTTTTTTAAATAGCAAAAAATGGCAATAAAAACAATTAAATCCTGTGTTTTTCCATGTGCGACCACATATTACTGGTATTTTTCGATGTTGAGACGTTTACTGAACACATTTTGCACCGAGCGTAATTATCGTCTTCGCGAATGAAGTGTTTCCAAACCTCACTTTTCGGTGAAGCCATTTTTCTTGGTTATATTCACATTTGTATTGCACATATAAAAATCACTCGCCGACTAATTTCTCTATATGAGCATTCCAGGAATATAACATCTTTTTCCCGAACATAATTTCATAGTATCGAACAAATATGCCACTCTTATGGGGGTTAAAACATCATTTTAAACTGTTAGGTCTCCAGTTTTGAAGCACATTCTTCTCTTTCTATCTCATGTTTTAAAAGAAGTAACATACAATCGTATTTTTCCCAGTTTCCCTAGAAACGAAATACCGTTTACGGTGTTTACACCCGACTTAGCGTCGACATCGATTATAAACTAGTAATTTTCATCAACAAGACAAGAAACAATTTTGATATGGCGAAGGGCGACTAAGATGGCAATTCAAATTAAAAAAAAAAATGAATTCTTGTTTTTTTTTTATCTGAAATTTTAAAAAAAGAATCTCGATATTTCTTTTTATCCTTTGTAGTATGGCAGAATGTGAGTTCATTTTTCAATTTGGAAATAAATGACAAGAGGGGCCTTTTTCTCACAAATCCTTTATTTCTGACTTGCTACCGGTTTCGGTCACTAAATGACCATCTTCAGGCAACCAAAGTTACAATAGGCTACAAAGTCATATATGAAATTAGTGCATGTAATCTATCTGTTATTTAGGAAAAATTGCATGTGGTGTTTATGCATGGTTTCGAGTTTATTTTTTACATTTTATTTTGTTTATTAGGAGGAAAATGTATTATTTATTTCTTCAATGAGAAGACCTATTTTTAGTTTACTTAGTTATTAGAATCAAGAAAAATATTTTTGTTTTACTTACATTATTACTTTGATTTTGATTTTTGATGTTGAATCAAAATTCATCTGGTAGATATATCGATTTTTTGTGTAATTTTCTATTAATTCACATTCCAAAATTCTTTTACTTATCTTGATTTATCTCAGATAGATTACTCCACTCCTTATTTGGTATTAGTGGTATTAATAATTAGATTTTCTTATTAAAAAAAAAAAAAAAAAAAAAAAACAATTAACATTTACACAACATTCACTTAAGACAATGGACAAACAGACATGTTGAAAATCATAGTAGGTTAAAATATTAAAAACCTTTGATAATATCTAATAAGGAAGTCAGAAAAAAACTCTTTTGTTTTTATACGTCAATTTTTCAAACTTTGCAAACTGCTTCTTTTTATCGAATAAAATATATCGATATCCGATAATATCGGAAGTTCCGATATCGATATAAAATATCGATATCTCAAAACAAAATATCGATAGTTTGAAATATCGAATTTATATCGCCCATCCCTAGTGGCCACTACTTTATCAGGATTATTTAATATGGCTTTGGCTGGTAAATTAAATTATACTATTGTTTTCTACCCTAGTTTGTCCATGTATAGTATTTGTTAACGATTAGCAGTTAAACCACTTTTCTGTATACATTTCAGTTGTTTTTTAAATAAATTTAATCCACATAATTAGTATTATTATTTTAGTGACATATTTTTAACATAATATATCTTTATTCTAACAAATATCACCCTTTTGCATTGTTTTTTATTTTTTAAACAGTGATGGCCACTGTCCCTTATCCTAATGGCCAGTGTACCATCATAGTAGGTACAGTGGCCACTTTATTTTAAATTTTTGAAATTCCGAAATTTTAGTAAAATAGTAGTTTAAAAAAGTAGTTCAGTAGTTTACAAGTATTTTTTTCAGTCTTAGAGTGAAAACCTGTAGAGAAAAAATGTAGAATTTGTCACCTAGTGCTATCAGGGTGGAGAAAAAAGGTTAATTCTGGCTTGTATTAGATTTTTTTTAAAACGCCACTGTTCCAGACTCTCCCCTACTGCTAAATTAAACATATTGTGATATGCTTAGTACATTTATTAGTAGGAACCGGAGAGTGTGCCATAACACAACAATACTTAACGGTTAATACTTGTAAATTTTCTGAAATGTTTATTATATATCAGATTAGATAATAATGTAAAATGAGAGGTTAAAAGATGCTTTGAAGTATTTTAGTATTTTACCCCAAATAATATATACTTATTTACAAAACTTATTAAACTCATTCATAGCTGTATGTTTCATTTACGTAAGCAACAAAACGACAAAGACATCAATTTTTGAGTCTATTTTTGACAACAAAAAGTAGTCATTCACTGATTACTATAAATTATATCACATTGTAGCAAACTTGCTAGAGACATTGCGTGATGTCATCTGAAAATATTGTGTTTACAGTGAATTATAAACTAATTCAATTAATCAATCAAAAGAACGAAATTTGTTTTCTCAATTCAGTCAATTAAAATTAATTAAATCAGAACTACTAGCGACAACTGTCCAACAATAGATGAAACAATGAATAATTATGTCAGAGAAGCATAAATAATGTTAACTAAACAGCTGCTACATTTTTGTTACAATTGTTTTTCTGATAGCATATTCTGAAATATCAGAAAAAAATAAGTTTCCCCATTTTTTTTTCGTAACTTTAAAGGTAATGTAGAACAAGGAAGTGGACATTCTCACGAATTCACCTTGTACATATAATTCAAACGATGTGTTGAATTTAATTGTCTAATCTAATTTAATGTATATTTTGGAGTTTATCTTCAGAGTTGTTATTTTAGATATACATAAATTTGCTATACCGTGTCTTCAAATTAATTCAATAACCAGAAGCTGTAATAAGAAAATTATAGTTTCCTGTAATTAAGAACTGTTTGAGTAATGAGAGATGCTGCTAATGAACTTGTGAGCTGTACGTAAGTAGGGAGTGGTCGAATGTACATACGTAAATTCACCCCATTCTGACGTAACGATGCACTATGTATATGAATACTGAACATTCTTCCTGTCACTTTCTTCATGATATTATAGTTCAATATTTATAAAATTGACGTCTTACTGTTACCTGTCACACTCTTTTTCCTGTTTGATGTCGGGTTCTTCTGACTTAATGCCCAAACATCCCTCCAGCTCATGGTATTTCATCATGTTTTCTTGTTGGTTTTCTGTGGTTTTAACATCCTAAGGAAAAGATTGAAATCACTAACAGTAACTGACGCTGATTAGGATGTATTTTGGTATTATGTATTACGGTATTATGTATTATATGGGCACGGGTAGCCGAGTGGGTTAAAGCACTGTCATTCCAGTCGCGATACCTTTGTGCGCGTTGTTCGAGTCTTGGCCGAGGTAGAGGATTTTTAATGTAATGTTCTGAGTTTTCTGGGTTTCCTCAGAACTGTAAAGCAAATGCGTTACCGAAATAATCTAAGTCGCTCCCAGTGCGCCGTGGCAAATAATAATAATAGCCACCCCTTCCCCGCACAGATCCCTGAGAGGACCTCTGGGGTTACTCTTCGGAGTAATTATAGGGTGAGTATTATTATTATTATTAGTATATATTACACATCCTCTGAAAACCCGTGCATTATTACCAATTATCACTATTACCAAAAATTGTTATTGTGACATTGTATAAAAAATTCGTTACAAAACACATTGAACCTCTTAAATGCAAATAACTCAAAAACCGATAGATTTAGACAACCTAAACAAGAGCTCCTTTCTCTGTAGAATTGTGCGTTATTGTAGGTTCTCGACTTGTTTTACCCAGGACTCAACGGATTAAAAAAATATATGTTTTAATTTACCCAAATAATACGATGAAACATAAAACTACCAATTTTCAGATTTATAGTATCAAAACTTTCTCGATTATCGAGACATTTCAGAATAAAATTAAAACTTTGAACAGACTGTGTCGCTTAAACCAGCGACATAATGTTGATCTCAATCATAATATTTTGATGTCTAGTATCTTCAGTTTAGTGTTGGCTCATTCTTTCTCACTCAACCCGTATAGGAATGTGCGTACGTATTTTAAAAAACAAATTAGCAAAAGTAAAACTATACAATGTTTACTCTAGAAGTCTCAATTAGGACAACTACAAAAGCTACACTACACAGGGTGATTAATTATGAATGGACACACTTTAAACTGGAGATACTAGTCACCAAATTATTATGATAGAGCTCAACATGCCTTAAACCAATGTCGTAGGTTAAGAGAATCCAGGGTGTGCAAAGTTTTAGTTTAGTTTTTAATTTTATTCTATAATTTCCGACATAACTATAATAAAAATCGACTCTTCGAGATATTTTACATAAAAAAGATGTATATAAACTGCTCGTCGAAATTAGCGTAACACTTTTTACATTAGCGCCATTTGCATTATCATTGAGTTAGAGACTTGCGGTTGTAATTTTCGTAGCCTATAGAGTTGGTTTGAATGTTCCGAAGGCGCTTCGCTGAGACTTAATCGGTTCATTGTTCACACCCCAACAAACAACCCCATGTCGAAATTTGAATTCGTAAGATTTTGACGACAATTTCAGAGACCTACAGAATGAACTAAGAAAGATACTGTAGGGTAAAATCTCCATCCCAGCACACATTAAGACCTCCTCAATAAGATCTGTGTATTTGGTGGTTGTCCCATTTCTTTAACCCATTTCCACACCCCCTAATCCACCCCTGCAATTACATAGGGTTTTGCGTGGTTTGTTCATTCACGCAAGTGCAAAGGAAGGTTCTGTCTAGCCAATGAGTCCTCTTTCAGGAATCTTCATCCACTCGGCCGTCCGCAGTTGGTACCGTCAACTTCGAGAGCCTTCAAGTAATTCCATGACATGAATTCGTGACAAAACGGAATCCCATGTTGTCTTCTACAGGGGCGGAACCAGAGGGGGTGAGTGGGAGGTTGGTGGGGGTGTGGCCTGGAGGGTTGCTTGAGTTGTCAAAGGGTGAAAGTGAGTTGTGGCACCCCACACCAATTTATTAGGCAGCATTTTGATCAATGGATTCGCCCAACAGAGGTTAAATCATGCAAAAACCAACGTAAATGGAAAGGAATGGTTTAGAGGTGTCTGGAAATGGGTTGAAGAGATGGGACAGCGACCAAATACACACAACTTACTGAGGAGGTCTTAATGTGTGCCGGGATGGAGTTTTTACCCGACAGCGTCCCTGCTTAGTCGATTCTGTATGTCTCTGAAATTGCCGTCAAAATCTTGCGATTTCAAATTTAATCTCCTTTAACTTATACCTTATTCTTTACAATTGCTGTTAAGCAGTTTCATTTGGCTTTACATTTTATCACATTGGAGATATTCTCAGCCCGGCGACAATATAAAACTTTCATTTCAACAAATGTTAACTAGTAATGGGTAAATAAAAAGAACAAAAACAAATTATACTACTACTTCTTCTTCTTCTACGTTTTAGTAATATTTAATTATAATTCTTAGTAATATTTAAATATACATCACCCCGACTATGTTATAACTAAATGCAGCACCAAAAGAACCATTTTTTTTTTTGTCGAAAACTGAGAGATCGACATATAGATAGATGTACAACACGGCAAAAAAGTCGCGCATAATGCTTGTAACTTTTTTAATAACCTTGTATATGGAAAATATCCCAAATAAAAGTTTTCTATCAGTTTATTTGTCGATATGAAATAACTGTCTTTTTCCGTTTTTTTATTATGGAGACCAACTTTTTTTTTTTAAATGACAATTTATTTGAATTTCTGAAAGAACACCTTTTTTCTCTTTATTGTACACTAAAATTTTGATATGGTTACATAAAGAAATACCAAAAAAAAAAAACAATTTTTTAAAAGAATGTAATTGTTTAAATATTTTTTAAAAATGAAACAAAAAAACAACAGTTAGCGAATGAGGTTTTGGAAGTGACTTCCGTTTTCCGCTACACAATGCTTTAAAACCGGTCTCGAAACCCTTCAATATTTATTTCTGAATTTCATTTGAAATTTTCTGTTTCAAGTCTCTGGTCGATTGACTTTATGTTTCAAATACTCTCACAAAAAATATAAGGGATTTAGGTCTGGAGAGCACACTGGCCATCCAATTGAACCTCTTCTGCCTATTCAGCGGCCTGGAAAATGTACATTTAATTACTCCCTGATATCTGCATAAAATTTGGTGGTGCCCCATTTTGTTGGAACCATACTTGTTGATTAATAACATTATTTTCACTCAGAAACAACAGTCTGCAAGATGGAATTATGTGACTCCTTAACAAATCTAAATATTTCTCAGAATTTAAATCTCCATGCATGGAGAAAGGTCCAACAATATGTCCTCCAACAATGCCTGCCCAAACATTAACCTTTTGGGGATATTGGATATGTGAGTCTTGCGAACAAACGAGGGTTCTGACTTGACCAATAATAGCTGTTATGCCGATTAACAACACCACCTAAATGGAACGTAGCTTAATCTGTAAAAAGTATATTTCTTGAGAAGTTATTGTTGTTAGTGCGTCTTTCCATCATGTCTTCTGACAAAATTCAGCCCTTCTATCGCATTCATCCTCGTTTAACTCATGAACAAGTTGTAGTTTGTATGAATTAACTTTCCTTGCTTCAATAAATGTTTAACTGACTGACGAGAAACATCAAAAGTAGTTGCCAAGACCCTGGAAGATTGGATTGGATTTTCGCGCACCGAGAGCAAGATATCCAACCAACACTTTACCTCCTCCACTTGCAGTTCTATGTCTACCTGATTTAGCGGAATTCTTAACGCTACCAATTACTTGGAAATCTCTTTACTATTCAGCTTACTGTTGACCCGTTTATTGGAGATCGGTTGGGGACAATTCATTAAACAGTACACAAACTTGGTCTTGGGATCTTTGTGTATCTCTAAACCTCCTCATTATTAAAATTTCAACTCTTCTCTTGTTACTCAAACGATCCAATTATAAATGGTAAAAATGCAAAAGAAATAAGAAATGACTGAATACAAATACAGAAAATTAAAAAATAACACGAGAGTCTCTTTACGAAACGTCACAAGAACATCTTAACTTCATAGGTACTGTGATTATCTTTTTTTTTTTATTAATTTCAAAGTTAAATTTAAACGTGTTTCTTGCGAAAATTTCTTTACGTAACTCGGCCAAATTTTTAAAGTACAGTAAAGAAAAAAGATTTCTCTTTCAGATATTCACATAAAACATATGAGTTGTCACATAAAAAAAATAACCTGGTCTCCACAACAACCAAACGCGAAAAAAATATATTTCGTATCCATTAGTAATGTTGTCTTTGGTTTATGTATTGAGAGGTAGCTATTGGGGTTTTCTAGTGCTGTCCTCCACCCCAATAATTACATGTCAAACTTATTCCAAGTTGACAGAAATATGGCAAATACACTCGAACCCCTCTTAAGTCACCAAATCCGTGCATCATCGTCTCGCTTAAGTCGCGATCATAACTTCAACTTTTCGTGTTTTAGCTGCAAAAAGAAATATTTAGATATACCACAGCACTTGTTATAACGAAAAATGAGCCAACTGAACGAAAAAATCAACGTAAGTATACCCAGTCGTGCATGACAACGTTCAATTTTCCACTTGAATGAATATTTTAAAGGTTAAAATTTTTTAAAAGACGCCTAACCTATTTTAAATCAATAAATGTATTACACAATCATTTTTTTCAATAAAAATTGTACGTATTCATGCGAGAATCCAATTTCCAAACGTAGTTCTAAAACTTTTACAGGCGACGACTTAAGAGGGACGGTTTCGTGACATAATAGGGGGAAACGTGGTGAAATAAGAGAGGATGTGAATTAAGCGAATGTGACTTAAGAGGGGTTCGAGCGTAAAATGAAAAATTGTTAGAACATTTTTTCATATACAAGGTTATTAAAAAAGTTACAGGCATTATGTGGGACTCTTTTGCCATTTATATCAACTTATGTGACAAAGTAAGCATTGATAATTATTTACCTCAGAAACCTCCTTATGAATTAAAGTTATGTGTGTTCTTAAATCTCCCTTGCGTTTCGCCTTATAGGAACAAAAACTGCAGTCATAGGTTGTTAGCTCGGAAACATCTTTATGACTCAACATGTGTTTATTTAAATTGCTTTTTAGTTTCGCCTTATAGGAACAAAGTGTGCACTGATGAGTCCTTATCTCAGAAGCATCCTTATGAATCAACAAGTGTCTGCTTAAATCGCGTTTTAGTTTCGCTTTATAGGAACAAAAACTGCAGTCATAAGTCTCCACTTCAGAAGCATCCTTATGAATCAATGTGTGTGATTTTAAATCGGCTTTGCGTTTTGCCTTATAGGAACAAAAACAGCAGTCATAAGTCGTTATCTCAGAAGCGTCCTTATGAATTAGCATGTGTTTGGTTAAATAGCTTTTCTGTTTCGCGTTATAGGGACAGAGTGTACATTGGTAAGTCGTTACATCGAAGCATCCTTATGAATCAACATGTGTGTTGTTAAATATCCTTTGCGTTTCGTCTTATAGGAACAAAAACTGCAGTCATAAGTTGTTATTTCAGAAGCATCCTTGTGAACCAACATGTGTTTGGTTAAATAGCTTTTCTGTTTCGCACTATAGGGACAAAGTGTGCATTGATAAGTCGTTATCTCGGAAGCATCCTTATGAATCAACATGTGGGTTGCTAAATGCCCTTTGTGTTTCGTCTTATAGGAACAAAAATTGCAGTCGTAAGTTGTTACTTCAGAAGCATCCTGATGAATCAACATGTGTTTGCTAAAATTGCCTTTATGTTTGGCCTTATAGGAACAAAAACTGCAATCATAGGTTCTTGTTTCAGGAGACACCTGGTGAATTGATACATGTTTGGACAAATCTCTTTTCTGCCTTGCTTCAATTAACTTATGACCCTCGGGATATTCCATTTCCATTTCAGAAGCATTCTAAGGAAATCACACATATAAATTTGATTCGTAGTATATAACGGTATTTTGTTACCTGATCAGGGTCACTTTTGATGAACACATAGTGTGCCTCTGGATTATAAGATTCATCCATACAGGATTTCATTTCGGTATCTTCAGATGGTATCACACTGGAATGAATTAGTAAAACTATGTTATTTATATAAAAAAAACCTATACTGCTAAATTAAACACATCGTTACATGCTTACTACAATTATTATTGGTTATAGGTACAAGGGGAGTTGGTAAGAATTATATTATTTGTACTTAATGATAAATACTTGTCAATTGCGAAGTAGCAAAGATGTACTATCGATTTAGGTTGCAGAGCTGGAGCATAAACGGTTATTGCATGCCAGAACTCAAATAGTCTTAGCTTCTTTACAATAACGTTTTTGGATAGTATCCGGTAGGCAACTTGTAAAAGAAATAATTCTAAAAATGTGACATGTCCCATATCCGATTTACCAAAAGAGCGAATTACACCAGCAAGAGCGTTTATTAACTTCGGTATGGATTTCTGTGGTCCTAGTCGAGTTATTAAGGCAATTCATCTCGAATTGGTGGGTGATCTCACAACTAATGCTTTTCTGGCAGCCTTCAGGCGATTTGTGTCAAGAAGAGGGAGATGTCTAAACATATACTCAGATCCTGGAGTGGATACTGGGACCTTCGGCGTAGAAACAAAAAACTGGACGTTTTCCACGTAAGACCGAACTACTATACTTTTCTCGACGCGCGTTTCGCCAACTAAGTTTTCAAAAGTATTAATATCAATTTGGTCTATAATTCTAAAAATAAACTACAGATGCTTTTGGGCAACCCCAAAGACAAAATCGACAATAACGAAAAGTCAGGAACATACGAAATAGGTTGTAAAGATTGTGATTAAAAGTATATTGGGCAAACAGAAATATCTATTTTGACTAGATTTAAAGAACGCATGGCTCATTTGAAATATGGCAGAATGGAAAAATCTGGTGTTGCCCAACACGCTTTTGACAACAACAATAGGATAGACATAAATAATTTAAAATTAATTATAAATGTAACAAACAGTAGACAGTTGGATGCTTTTGAATGTTTAGAAATCATTAAGTGTAACAGTAGTATGAATAAGGACAATGGTCCGATACCCACCAGTCCACTGTTTGCTCTGATAAACAAAGACAGACGTGAACCGTGGCAACAAAATAAGTATAAATAGTGCGTAGGTTAGAATTTAGTGTATGGGTTAGGATTTAGTTTTAATTTTCTCCTGAACACGCCAACTTAGTTGGCGAAACGCGCGTCGAGAAAAGTATAGTAGTTAGGTGTTTCGTGGAAAACGTCCATATATTTAGATAATGCTACCAACTTTGTAGGGGCTCACTCAGAACTACAAAAATTAATTGAAGGTCACAAAACCGTGATTCTAGGTGAACTAGCGTCGGAGGGATTAACTTGGCATTTTATTCCTCCCAGAGCTCCCCATTTTGGCGGGCTTTGGAAGGCCGGTGTAAAAACCTCATTTTAAATGTGTGGTAGGTAACTCTTTATTGGGTTTTCGAAGAGTTAACTACCGTTCTGACACAGATAGAAGCGTGCCTGAACTTCCGACCTTTGCGTCCTCTATTCAGTGATCCGGAAACACCGGAAAATCGATTGACCACGTTTCAACGACTCTAGAAAATTCTGCAGCACTTCTGGAATTCCTCCGAGGACCATTCATATTCAACCTGTATTGTTGTTGCCATTAACAGTTCATTGGCGATCTCATATGAAGATTCTTTAGTCTCGATCTTCTGGCAGTAGTGACATTTCTGTTCTAAGCATGGTCTTCTCGAGTATTACTATGTGTTTTTCTGCTCCGGTGCATTATTTTGAAATTATACTGGTGTTTTTTCGTCGTATTTTGTTGATCTCGTGTTCACCATATAACTTTTCTCTTATTCGAATTCTTCTATATCCCACCGCTGTCACCAAAATGTTACGAATTTCTCCTTAAATAATTCACTCCTTCAATTCCAAACATGTTTATTAATACTCTACAACTCTCTGATCTTAACTGTGTAGCTTAACTGTGTAGCATTCAAAACTAACTCTATTCTAGCAACAACACCAGTATTTATAGTATTTACATGTTCTAGAAAATTCACTTGACATCTAGAATATTAAATATGTCATTCCATACAATTCTTTACTAACAGCTAGTGTATAAACTAAATAGACTAAGTATGTAAACTATAAAACAATAAATGTCAGCTGTCACAAATGTCACTTTTACAAATGTCACAATATCTTTTTTTTCTCCGAAATATTGCATTTTTAAATTTGCATGTTCATGAATTTCTCGGTATACGAAAACTTTATGGTCACTTTTCAACACAATAAAACTTTGTATTATCTCATTAACTGTGAATATGTACACGTGTCAATGAGTTTTCAGGTGTAGTGAAAATCACAAACATGGAAATTTTAAAAAGCGATATCTTGGGTAAAAAAAGAAGATATTTGAGCAAACTCAACAGCATTTGAAAGAGGACGGCTTGTACTTTAATATCCCACACAGTTTTTTGTGAAGAAAAAAAATTCGCGGTGCTTCATAACCCCAAACATGTCAAAAACAGTGTTTTTTGCACTTTTAGGTTAGAATATCTCAAAAACTTGACGTGAAAAATTACTTCGGAAACGACTATTCATTGTCCAGGGACAAAATCTTGCAGGGTAGTGTTATCATAGAGTTGTATAGTGCCGACCCTGCGTTGTGGTACATGTTTCCAGACCTTATTCACTAGTAATTTTTTTAAAACTCCACACAGGACCTACGTATTCAACTTTTTTATTTTTGATAATATTCGCAAATTTTCATCAGAACATCAGAAAAAGGACATTCTCACAAACTCACCCTGTACATATAACACAAATGATGTGTTGAATTTAATTGTCTAATCTAGTATACAGGTACGTATTCTTGGGTTTAACTTCACAGTTCTTATGTTAAATACAAGTAACTTTATTATACCGTGCCGTCAAATAAATTAGATAACCAAAAACTGTAATTAGAAAATTATAGTTTCCTGTAATTAAGAACTTTTTGAGTACTGAGATGTTGCTAGTGAGCACGTGAGCTGTACGTAAGTAGGGAGTTGTAACATAAAGATGCACTCTGTGTATATGAATATTAAATGTTCCTCCTATCACCTCCTTCATGTTATTATAGTTTAACATTTATAAAATAGACATCTTAGTATTACCTGTCACACTCGTCTTCTTCCTCTTTAATATCAGGTTTTTCTGACTTGATGCCCAAACATCCCTCGAGCTCACGGTATTCCATCATGCTTTCTTGTTGATTTTGTGCGGTTTCAACATCCTAAGGGAAGGAATTAAAGCATTAGCAGTAATTGTCGCTGATTAGGATGTACTTGAAAATTATATTATATATGCATACTCTGAAAACCTGAACATTCCAAAGAATCTAAAAGACTTAATTTAATTTATTCTACGATTTACATAATCAGATTTTATTATACCACGCATTTTGAACAATTTGTGCTAAGTTGAGAAAATTACACCACTAGTCATGTAATGTGAACTCATTACACCGCTACTATGTGTCTCAAATCTACTGACCATTCATATCACTTTGACCATTCCCAGAAAAAAAAATGTGATGGACCGAATTAAATCGTTTTTTCACATATGACTCCTTGTACTGTTCATCATATAAAATATTGTGACTTGTTTCTCTCCAAGTAATTCGCTTTTCGACTTCAAACACTTTTATTAACACTGTACAACTCGTCGATTGTGTAACATTCAAATTATAACTAACTCTTGCTTAGCAACAACACCACTATTTATAGTTTATACATGTTCTAGAAAATTCATTTGACATCTAGAATATTAATATGTCATTTCATATAATTCTTACTAACAGGTAATGTATAAACTAAACAGATTCAATATGTAAGCTATAAAACTTGTGTGCACCGACTTTAATTATTACCGAAATTAATTTCCACAAAACCCGTTTTAGAATCTACTTCAAATTTTAAAGAAACATGAAATAAACCTTCTTTTATATATATGTTATATGCGAAAATATACATTGTAACATGACTATCAGTAGCAGACGTAACTCGATACATCAAGCGATAACAGCTTCCTTGAAACCACAGTGTGAGAAACGAAAACATGGCAGTTTAATTCACATAACGCTTATGCTTGCGTTAGCAAAACCGAACTTATAAATATAAGAGAAACGGGCCATGTTAGTTATATACTCATAAGTTAACAGTCAACACTCATTATTGTACTAAGCTCTAAAAGTTGTAACCAAATAAAAATAATTATTTTTTAAAAACTTATATCTCGTTTAAACAATATAAAATGTATACAGTGAGGTCCATAAGTAATGGATAAATTCATTATCTACGTAATTTACAATTTACGAGTAAAATCCTGAAACACGTCAATTTTTAATTCTAGAATGACATTTTTTGAGAATAATTTTATACCTCCCCCTCCCCACCCCCTTGGAGTGACAGCAATCCCTTTAAAATTTTTAAATGGAACGAGAGTGCATGTGATAGCTCATTTGAAAGGGTTCTTAATTATCCATTCAGCAATATAAGGTTTTTTGAATTTTGTATATTTTTCATCAAGAAAATGAAATTTGATAATTTCAAAATTATTAAAAAATTATTGAATTGAATTATTGAAAAATACCGCCCATATAAAATTAATTTGGTTCGAGAACTTAACGACGATGACCCTGATCGCCGATTGGAATATTGCGAAATCATGGCAAATAGATGCCAAGATAATCCTTTATGTATAAAAAACATTATTTTTTCTGATGAAGCAACATTCGTCTTAAATGGAACAGTCAACAAACAGAACTGTAGATACTGGAGTACAGAAAATCCACATTGGATGATGTAGACCGACACTCAATATCCTCATGATCCAAAGGTGAACGTTTGGGCTGGAATTATAAATTCTTAAATTATCGGACCATATTTCTTTGATGTCGCATTAACTGGCGCGCGTTACTTGGATTTCTTGCAAAATTTCTTAGTTCCAGAGTTAAGAATGCTTTTCCCAGGTGATGACAACCCCAATGCAATTGATAGAAATATTTGGTTTCAGCAGGACGGAGCTACACCACATTTTTCATTGGAATTAAGAGCCTATCTGAATCAAGTTTTTCCCAATAAATGGATCGGTAGACGCGGTGAAATTGAGTGGCCTGCTCGTTCTCCCGATTTGACCCCGCTTGACTATTTTTTTATTGGGTTACTTAAAATCGAAAGTCTACTTCAACAGACCAAATAACGTAGAAGATTTAAAAGACAGAATAAGGCTAGCAATTAATCAAATCACCCCAGAAACAATACAAAATGTTTTAGAAGAATTTCAGCAATGCTTCCATTATTGTCAAGAAGCAACGGGCGCCCAGTTTGAACTTGTGATTTAAACTGTTCTTCTGTTCTGTTTCATGTTCCTTTCTTTACTTAGTAACATTAAAAATGTAATATTTTTCAATAAAAAAATTATAGAAATTTAAAAAAAATCTTATGTTGCTGGATGGAGAATTAAAAAACCCTTTCAAATGAGCTATTACACGCGTCCTCGTTCCATTTAAAAATTTTAAAAGGGGTAGCTGTCACTCCAAGGGGGTTGGAGGGGGAGGTATAATATTATGCTCAAAAAATGTCATTCTAGAATTAAAAATTGACGTGTTTCAGGATTTTACTCATAAATTGTAAATTACGTAGATAATGAATTTATCAGTTACTTATGGACCTCACTGTATATTGCTCAATATTTACAGTCTAATTTCATGTTAATGGTGCAAATTTCATGAGTATTCTAAATAATTATGCGACATTACATCATTTTGCCTATTCCTGTTAAAATTACATAAAGTTTGATAACTGGTATTTCTATTTAACACAGCTTCCAGCTTTTTTTTAACTCTGTCACCTTTAGGATTTACTAAATTCTACTAGATTCATCAAGTTATTGTCTATGTCAGTTATCATTTCACCCAGTATATTGTCTTGATCACTTGTGGCTGGTGGAATTTGAAATTCTCGTATTTTCATAACGAGGCATTGGAACACGTCAGTATAATGAGGCTTCCATGCTTCCTTACGACAGTTCAAGAATTTAAATTTCCACCAGCCGCCACTGATTCTGATGTTTCCTCGAATAAATATGTCTCTTTAAATCCCATATGTCTTTAAACCATATTGCTTATCATGCAGTATGCAACCTGGAAATGTTTCATCGGTTTCAAATTCCTTAAATTTTGGTTTAATTCCTTAAATGTTTTTTAATGAATTTAGTGGCTTCTCACACCAACATATCTACAACATACTTGCGGCGGCCCACATAACCTGCTGTTTAGCGTTCTACTAATCCGCGGCGGGAGCAGCGAAGAGTGGGGGTTGGAGCCCCGAACTCCATGTGTAGTCAATGACGTATGTAGCAAAAATAAATGTGTGTACTTCCAAATAAAAATGTAAAACTAAAGGCAACATAATTTAAGTATGCAACTATCCACATTCAAGACAAAAATACTGTTTTACTTCTTTTCTATGAATAATACAAAGTGTTTTGCTCCATGCCTGATATGACATTCTAGACTTTCACTCAAAAAGTTTTCTTGAGCAAAATGAGTATCTTGAACTCGAGCAACATTTACAGGTGGATGTTCATGTTGTTCCATAGTTTGTTCTAAAAACAGATCAATGATCTTCCTGATTTATGAAAATTGTTGTAATTCAATTTTCTATTTAATATGTTAAGTAATCCCAATTATCACTATAATTTTCTTCAAAAATTCATCGTCTGTCATTCATACCTTTGCTTGCCATTGTAAACAGTAAACTGAGACTTAACTATTTACACAATAAACAGATTTTCACAACATATAAATATTAAAACCCCAAACATCAGGAAGTGCACAAAAAACTTATTTTTCCATGAATCAAAATTATCAAGATATTGTGCTAACTTATATTAATGTTCAGTGGAGGCTTACATAAAAGAACAATGTTATAGACGCGTTATTAAATTAAATATTATAAATTTGTCGTGGTCATCAAGGCGAAAAACCTTATTAATTGTGTCGCGGATTCCATTCGCATATGAATTACAAAATGTAACTAAGGACTGTGTAATAGGCAATATGCTTTTAAAGATGTATGGGATATAAAGAGATAAATTAATTCAAATATTTATTACTATTATAATGGTTTACAAGGGTATTTTGTTACCTCACAAGGTTCCGTTTTTATAGTCGTATGGTTTTGTTTCAGGGTTATAAGATTTATCCACAAAGGGTTTTACTTCAATACCACCATAAACTGCCAGACTTGAATCAGTTGGTGAGGGAATCCTAAAAAAATACATACAGCTACGTTAAACACCAACATTGTCTCAACGACCTCTAAACCACAATAGACATCAAAAAGCGTTGTTGCCATCTTAAATTTTTAAATGTCTAAACCTTTTTTGAATAATTCGGTAGTACTTAAATTTATTTGTTATTTATAGTTTTTCTAATTAAAAAAGGGACTTTTAGAATCGATTATATAGACATCCAAAAAAAAACGTCATCAAAGTTGGCCGAGAAAAAAAATACGTATTTCTATTCTTAATCGAATTTATAACCTTATTTACTTGTCAAGACTGTCACATCATATGATAGCCATTGTTTATTTTACAAATTGTGACAGTCACTTGTCAAAAGTTTGACATAACCGAAAAGCTTAGACATGACCGTTATTTCCATCTCTCTCGTTCATAGCCAGAGTTGATGACGTTTTTTTTGGATGTCTCCATATAATATTGCGAATGTGCATAAGACACAGGGTAAGCTCTCGACACTGAACAAATAAATTGCTATGGCTATGACATGCCAGACAATTTACCGGATTTACAACATTAGTAGCTACATTGGCGCCAACAGACACAGCTGTTCGAGGGTGTCTTTTTTTCGCTCGTTCTTATAATATTAGTTTCCTTTTTTCACAAATACTTCAATATCACAGCTCTCACTCTCAGTGCGATGCAACGGTTTGGGATTTCGCACACCCTTTTTTATTATTATGATTCTGGTGTTTAATTTGTGAAAAGTGTTTCTTATAATTCTTATATGCGTTAATCACTGTTAAATAAAAGTTCGGTTCGTTTCGATTCGGAACGGTTAGTTTACACTGTTAAGTAAAAGTTCGGTTCGGAACGGTTAGTTCCCAGATTCCTGTCATATAAAAGCGTAAGAGTATTATTTTCAACCCCCGTCAAAAAAAGAAAAATGTGCACGCCTCTGTCCAACACCGATATCGTTACGTGTGCCAGTTTTTGAACTCTTCAGACATAATGGTTCAAATTTAGTTATTTAAACCAAACGATATGACGGTACCATTTACGTATGTAACTGTACATCAAGTATGAAATGGCGTATATACCACAAAAGCGAACAGTTTGACGTACGGACCGCAGCAGTGATCCACGGTGGTGTTCCCCCATCTCCTGGAGACAATTCGTCTTTTCGCCGCGACGCGACAAATTAACATTTTCGAGAATCAACAAGCGGTGTTTCCATATCTGCTGAAGACACCTAGAGACAGAAAATACGGCACCCAGGGTCATCCAGGACATCGCAAATCATACAGTCCGTAAGTAGATGCGTTAAATGTTTCGCCAACAAACATTCCTTGGATGGAGTATGTCATTTCAAACGTGTTTTATAGTGTGGAGTATGTCATTTCAAACGTGTTTTATATTACACTTTATCTAACAAGATTTTAAAAATCACACAAAAAAATTGTTTTAAACCAAAAGTCAAACGCAAAGCCAGAAATAAATGTATATAGCAAGAAATAAATAAATCTACATATAAAATAAACATATCAACCAAACCGGTACTTCAAACGGCTGTTCTTAAATAATGTTAAATATAGCATATATTTTCACCACAGCGAACAAAACTCTCGGAGACAACTATAGAAACTTATCTATATAGTTGCTACAAAGTTGTTATGAATCTTCTCCAGTTCATGATAGTACTGTTAACCGAGCTACATCGTCGAGCTAATTAAAAGGGTAAATTTTACATACTTACATATACGGTGATAAAGTGCATTTATTGCTTTGGTTACTATATTTAATATTAGTAACTTTCTTGTATTACCTGTGTTATATTAGGAGTCATACACCTATGTTCTGTGGGACATTTTGGTCAACTCCACTAATCAAAAATTTATTTGAAGGCACAGTACGTTTATCAATGCACTCAGATGTATATTATTTAGTTTAAGTTGAGTTTCCTTAATTAATGTTAATTTATTTTTAGCATATACTTCAACAGGCTTCATTAAACATCAGTTAGCTGAAATATTTTTTTTACAACTGTCCGGTCATTTGGTAGAGTTAACTGCGCAGTAGCTTTTCTAAAAGTCTGCGTATTATTGCCTAAAGGCTTAATATTTACCTGCCAGATCCATCTTCCTCCATTTTGCGAGTAATATTAAAGCTCTTCTCACTTCTAAATGCCTAAATGTCTCTTGAGCTTCTACATATATATTTGTTAGTTTCGTGCGGATTTAGCATCCTAAAAAAAATTATAACAAACTAACAGTAAAATTAGGAAAATATTCACTGGTACACATATACGTCCACTAAAAATGAAAATCATTCTAGATGACATTGATAACGAGTCATTTTAGATTCTACAAACGGCATTTTACAGTGTGTATTAAAATCTCCGTTATTACAAGATTTCCATTACGGTAAAATACAAAACCATTACAATTACCAGATGAATCGAACAAAACAGTAAATTAATTTGATCTCTAATACCACTAAAAAGATTTAAAACAGTCTTAACACAACATCCTATAAACATATTTACAATACTCAACAAAGTAACAAACCGAACCCTAACCTCAATCAGAGAAATACTAAAGCAGGGTGGCCAACGTCTAGGAATTAGAGATGGGTCGTTATTTAACGATCTGATATTTTACAACGGTTATTTGTGGAATAACGACAACAACCGTTATTTGAGATACAGAATAACAGGTTACAAAATAACGACTTTTACATGTTTAACGTGCCCGTTTAAATTGAAAACGATTAACGTTAAACGGCTAATCTGGAGCCGGAGCATGCCAAATAGAATTCTAGTATAAAGACGTCACGTTGCTAAGCAACGGTAAGTCATCGTTTCGTTGCAATAAATTGGCAGCACGACTAACCCTCCTTGCCCCGTTCCCACCCTCGTAGAATCGTCAACCATCTACAACTTGTAACCTGTCGCTGAGATCATTGTATTCTTTTTAAATCACCCGAGTAAGTGAGATAAACATAGCGTTTACAAAAAGTAAAATAAATCCTAACCTAACTCATAACATAAAATCACGAAGACTAGAACTAGTTGTAGACTTCTTGCATAAACCTATAAACAAAAAACTATTCATTTTAAAATGAGAGTGAACACAGACCACTGGTCAGTAATTTTAGATTTTGCTGAAAAGAACCCATGTATTATAACAAATACACTGCAAGGTGTACAGGGAAAAAATTGAATGATTTATGGAATAAATTAAAAAAATACATTAAATTCACTTGGATATGGACAAAAAACAAAGGAAGAATGGAAAAAGGTAGTTTCATTAGTGTGTTTTAAATGTGATGTAACTACTAATGTATATCTTTTAGACCATTACAGACTGGAAATGTAAAAGTAAGGCCAAGGCAGGTGCCATAAATTTGTACAAAAGTCAAACGGGTGGAGGACCCAGTAGTCTACAAACACTGTCTTCTTTTGAGGAAAGATTATTAAAAATTATGGGCATAACATGTTTCCAAGGAAATCCTGGGAACATCGAAAGAGGTTTAATGCAACATAAAAATTCTGTAATTGTTTTTGTTTCAGTCTTAATTTTACTTAATATACTTGTAGCTATTCTCAATATATGTCGTATTGAGTCTATTTTTAATTTTGTTTTAGGGAAAATTACACTCATTTAATGGTAAATACTTGTACACACGATGTTTCTAAAAATTTACCATTAGCGCCATTAGAATTGAAACAGACGACCTTGTCTTCTGCAGACACAGTGTTACTGCCAGAATCTCAACAAATACCTGAAAATATCGAAGAAGACACTAATATTTATCCGGTAAAAAATCAAGACAGTAAAAGTCAGAAGTCAAAAGATATAATGCTGGACATGCATACAGATATATTTCAAGTTCTTCAATAAATTAACCACAACATTCAATCTTTAGCAGTTAGTGTAAAAGAACTTGTCGATTCTCCGACTTAATTAAAATATTGATAATCACAGGAAAGACAACAAATATATTTTGATTAGTACCTACCTTTTACTTTAGTACCTTTGTGACTAATCATTTAAATAAAGAAATTGAAATATTCATTTTTTTATGGGTAAATACCTATGTTGTTAAGATAAATTAAAACAAAACGTATATTTTACACAATTCTTTTATTCAATTAAAATATTGTTTGGGTCATTTTCATCCTCCAAAACAACATCTATCTTACCCTGCATGCAAATGTTGTGTAAAACATAACAAGCAACTACAATGTGACCTACTAGCTCAGGCTCATACCGTAGAGTTCTCTCACCCATGATACATCTAAATCTATTTTTTAACACACTATTACACCTTTCCATTACATTTAGTGTTGAAATATGCGCCGTATTATATCTTTCTTCAGGCGATCCTTCTGCTGCATTTATTACCGGGGTCATGAGCCATGGTTCTTGTGGATATCCTGCACAAGAAGCCATGAGATGTGATCTCCTCAATGGTAACATCTGAAAATATTTCAAATAGTAGTTAAATATAACTACTTAACTATTGGTATGGTGGTACCTACATATACATATGTATGTAACCTTTATTTTGTTTTGAAACGCCATTACTAGATCACGCTGTAAATTAAACTTACCGTCTATTTAATTTTACTTAAAAATTAACACAAATAAAGGTAAATTAACACCGTACTGAAATGATGTACCTGTATCAAAATGCAAATTTAAGGTTAGAATGTATGACACTGATCGATGTTTTTGGAATGAATAATTAATACACTCAACATCCACATATCCGAACTCCAAATTTCCGAACTCACGATATTTCCGAACTTTTTTCTCACGATATTTCCGAACTTGTACTTCCACATAACCGAACTTGTCGCTGATTGGTTGACGACAAAAAACCGCGAAATTTGAAATGAGAAAAAAATGTAAACACAATAATGCGATTGTTATCAAACATTTCGATTGTCACAGAATTCAGCAAAGAGGAAATCGCCCTCCCTCAGCAGCACACCTGAGACAAGAGTTCTTCTTTGTACAAACCAGTGAAAAACACTTCTTTCAAATGGCGTATCATAAGTACCGGTGCACTTTTTTGTGTCAATCCGTCCACTCAATTTTCGTCTTTTTTCAGTTTTTTCAAAGTAAATTTCTTTTTTTCCAAGAATTTCTGCCACTGACGATTTACAAATATTGTACATCTTACATAGATCAACATTTTTAATACCATTTTTTGCGTGATTTATCAAATCCAGCTTTTGCTCCAAGGTTAGCCTCTTAGCAGGCTCTTTTCTCTGCAAATAAACAGTACAATAATGTTTGTTTGGTATCACGGTTTTCTTAAAAATACATATTTTCTCATAATTTTTCATTTCAGTTGAAATTATTATAGGTTACGTCAACAAAATGTTCAATAAAACAAACCTTTACTGTTTGTTGGCGAAACATTTAACGCATCTACTTACGGACTGTATGATTTGCGATGTCCTGGATGACCCTGGGTGCCGTATTTTCTGTCTCTAGGTGTCTTCAGCAGATATGGAAACACCGCTTGTTGATTCTCGAAAATGTTAATTTGTCGCGTCGCGGCGAAAAAGACGAATTGTCTCCAGGAGATGGGGGAACACCACCGTGGATTATTGAAAGGTTTTACTAGCGTGATACGCCGCAACGAGACGCGAAATAGTTACTCGAATTATGCGTTGTGCCGAGATGAGATGCGACTTTGTAACTGTTCGCTACAAACGGAAACAAAAGGAAAGGATATTGGGTCGGAAGGAAGGGGGAATGGTGGGCCCTTTATTTCCGTATGTCAATTTTAAGCGCGAATATTTGATTTAAAAGTACAATGAGCGCGTCGTCTACTAAGAGTAGGTTTAATTTAGTTAGAAAGAAATAAACGAACGAACAGGGGAATACAAACGCGAACATACCCCCCGCCTAAAATACGAAGTATTTTAAGTTTAAAGAGAATAGGGGAGA
>JAPWTK010000673.1:0-208145 GCA_029963805.1 Aromia moschata
GCTCCACACTTTTATCTGCAATAACAGGGCTTAGGAAAAAACGACAAAGGAGTCGGAGAGTGCGGTCGACTGTTCCTACCCATTTCGTGTCCGGCGCAGGGTAAGCCTTAGGCGATACGAAGCGGTAGATCGGGGGATTTACCGTATTCTAGGCCTAACTAAGTCCCTCTGTCACGTTTAGATACACGCCCAAAATCTCGCGCCCGCACTTTAAGCCAGGGCCGGCTTTCGCGCGACTTAAACGCGCGCTGAGGAGTGAGGGGCTACCTTCAAAAATATGTATATATTATGTTATGCTTGACGATCTGAACGCCCACATAAATCGAAAAACAGCATACTTGAGTAGGTATGTAAAAATAAAACAAATACCTACATGATTCTGGAGAACTAATTCTTCAGTTTATAGCATTCATTATACAGTACGCTTAGTATTTTATTAACAGTCTCGATTCTGCATGTCCAAGTTTGGTGGGGAATTAAAAAAAACACGAAACAACCAAAAGTAATATACATATGCCAAAACAATCAAGGAACAAATCAGATATTTCTTTTTAGGAAAGAATTTTTTAAAAAAAGTGGCATCTGTTTTATAAAGACTTTTTTCAATAAATAGCATTTCCAGATCGTTTTTTTTTAGAGCTGTGACGTAATTGGTCATTTTTTAGATGAGAACCATAATTTTTTTTGAGCGAACTCAAAGAGGTGACTGAACTCGAAGAGGAAAACTGTCGAGATATTTGACTTTAAGAAAGTATTAGAATAAAATGATTTTGATAAAAGTGTCAGAACAAAAAGGATTTAGTCTGAAAAATATATTTTTCAGATAAAATGTAACACAAACTTTCCCTTTTTTATTTCCCTACATTTTGTAACTGCATCCCAGTTACTACTGGAAGAATACGAACATAAAAAAAGGGTAAACTACAAAAAATATTCTAAGAAAATAATAAGCATAGTATTTATACCATATAGGATATAGCACTTATACCCACAATTTCATTGTGAAAACACTGTATATGTATTGATTGATGTATATGAAAACACTGTATATGTATACTTTCATATTATTTTTATACCATTTTATCCTAAAAAAAAAACGACGTTTTCCACGAAACACCGAACTACTATACTATTAACACTCAAAAATCAAAAAATCCAAAACAAATAAATTAAAAGCTTAAACCAAACCGAACATTTTAAATCTAACCAGCATGCAGTTTAAAGTGCTTGTCTCAGGAGACAAGCACTTTAAACAAAAACAAATCTATTACGAATTAAGACAACTGTTAAGTTCCTAAGGTAATAACTATTACGGTTCTTGGTTTAGAGTTCTTTGTGTAAAGTTCCTGTCTTAGAATATGTTACAATAAGAGTTCTTGGTTATTGCCTTGCACTATTTTTTACCTAATTATCAATTTTTTTAACGCTTGAGAAACTTTTTTGAAAAAATTTCCTTTCCTAGGCTAATGTGTAAAGAGTTTATTGGGAAAGAAAAAATAGTTATGATTTATGAAACGAATTTATTAGTGTTTTGTATCCTGTGCTGATGTGACGAGCCTCCATCCAATTAAGTCTAAGCCTCGTTCGTTCGCTGGGTTTTCCACAATTACCGCGTGACTCTCACACACGCTTATCGATCCCGAAAATCGCACTCTAACCCCGCCGATCCTCGATTGGCCTGTTCCGCGATGCACCGGATTGAAAAATAATTGGATGCATGTCGCTCCTCGACTTACCAGACGGCGGAAGTTGAGGGCCCAGCCGCCGTCGCCGTCGCCGGGGCTTTTGTTGGCTCCCATGCCATGTCACGGGCGACATCGACTCGAGTGACCCTCCGCGCTCTTACTCTTTTGAAACGGGCGCTCTTCACTTGTCTCCCGTCCACAATGCGCCATTGTGCATTGTTTCTGTCGCCGCGTTGAAGAGCACCTCTTAACGGCCCAAGACACCGGATCTATTCGTGCTGTTTTCGTTGCGATGTTTTAATTATTGTGCCACGCGTCGAGTGCCATCCGGAGCCGGTGCATCGTCGCCCGCGTTAATAATCCTTTTAGGATCTTCCGGCTGAACTGCTTACTATCCGGTTTTGACTGGCGATCTCGAAGAGACAAAAGATGCGATGAAAATGGACCCACATTGGGTTGTAAAGAATGTTTCTAGGTTACTTGTAGTCATAAGGTGATAAAAAGTTCGTCGAACTTTTTCTAATAAAATCATCAACTACGCACAATTTTTTTATTTGGATAGTTGCATTTCTCTGCAATTCTAAAGAGGCATGGTAAAGTGAATATTGACTATGAAAGCGAAAAAGAAAAAAATAATGAACCCGGTTTTGACCATTATCTCACTCCTCCTTTCTAAAATTTCTATTCGAAATTAACCTGTAATATACCTTAGTTTGAATGCTACTACCTCTCAATCCCACAAATCGCAGTGCACCTACTTACTAGACAAATAAATGAGTTAAAAATAAAACTTGATTAGTCTAACTGATTCTATTCGAAACAATTCACCGAGCAAACGATTACACGACTAAAACTATTAATTGCAAAGTAAGGAGATGCTACCGATCAACGTTAGGCAGTTGTTTGCGGTATCCGATCGGATCTATTTTTATGCTTTTCTAGGGAATGCGAAAATTGTTTTTAATAGTTTGATATAAGAAATTTAATAAGCAAGACAGTTGACACAGCTGGTAAACTTTACTAATGTATAGTTATACCATATTTAGTTAAATATGAACCACTTTGAGAATATAGTTAGTAACCATTATGGGAACGGGTAACCGAGTGGGTTAAAGCGCCGTCTTTCCAGTCGCGATACCTCTGTGCGCGTTGTTCAAGTCCCGACCGAGGTAGCGATTTTTAATTGTCTCGCTTTCTCCGTCAGGGCTTGATATGCAACCACTAATACACTAGTGTATAGGTGTGGATGCATATATGCCAATCCAACCGCACATGCCCTAGATTTGGTAATGTTCTGAGTTTTCTGGGTTTCCTCAGAACTGTAAAGCAATGAACCGAAATAATCTTAAGTTGCTCCCAGTGCGCCAAAGCAAATAATAATAATAGCCACTCCCTACCCGCACAGGTCCCTAGAGGACCTAAGGGGTTCTCTTCGGAGTAATTATAGGGTGAGTATTATTATTATTATTATTTCATTTAACTAAATAAATCGAACTAAAATGTCATTTTAAATTATTTCTATAATAGTTGGTAAATATAATAAATCATTGAGGTGGGAATTTATCAGTTGTCATACTTAACTGCCTGTAATGGCGATCTAAAATCGTTACAAATAAACGATGGGCATTATTAAATGCCATTATCCATTATCGACTGTTCAACAGTTATTTAATCATTGTTAATTCATGTATTCGTACTAATTAGCAGGTATCAAAATAGGAACAAATTCAAAGTTGTGGCACTAATTTGACCGCTAATATATTTACAGAAATTATTTACGTTCATATTACAGTTTTATTGTCAGCCAACTCATCGGTCAAAAATAAGGTCTACAAATGAAAATTCGAAAGGGAATGAAAACATTACTTACTCATTATAAGTAATTCTGGATAATTCAGTTTTTTTCAAGGTCTCTTTTTTTTGCTTCAGAGAGTGCCTTCGCAAAATCGTGAAACTCAAAAAATTCCTGAGTGCGAAAGCTATTTGTGAAAACATTTCCCCTTTGACGCTATCATTTACATGTGGCAAGTACTGTTCGTCCTACAAATCCCCCCAAAACTATGTTCAACGACAATCTACTTCGCTAAATGGATCTCCCTAATTCTTCTCCTGCCATTTATCCTTCCATATTAGCGATTTAAACTAAATTAAAACCGACCTAAATCGTCTATATTCATTAGTACAGCGTTCGCTGCATTTGCCTCGTTCCACGGAGTGAACCGGAACGGCCACGGCTATTTCAATAAATTGCATTAATTATATTTAAAACAGTATGGCCTGGCGAGCTGCCAGTACGTGAGATCGCAACTACAGACACCCCACAACAGATTCCATTCGATAACAGCGAGAGCTGTCTTCAGACAGACGCACAGTGGGTTAGAATTGGAAAATCCTAGCCAAAAAGCGAAAAACCAAGTTCGTTATATTCTGTTTTAATTCATATAGCTTTGTGAAGCAGGGGTTTCCTGCGTGTAATACTGAAACGACAGCTACCTAGGTTTTATAGCTGCCTTTCTACTTCAGTCGGAAGTTGGCCACCTTCGAGTGCATAACGGTACGAGAATCGATCCCGAAATACTCAACGTTCATGTGTTGTGAATTTTTGTTACCACAAGGTGTATTTCCGACTTAAAAAAATGGAGGCTACTCTTGAAGATATGTAAAATATTATCTATGCATTGAAATTCAAATTTTTATATTTCTTATCATGGAAAATTTACAGAAAATATTAATATTCTAATTTGGATTTTTAAAAGTTGCTTTTATCGCAAAAAGCGGTTACTTTCGGGCCGACATTTTGTTTTTTTGAAATATAAAGTACAAATTTGAAATCAGTGACCCAAAAAATATTAAATTCGATATAGTTTGACAAATTTTCTACCTTTCTCGATTTTTAGCCAGGATTTTCGGATTTTAACCCACTGTGAGACGTGGCGGATCAACAATTGAAACCTTTTTTTGGGACTTTTTTAATGATTCAATTGAACTATCAAAATATACTTTTCAGTTTATTGAACATATGAAAAGTTGTATAATAACATTTTTTATTTATTTTCTTTACGGCAGTACAGACGTCTGAAGCAGCATGCCTTTTTTAAGAGGTAAGAAAAATTTTTTTATATATTCTATATTAAATTTAGCAGAGAAGTACATACGGTGAATTTGCCTTCTCTTGTGTCACCCTTTGAAATTTATTTATTTATTTATTTACAATTCATGTCAAGACACCAAAAAGTGTTTACACACGTCAAAACAAATATGAGTTTAACTATTACAAACATGCAGATTTAAACATGTGTATAAAATGTATAAGTAAAATAAAATACAGATAAAATAACGATAATTAAAAGGTGAGCGAAAAAGTAATAAATAAAAATACAAGTAGGATAAAATGGTATAAAAATAAAATGAAAGCTTAAATATATTAGATTCTAATTTGACTAAAATCACTTGCTAAAAACTGGTTGAAATTACAAAATGCATTTTTAATAGATAGGTAAGATTTTATAACTTGTTTGAACTTAACCTCGTTCAAATATCCCACATGAGGAGTAGCCTAGGAAAGATAGGTCCAATTTTTCAAAAATTCCTCAAGCGTTAAAAAAAATTTGATAAGTAGTATAAAAAATAGTGCAATTTGAGTGCACTAGTTTTGGATCAAATCGGTTTGTAGCAACATAACCAAAAAAATTCGGATAAACGTGTTAAAAACCGTTTTTTTACTTTTTTAAGTACCAAAAAAAATTATTTCAGAAAGACAAAAATTAGCACGTTGTAGAACTTAAAATGACGATGAAAGTCAGTTTTTAAAAATTAAAATCGGTTCACAACATTTTGCAAAAAAAAAAAATAATAACCTTCGAAAATTGCCCTTTTTTTTACTATCTATATTAACTTGGCCTACGAAAGTTGTAGGGACTTCCGTGAGTGACCAAATTGTAGCTCTTTTCGGCGGCTACTTACTGTAAAAGTTTTATCTAGTATATTCGTAACTTTGGACAATTAGAAAATATGTAAAAAAGGTGTTTACGAAAAGTGCCAAACCAATAAGTGAGTTTAACATTACGTGAAGAGGTGCTTTAAACATTTGATCAAATTTGAGGAAATATAAAATGACAGATAAAATAACGATAATTAAAGGGCTCGAGCGAAAAAGTAATAAAGGATGCAGGTAGGAAAATGCTATAAAATTAGAGGCACGAAAGCAAGTGCGCCAAGCAGTCGAGAGTTCCCCCCACATGCGGCCTTTCCAATCTCATAAACGCCCACGCCGAAACGCATTAAACAGATCGGTCGATTTTGAGATACTTCCTCAAACTTAACAAACTTGGCCCATTCGCATGATTGTAGATACCTCTTCACGAACCAAAACGCACTTTTCAAAAATTACCGTAGGCGTTAAAGACAATTGCTAAGGGCCATTTTTCGAAAACACCTTTTTTACTATTTTCGAAGTAGCACCAAAAGTTATAAATTATTTTTAGATAAAACTTTTACTGTAAGTAGCCGCCAAAAAGAGCTACAATTTGGTCAGTCGAAGGAAGTCTACGGAAGTCCCTACAACTTTCGTAGGCCGAGTAATTAGATAGTAAAAAAGGGCAATTTTCGAAGGTTTTTATTATTTTTTTTTGCACAATGTTGTGAACCGATTTATATTTAAAAACGGATTTTCTTCGTCTTTTTTAGGCGCTATAACGTGCTATTTTTTTGTGTTTTTATGAAATATTTTTTTTGGTACTTAAAAAGTGAAAAAACCGGTTTTTCCCACGTTTATGAATTTTTTTGGTTATGTTCCTACAAACCGATTTGATCCAAAACTAGTGCACTCAAATTGCAGTATTTTTTACCTAACTATCAACATTTTTTTAACGCTTGAGGAATTTTTTGAAAAAATTTTCTATCTTTCCTGGGCATATTAAAGGGGGCGTATTAAAGAGGCGCACTCCCCAATAAAAAGGACCGTTTCCTATTTTTGTTAGTGTAAATTGTTGAGATAGCATACGCCATCCCGGGCAAATATGCGGAGGCGTCCGAAAAAAACTCAAGTGACCTGCTCGAAAGCAAATTCGTCCATCGTATATCCTCCCGCATAAATCGGAAAATGTTTTTCCAGCGTACACGCCTCGTTCCGCGTGTACAGCACGACACGTCGAAGGGCAGAGCCGTCGGCCTTCGCCGAGCAGCCGGCGAGCGCAAACAATCCATAATTCACGGGGCTAATGATGATGCTGCCTCGACCACTCGCTCCTGTAGGAGATGGATGAGAAGGGGAAGAGGGGACGGCAAAAATAAATGACAGTGTGTTTGTGGCCGCGCGCTCTCGTTCCGCGACAAGCGCGTACCCTGATTTGCTGAATTACTGATGAGGAGACGCCATCATTAACTGGTAATGAGACTCCGATTTATATTAAACGCTTTCTTATAGCCTTTGTGGGGGAAAAAAACCTCGCAATTAACTCGACGCGATTCCAATCGGAAAATTGGTAGACGCTAATCGAGACGTTCCAATTTTGGTTAAATTGTTTTTTAGATCTGGCCGATCCGTAATCTTTCTTCTGCGGTTATGAGAGGGATTATCTTCTGGTAGAGGAAACGGACTGATTGCTTTCTTCAATGGATATCGTAATCAATGAGTCGCAATCTAGATATATATATAAAAAATATAAGACGGATTTATTTATAATGACATGGCATATTCTTTCGAGCAGATGACAAGGGTTTTTTTCAAATATCTTTCAGCTCAGCATCCCTTCAGATGATATTGTTCTTCAATTTGAGGAACGGGAAGTTTAAAACAACTAAAACTACACATTATGTTAATACTTCTTTATAAATAAGTACTATCTTTCCATTCTAAATTGAAAATAGGTAGAAAAAACAAGGTTGTCAGATTTATTTTCTAAAATTGCTAAGCTCACTATACAAGTATACTTCATACTTCAGTAAACTGTTAGTTCGTGACGTTCTTAGAAAGCTAGTTTGGAATTATTAAAAAAAAATACATAGATATAAATTTATTAGTTAGCATTAAAATAAAGCTTTAATAATTGCTGGAAAAAAATAATTATAAATTAAAACAACTTTATGTATATTACTATACTCAACAAAATTTTAAAGAGCCGGCAACGCGCTGGCCGGCCAACTGCTGGAGGCTGGTGGCGCAACGTAAACCACTGTCGGTAAACCACTTTGCATATAATACATTGCTAATATTTGTTCGGTCCACTGTGCCATAAAATTTTTACGACGTCGTTAAAATGATTTACGACTTTAGGAATTAGGAACTTAAACTACTTGTTTAAGACGCCAGTGACGTGTATTTCAGCTAGGTTTATTAACACAGACAATTTTTTGAGATTGTCTGACTAAATAAGCATTATTTACAGCAAATTATATTACAAATATTAAGAGTTTTGTATGCAGGCTAATTTTAATCTCCTATATTGATTTAAATGAAAAAAAATTATTTCACAATTTTCGAATTTATAAAAGATATATGCACGTCCATGGAATCATAAAGTTGCACCGATTTTTTTGTTCCCCAGGCGTATTTATCATTTTCAATTAAAATTAGAACGACTATAGTTGTGTTTCTCTTTCGATGGATATTTGATTTAAGTACATGCAATAAGTCCTTAAACTTGAAAAGCAACGCGTGATACGTTGTTTTAAAAGTTCAAATATTTTTCGTTATATATGTTTTTCGTTATTTTTGACGTGCGAGTGACCAAGAACGAGGAATCTATCTAGCTTTGGGAAGGACATCTGACAGTTTCCGACTTTGTCGGACCTCCGGAATATGTCTGGTTCCATTAAAATGCACGAAATGGCAATACGATGAAGTTGACGACACAGTATCTTGTTCCTTTGTCTCATGCATACATAACAAAATGGGTTACGGCGTCTCCTACATTGTAATTTAATTTCTCTTCTTGATATTTAACATTAAGCGTGAATTTTGTGAAATGTCAAAATGTCAATTAGAAAATCAATGGTTTTTCGAGGATTTAAGGCATTCTCATTAGGAAGAAAATCGATTGAAGATAAAGCACGCAGCGGAAGGCCTTAATCTTCAATTACCGATGAAAATGTCGATAGAAAACGGGATCTTCTGCGTTCAGATCGTCGGTTGACGACAAGAATGATCGGGGAAGAGTTAAATTTGACCAAACATCAAAAACAACTGGATATTGCATCAAGACAATGCGCCTTGTCACACAGCCATTTCAGTAAACGAGTTTTTAGCCAGTACAAACATTCTTGGGGCTCCTCAGCCTCCTTATTCGCCTGACTTGAGTCCTTGTGACTTTTTTCTCTTCCCAAGATTGAAAAATCACCCCAAGAGACGACATTTTGGGACCATAGAAAACATTCAAACCGCTGTAACCGACCAGCTGAAGGCAATCTGCAAAAACATTCTGAATGGCTATTACAACTATAGTCAAAGTTTATGTAACATACTCATTTTGTTTGGTCATTCTCCCGAATTCATACTGTTAAAGAAACACAAATAGCAAGGTACTTTTCAAAAAGAGACTCAACTCAACTCAAAATATAACTGAATATCAATTCTTGTAAATATTCAAATACATAACTAACCAAACTGTTAATATTTACTTAAAAAAACATCCAGTTTTATAGAAAAAAAAACAACGTATCTAGTTACTAACCGTTTAGTATGTACTTTACAGCTGTTGAGGCTGAGGAATATTTGGGTAAACTTATAATCTTCAGGGATCTTTTTTGACCGCCCCCAGTTTTAATACGTCGTAAAAACGGCCATTTATAAAGCTTAGAACGGCTATACGCACCCCAGAGTTATTTAGGTTCTCCTCGTTGACCCTAGCTACCCTACTGATAATAAAGCTATAGAACCGACGCAAAAATTAATTCCTATGATCATAGCAGGGCGACGTATAAATTAAATTATTTTTTGCGACTTAGTCCACCTACTGGCATCAATAAATGCAATAATATATAAGGTGTTCCATTTAAAATAAGCAAGTTGACATCTACTTTCGGTATGAGCGGACGTCCAAGATCTCTCAAAATATTTTTTTCTAAATAGAATGCACCGACTATACTTTGTCACCAAATATTCAGAATTTTGGTGTTTATAGGTATTGAAATACATACTGTATCATGTATACACTGAGTTTGAATCAGATCCAAAACTGAGCCCAAAAACTCTGTGTAATACTGTATAAACTAAAATACTGTATAAACTAACTAAGAATGATATTCAAAAAGAATTTGGGGGAGAGGGGCAAGCTTTTATTTTTTTTTTACCGCCTATTCTCCGAACACGTCTTAGCGATCCAAAACGTTCGAAAAAGCCGCTCTGCTGCGCGCAGCAGTTTAAGTGTTTATTGCAGTTCTGTTGGTAGTTTTCGTACAAATGAGTTCTTATCTTAGTTAGTTATACTTTCGCGAAATAGATATAGATGGCGCTATTCAATCTTAGGGAAGCTAATAGGACGCTACAATAGCTACAATAGATAGTATTTAATCATATGTATAATACATACATATGATTAAATACGTTTTAAAATGTTAAACGCCTTTTTCTCGAAACTGTGTTTTTCAAATTGGCCTACAACGTAGCTAGCTCAGTTTTTTTCCGATTGACTTGAAATTTTAATTGTATCTTCTTATATAAATTATCTATCGAAGTGCACACGATTTTTACGATTAATAAATAATTGGATTTGCAGTTTAAGGTTGAGCAGAGTCGGCTTAATAATATTTGTATAAATCAAAATTGTTTTCTGTATAATGGTGAATATTTTCAACAACATGAGGGAACGGCAATGGGTAACTCCTTGTCACCTTTCATTGCAAATCTTTTTATGAGTAAATTTGAGACAGATAAATTCGAGTATTTTCCTAGAGTCTGGTTCAGGTATGTGGACGTATCTTCGCAGTATTTGATACAAAAGCAATTAGTTTAAATAATTTTATTGCTAAATATAATAACCGTTTCCCTACCGTAAAATTTACATATGAAATGGAACACAAGCTACCTTGTTAGATGTATTGAGTTATAGCACTTAACGAAAATAAGTTAGAGTTTGAAGTATATAGGAAAGAAAAGCGACTCTTAGATACATTCCCAACGATTCACACCACCATTTTCAGCATAAAATGGCAAATGTTAATTTTCTAATTCACCGTTTGTTAAATTTCCCCCTCAGTAAAGAGAGGTTTGATCATGAGAAACAATTCATTAAGAATATAGCTATGAATAACGGTTACTCAGTCCATTTAACAGATAAGTTAATAAAGAAGCATACATTTTAGAGAACCCTGTACAATTCCACGACTTTTCGTAGATATACTGACAATTCGAAATTTGCATCGTTACCATATGAACCTAAATTCACCCGCGGACTAGATAAAATTTTTAAAAAATATTAATATCAATTTGGTTTATAATTCTAAAAATTAACTACAGACGCTTTTGGGTAACCACAAAGACAAAATCAACAATAACGAAAAGTCAGGAATATACGAAATAAGTTGTAAAGATTGTGATCAAAAGTATATTGGGCAAACAAAAAAGATCTATTTTGACTAGATTTAAAGAACACATGGCTCACTTGAAATATGGCAAAACAGAAAGATATTGTGTTGCCCAGCACGCTTTTGACAACAACCATAGGATAGACATAAATAATTTAAAATTAATTAGAAACGTAACAAACAGTAGACAGTTGGATGCTTTTGAAACTTTAGAAATTATTAAGTGTAACAGTAGTATGAATAAGGACAATGGTCCGGTACCCACCAGTCCACTGTTTGCTCTGATGAACAAAGACAGTTACGGTTCAGTGAACCGTGGCAACAAATTTAGTATAAGCAGTGGAAGTGTGTAGGCTAGAATTTAGTTTTAATCTTGGTTCCAACTTGGTTGGCGAAACGCGCGTCGAGAAAAGTATAGTAGTTCAGTGTTTCGTGGAAAACGTCGAGTTTTTTTTTTTTAAGTTGAACCAAAAATATTATAAAAAATTCTAAACAGCCTTTTGTTCGCCACACATACATATGTATGTACATTAGGGTGATTAAAAAAAAAAATTTTTTATTTTTTTTTGCAAGCAGGCTTAAAAGTTCCGTTTTGGTGTAAAAATACGCCAGTTAAAATTTGAGTCCTTAATATTAATACTAAGATAGTCCGCATCGCACTTTTCTATTTTCCATAAGAATAACATGGGAACATTTTTTTTGGCACCTTCTGATTTGTATTGCTTGCTAATAGTGTACTATATGGAAATTTTTTTAACATATTTGAACGTTGTCCAGAATGGAACGCTCTATAAAAAAAGGTCTCTTATGATTTTTCGGTAAGTCTACTGGTTCAAAAGTTATTCGAGGCCAAAGTTGAATTCCCCCGAAAATTTGACCGTTTAATTGCTCAACTTTAGTTTTGAAATTTAAAGTTAACAATGATAATTTTTAAAACATGTACTCAGAGTACGGAAAAAAATTGGAGAAAAATCAAATGCAATATTTTACTTGACGCAATTTTCTTTCAAAAATATAAACATTTTAATAATTTCAACTGAAAACATTTTTTTGTTTGACTTTTCATAGCGAAAAATTGTTAACTAACAAAAAGACCAAATTTAAAATTTACATAAAATTTTGGCTACATATTTTCGATAAAACCATTAATTTTGTTGTAATACACTAAAAACGGTCAACTTTTCGGTGAATTCAACTTTGGCCTCGAATAACTTTTGAACCAGTAGACTTAGCGAAAAATCATAAGAGACCTTTTTTTATAGAGCGTTCAATTCTGGATACAAAAATGTTATATTCCGGATATATAAAATGTTAAAATTTTTCCATATAGTACACTATTAGCAAGCAATAAAAATCAGAAGGTGCCAAAAAAAAAATGTTCCCATGTTATTCTTATGGAAAATAGAAAAGTGCGATGCGGGCTATCTTAATATTAATATTAAGGGCTCAAATTTTAACTGGCGTATTTTTACACCAAAACGGAACTTTTAAGCCTGTTTGCAAAAAAAAAATATATATTTTTTTTTAATCACCCTAATGTACATATTTATAAAAAAAGTAAGGGATTAATATCCCTCTAGAACTCGCTGTTTTACTAAAATGTCATGATTTTTACGAGAACTATAGGATGGTAGAATTTTGAATTAGTATGATGTTTTTGGGTCAACTTTAAAAATTTTTCATGTCTAGGATTTTTTTTCCAAAATAACTCAAGTTTGTCAGATAAATACTTTGAAAGTTTCCTTTTAATATGAATCCAAAAACTTCGAAAAGGTTTTAATATTTTCGGAATTATCCACGATTTTTTGGTATCGTCGCAATTTTCCTTTTTTATCGACCTTCAAAAAGTGGGAGTGTGACGACGTTCGTTCCTGACTGTACGTGATAAGCAGTCGCTTTTCATTTTATGAAAAAAAAAAAAGAAATTGATTATTGGCAAAATTTACGAGGCAAACCGTAATGATCGCCGTAAAAGTAAGCCACATTATAAATTAGAAAGGCCACAACCCTTAGCTGCGCGCTTAGTAGGTAATGGCGAAGATAAAATATCAATTAAGCGAGGTTATAAAATTGCCCCACTCGAAACATGAATTTATATAATCGGCCAGGAACGGAACCGGCCGGAGCTGCTGCGAGATATCGCACAACCTACATTGTAATAACTAAATTAAGAAGGACTAGGAGCATAAATAAGGACTCTCGCGGCGCTGCCTCCGCCTCTAATGGACCAAAATCGCGTCTGGCGCGCGTCGATACCGACCTATTAATTTTATTCCCAAATAAAAATAGATTTTAGCTCGCGAGGCGACGTGCAGCATCCCGTTTGTTTATCGCTCTCTGAAATTTATCGATTTCCGCCGCGAATGGATAGAGTACGGCACTTAATAAAGATTCGGCGTTATGTTCCGTAATTGTTTCTAAAGCCGGGCACTCGAAAAAATGAGACGCGTCGGTTGTCCAAACAGTTACACGATGTATGAAACCTTAGGTACACTTGTTCCTTTAACCGTTTCGGCCGAATACGCCACTCCAGAAACATCGATCTTCAGCGCCTCTATGGCGATGGGTGGTGTGGTAAGAAAATATTTTTAGTCGGCTATATGTACAGTTTGATTTATTTACATATTTAAATAAGATATGCAAAACTGAAAAAAAGCCGGTCATATTGACGAGATATGACTCCGGTGTAGAGCCGGTGAACGGTAAAAACGAACTGTCTAGACTGACTGTCCAAACTGAACTTAAAATCCTTAAACTGATCAACAGCCACAGACCAGGTAGGTTCCCCGAAACGATTCTCCAATAAACAGTTGTAAACTGAATTAGGGATCCCAACCGCAGGTCAATTTGGGAAAACCAAACTATTATGCGGGTGTTTTCAAAAAATCAAATAGGCGGCACGTATTTAATAAACAAAAAAATGCCGAAACTAGAATTAGGTTTTACAGAAATTTACATAAATAAGTAGATTCGTACCTACCACGTACATAATTCAACTAAAATTAGACCCTACCTATTAAATAACAATAGACCCTACACCTCATAACTCAATATAGAGACACAAAAAAAACGTCATCAACTCTGGCTATGAACGAGAGAGATAGAAATAGCGGTCATGTCTAAGCTTTTCGGTTATGTCAAACTTTTGACAAGTGACTGTCGCAATTTTTAAAATAAACAATAGCTGTCATATGATGTGACAGTTTTGACAAGTAAATAAGGTTATAAATTCGAATAAGAATAGAAATACGTCTTTTTTTTTTCTTGGCCAACTTTGATGACGTTTTTTTGGATGTCTATACTATTTGCGACAGAAAAAATTGACAGGGGTAAATTTTTAAAGTTTAAGACGTGCCCTTTCCGATGGTGACCATGAAATTCCTCCAAAAAAATTATTAATTATGAAAAAAGCAACACGATTTTTTGCACATTTTTTTTAAATCTAATTTTCAAGGGGTTTCCGATCTGCAATGGACCTGGAATCTCACTAACCAGTGGAATAAATGTTTGAACTTTAAGTTCAAGTATATAGTAAGATAAGTAAAACTGCTGCATTTGTCATAATCTTCCTAATGATAGGAAACCAAAACAAATTCTTTTTCAGTTATTGACATGTGAAGGGGAAGGATAAACCTGTAAAATGATAAAAAAGTATAAAACCGATAATTAAGCAGGCTGTTTAAAATTAAATTTTCAAATTTTCGACTACTTTTTCAACAATTTTTATCCCAAAAAAAGTAACTTAAGATATTGTGTAAGTAATTACACAATATCTTTAAAACTTTAGGTACATCCTTCCGATAATAATATAGACAAAAATCTCTCAAAATTTCAGCCAAATCGATCAATAACTTTTTGAGTTATGCACAAGCAGTTTTTGAAAATACAGTTTCGAGATAATCGCAATAATAATACATTTAATTAAGTTTAGAGTTCTAAATCTTCTATTAATAATCATCTAGTTCATCGCACAATTTTTTTAGCGACTATTAATCATTATTTCGAAACGTTCGAAGCTTATGTATGAGTCGTGCAATCAATAAAATTACGCATTCGTAGGTTATTAATCAAAATATGGAGTTATTCGAATATACATATACATATACATATACATATATTTCTTCCATTCTTTGTATATTATTTATGTATGTCGGACAAAAAAAGGGAACTAATAATTCTTAGTCTACTATTAACGCTTACTGTTCGAAAGTATTACTTTCATACAAACACGAAATAACCCCTTGGCATGAAATTTCATTGGAAAAGAAAATTTCAATAACTAATACATATCTCAGATATTCAGTTAACCAGACCTTAAAAAAACTATGTGTGTTTCTACTATTTGTGTCGATTTAAGTTAGCAGATTACATTTTATTTCGGTTGCTAAATAACATCGATTTATTTCGTTAAAATTACTAAGTAAATAGGTATAGTTTTATAATGTACAGTTAGCTAAAAATGTTTTTGAAAGTTGCTTAAATTCTGATAATTTTTGAAATACAACATATTTTTTTTGGTGTTGAAACTATTACAGCTTGTGAAATTCTGCGTATAGTAGCAGACGTTTAATATGATACGTCTAATGTGTGAAAAGATTTGGCTACAAACGTATAATTGCGATATTTTCAAACAATATCGTGAATATCTGAAAATATTACCTAATTTTCAAAATTCTTCAAATTAAAAGAATATATCATATTCTTTCTTAAAGGACACATCAAAATGAAATCTTATGTTGAAATAAAATCGGACTTAAAATTAAAAAATTCAAAAAAAAATCCAAATATCCAGAAAAAAAGTGGAATAATAGCCTTCTAGGACTCATTGTTTCATTAAAATTTCATCAACAGTGATTTTTACGAAAACTATAGTAAGGATTGTAGAGTTTTGAATTTTTTATGTTTTTGGTTCAACTTCAATAATCTCTCATTTGTAGGAATTTTTTTGAATGGCTTAGTAGATTATAGATAGATGCTCTGAAGATTTCCCTTTAATATAAGTCCAAGAACAGTGAAAAGGATTTAATATTTTCGTGGCTATCCACGATTTTTTTAAACCATCGTAATTTTACCTTTTTAGCGATATATTTTCACGTAATCGACATATTATATTCAATTTGGGCTTAGTATTCCCAGGGGATTCCAAGGGGATTCCCAAAATTGCGTGCGTCTGCATCCAGGGCACCTCCTCGCGGTGACGGCGGGCAACGAAGTGAGCCCGTTATCCGGCTGAGTCCGATTTTGCAACCTTCCCGACGGTTCTATCATTGTTTAATGGTGTTATGGGTTTATAACATTTGATTCCGCTGGTCAAAACTATTCTGAATATCCGTGACAAAATGTATTAATACAGAATACCAGAAATGAACAGGTGTCGTTTGATATGGAGTCATGGGGTTTTGGGGTTATGGGGTTATGGTCTCACGGGGTTAGGGAGTTATTGGGTTATGGGGTTATTACTTTATTGGGTTTCATTTCATTGTTCGAACGTATCCTGACTGTCCGTGAAAATTTGCATTAATAAAAATTGCCTGAGATGAACTGTTTTCGTTTGATTTGAGGGCAATGGAGTTATGGGGTTACATGACTATGGAGTTATGGTTTCGAGGTATCATTGGGTTATTGTGTTATGGTTTCAAAGGGTTAAGGGGTTTGATGTGAAGGGTTTATCGGTATATAGCTCAAAAATGTTTTTTTTGAGGTTATGGGAAACCCTAGCCCGATGGGGTTATTCTGACCCCATATTCGGATTCAGCGACCCCAAAAACTTGTAGTAAACATGATCTGACCCCCGAACCCGAATTTTTTTTTTGTGGCTGTGTAATTCTTTTTTATTTTTTTTCTAGATGTGACCGTATATTTTTGTATTTTCGCCACACAACAATTTATACCTTTCTGAATTTTAAGGTTCTGAAGTGTACACTTACAAACGTGGATTTCAAAGTTACGAAATGTACTAGTTTAAACATGAAAAGCGCCAGATTTTATTTAAATTTGGCGTTAAAAAGTTTATACGCCATAAAGTCCCCGGAGTCGCAAAAGTGTGACATAAAAGCACGAACATATGACTGGATTATTATCGCCAGTACAATCCGGAAAAATTACTTTACAACGGAAAGAATCGCAAGTAGTTCAAAAGAAATAAAGAATCTCATCTGAAATCAGCGAATACATCACTCGAGACAAAAAACTCGAGGAAAATTCAAACTCGGTCGGGAAATATCAAAAGACAATTCCGTTTTTATTACTTTTTCTTTTTTACAGTTTTCCGACGCATACAAACACACACACACAAAGTACAAATCGGGGATAAACTCCCTGCATCGAGAAAAAAAGCAAATAAGTTTGAATCTGATGCCACGACAATATCTAACTAAACCGATAAAAATATTTCCTCTATGAATAAAATACCAGTGAAGCTTTCTATAAATTGTATTTCTGCAAATTAGAGTATACTTAATAATAATAATAATAATAATAATAATGAAAATTATGTTGTAGATATTCTGTATCACACTTTACTAGCATTGGTTGGAACTACAAAATATTCTTACGTTAAGAATTTTAACGTTTTATTTTTTGACAACGAGATTTCTAAATTCCCGGGATTTCCCGGGACCCAAGAATTTAATAAAATGGGTATGTGGGACAATCCGCGTCAACTGGACCAGAGCTGCGATCAAAATTAGAAGCCACCAAAAAAAAAAAAACGACCAATATAACGTAAAAATAAAAATTCGCAACCGATCGGGTCGTTTTTTGTCCCAAATTGTAGCTGATGGACACCCCTAAAAATCTGGTTTGGTAGGTTGACTAACTCCAACATGGCGGATCCAATATGGCGGTGAAAAATCCTATATGATGGTCGAATTTTTGAAAATCAACCGATTTGAAACAAATTTGGTATATGGGTGTATCAGGGATCACTGATCACGAAACTGAGGTCATATTTGCCAAACTCAAGATGGCGGACGAAATTTTCGAAAATCAACCGATTTGTACAAATTTATTATACGGGGGATTTTAGAGTCACCGATTACGAATCAGAAATTCGATTTTCAAAACCTAGATGGCGGACCCAATATGGCGGTCAAAAATCCAATATTGTGGCCGAATTTTTTGAAAATCGACAGAATTTCGAATTTCGACAGAATACTCTTCGATATATGTACTTTGACCTGATATCAGTTAGAAGTGTGTACTTCTCAATCAGAACCGAATTTCACTAGAAAAGAAAATTAAAATTGACCGTAATGCAGTAACGGGCTATAAAATTGATGAGTGACTACAATAATATATTGACAAATGACGAAGAGCAGAGACAGTATATTCTCGAGGTGGTCAAAGAATACCGTAGAATATTCCCGACAGCTGATAAAGCATCACTTGTTACTGATCTGTATTGATTACTGATAGTTTGTTCGAATAAAAATTACCAAAAGTTCATGTACAATAATTTCATGTTGGTTACCGTTTTATTATTTGATTCACCTCTCGCCCAGTGTCGCTGGATTCCTAAAGCTTTATATTATCACTGCATTCACCTGATAAACTATTTTTGAGAAATAAAGTAAGCTAGATATTCATGCAGGAATTCATCAGTTTTAACTTTATTTTCCAGTGAAATTCGGTTCTGATTGAGGAGTACACATTTCTAACTGATATCAGGTCAAAATACAAATATCGAAGAGTATTCTGTCGAAATTCGAAAGGTTTTTATGCGTATAGTATAGAGATATGAGTTTTTTCGTAAAAATCGGTTTTCCGAATTTTCCGGGAAAATTGATGAAGTATTGCAAAACTACTGGCGGGATCGTGTTTCCCGGAAAATTTTACAGCGGATATATGTTTTCACGGCATTTTTTCGGCTATGTGTCAATAATATCGAGGAAATCCGGTGCCGGAAAAATCGTAAAAACACTCAAATCCTGGTACAGGGCCGGTTAAAACAATTTTTTTCCCTCCAAATCACCTTACCTTTCATTTTGCATAAAAACGAAGACATTCAGGAGGTGAGACTCGTTTCTTCAAAATGAACTGCCAGTCTAGTGTGTATGTATATTTCTTTTAGTGGCAGCTCAGTGCTGCCGCCCTTGCGGAGCTTAAGCCGCGAAGAACGATGATGATATAACGTAACCGGTTCGAGGCAGTCATCGGGGAAGCAGCGGGCGCCCCATCCGTCGGGGAAGCCTTGCCGATGCGGCGACACAAACAAACGTTTAGCCGGGAGATACCCGTCCGGATCTAAATCGTTTCAATATATTTCTCCATTAAATTTATGCTTGTCAACTGCAAGTTCCGACGAATGGAGGCCAAGACGAACGGAGACAATAACGGTTTGATTAAAGGCACCGGATCCGAGCAGTTAAACGTCACAACAAACTATACATCACTATGAGTGCTTGCACGCCGTTAATTAAAGTTATAATTAATATTTCATATTAGTTAACTCGCGCGCCACGATACATTTCCTATCGGTTGACAGCAAAAGCCTCGACAGCGCGGCACCGGAGTACGGCTTACTCTGCACTGATGCGACTAGATTATCATAGAAAAGGAACTAAAAAACGGTCTGCAATTGAAAACGCACCACCGATAAAAATATTGTAATATTAATGGAATTTCTTTCAGAGTTATTTCTAGGAAGGGATTAAAATGTATAATAAAGCTGGGTATGCTGTACCGTGTGTGCTCTTGGTCGAAACGAGAAAGAACTACATTACTCACTAAGTTCGTATGATGCTATATAGATGGCATCACTATAGAGAAATCCATATAATTTTTAGATAGTACAAACCTTTAACCGGTATGTCAAAATTTCATGCCATTCTGACCATTGGTTTACAAATTACAGTCGTTTTAGTGGCGTTCCTTTTTGTAATTTCCAACACAATGAAAAAATCTGAATTCTGTGTTAATAAAGCATTGTTGTTTTATTGAAAAAAAATACCGTTCAAGCAATTTGATGGCTTGACAAGTGTTATTCGGACTCTGCTCCATCGAGAAAAATTGTAAAGAAGTGGTTCGCTGGTTTTAAACGCGACCGTACAAACACCAATGATACTGAACGCTCTGGTCGCCTAAATTCAACAGTTGTTCCAAAGAAAAGAAATGCACAACATCGTTTTAGAACACCGTTAAGTGGAGTTGCGTGAGATAGCTGACACCTTAGAGATATCAGAAGGCAGTGTATTCACTATTTTGCGTGAACATTTGTCCATGGGAAAGCTCTGTTCGGAATGGGTATCACGTTTGCTCACTGTTGACCAAAAACAACAACGGGTTGATGATTTAGAGCGCTGTTTGGAGCTGTTTAGGCGAAATAAAACGGATTTTCATGTGATATGTGACAATACATCAAACATGGATCCATCACTACACTGCAGAGTCAAATCGGCAGTCAGCTGAGTGGACAACAACCGGCGAAAGCCGTCCAAAGCGATCAAAAACACATAGTCGGCTGAGAAGGTTGTAACGTCCGTATTTTGGGACGTGCATGGTAGAATATTCATCGACAATCTTGGAAAGGGAGAAAAGATCAATAGTGAATAAAACATAGCGTTATGAGTGCGTTTGATGAAAGACGAAATCGTAAAAAAACGGTCCCAACTGAAGAAAAAAAATGCTCTTTCACCAAGACAATGCACCGTGTCACAAGTTGATCGCAACAATGGCAAAATTACACGAATTGCATTTATAATTGCTTCCACATCGACAGATTTCTCCAGATTTAGCCCCCACTTTCCAAATCTCAAAAAAAATATTCGCTGGAAAGATATATGACTCCAATGAGGTGATCGTCGAGACTGAAGCGTATTTTGAAGTGTTGGAAAAATCGTTATAAGAAAGGCACATAAATGTTAGAGAAGTGTTAGAATAAATGTCATCATCACTCTCGAAAGAGACTATGTTGATGAATAAAGTCGAGTTTTGCTTAAAAGTTGTTGTTTTATTAGTCATTGTACGAATTTATTGAGTAATTGTGCTTGAGTGCGCCTACGGATGCACGCGTTCGAAGTCGGTGCAGCTGTGCATACAAAGGAATATCCAGAAGTCTATTGTATACTTTTATTGTTTCAGGGAACTTTTGGAACCAATTAACCAATTTTGAAAGGTATTTCCCTTTAATATGTTCATCCTGAGATTTTAAAACACAGTCTTGTTAAACCGTGATTGTGACAAAACACACGAACTAGTCTTAATTTTTTCCAAGTTGAATGTGCATGTTGTCTTTTCTCCCATACCAATCAGATTCACAGTGTATTGTTACTACGAGTACATCTTACAATAGTACATCTTATTATTTTCACAATCTTTCTATTTTGACCTTCGTCTATAAATTCGGGCATCCGTTCTTTTCTGATCGTTTTTTTTTTTTACAATCATTTATGTGATTATACGAAACAAGTGAAAAATCTCACCCCTCAAAAACGTTTTGGTTAATTTTGGTTTGTAACTTATCTGCCTATTCATCATCTTTATCAGGTTACGTCAAGCCAATGCCACTCTGTCTAAAGTCTTCACATAGTCCCATACTAGTTTTTAAGTAATCTGCATTAATATGTTATACAATACTTTTAAAAAATTGTAACAAGGGTAACTAAAATGAAAGCAGAGAGGTTGAATCCGCGAATATCGTGTACATGATTATTGCTTATGCAATGGAGCTTGTATTCTATCCTTTCCACTCCTAATATTGAATAACGCAACTGATATCCCAGTGCATTGTGTTTTTACCAGGGCCTTATCGATTTCAAACTGTAGAATTCTAGATCCAGTTCTACGTTTGTTTGTGGGTTATAATGATTAGAGAATTATACCGTCTATAAATAGTCCTAATCGATATCTATTTATACATACGCATGATACCCTATTTTTTGTAGTACGGACCTCCGCGTAAATCCTACCCGTTAAGTCCCGATCGTTTGTTATTCGCAATTAGCATTTTCGGGGTAATTATTAATCTTTGTGGAGAGGCGTGTCCCTCGTGGCGCAGCCCTCTCATTAATTTCGGGCACCGTACGTTTTCTTGAGTACCCGGCATGCATATCGTTCAGTTCTAATGAGTTCTAATGCTCCCGAAGTAATTTGTCAGTACTCTAAAGCTCAAGTGGGCCTGAATGATGATGACATAAAAAAAAGATCGAGTTTTTGATTGGAATCGGATCGACTAAAATGGTAAACAATTTGAGAAGAAGAATAAACAAAATTGTTGAAAACAAATGTGTACGGGAATGAATGTTTATCACGTACATAAGTTTTTGAATGGTTTAAACGGTTTAAAGAGGGACGTGAAACGACCGAAGACGATCGGCGCCCCGGACGGCCCTCAACGTCAAAAACGGACGAAAACATTGAAAAAATTGGTAAATTAATCCGCGAAGATAGTCGTCTAAGCATCCGAGGGCTTGCTGAAATAACGGGAATCGACAAAGAATGTGTTCGCTAGATTTTGCATGAATCGTTCAATATGCGCAAAGTTTGCGCAAAAATGGTACCAAAACTCCTCAATTCCGAGCAAAAGGAATCAAGAATGAACATTTGCGCTGACATTCTAAACAACATTGACGCTGATTCAGGCTTGTTAGACAAGGTGATACTGAAGGGGACAAGATTCGAAAGTGTGGAAGCTGTTAAAACAAAAGCAACGGAGGTTCTGAACCAGCTGATAGAAGCGGACTTCCAGCACTGCTTTCAACAATGGAAATGTCGTATGGAGCAGTGTAGAGATCGCCAAAGGGAGTAAGTTGAAGGCGAAAAAAGTTGCTACTGTAATTGGTAACGAATAAAAAGTGTTATGACAGTAGTTCGGTTATTTAATAGCCACACCTCGTATTACGCTAGTATATTTATTACTACTATAAATTATGTAGTTGTGGTTATAGAGTGTGTCGTTTCAATCTTTAAGGAATAAATTACTCATATTTTAACAACATACCCGCCGAAAAAAAATGACACGTACAACAGTAATGCTTTCACATAATTCCGTCCTGATTCACGAACGATACATACATGCAACGGGTATAAATGTACGCGAGTTGAAACAAACGTAATATCGTTATTTTGGTGTATAGGACACGTAAGAATTCGAATCACTGTGAATAATTAACATGTTCCGTCCTATAAAATAATTTAAGCTAATAGCCGGACGGCCTCTAAACGCCTACCATAAATAAGTCGGTCTCCACCGGGTAAACATTTCGAAAATTTATTTGATTACCCTCACGAAACGGTATTTAAGGGCAGTGCCGTGCTCCGTGGGGATTGAAAACAAAACCGTGCCGAAATCCTTGAAATGAGGCTCGTTTATTTATGGCAAATAATGAAATGAGTCATCACGTACTTATCACACCCGGACATCATGCCCTTCCGCAATAGTTAAGATATTCAGTGGTGACAAAGGAATGTATTTTGTTTAAGAACAATAAAATTTCTTGTTTTAGAGATAATAAAATATGTCCAATCAATTCGAATCGGAAGAGTGATGATATTTCTGAAGGCTAACCTAAGATTTAAAAAGTGAAATTGATGTGCTTAGGTCCACACGCAAAAATAAGTAAACAATCACATATATGAAAAAAGAACTAAAAATAAATGTTTGCCTATGCAGAAAAATGGCATTAGAAAAAATTAAATAAAGTAGTCTAATGTCCCTAAAACATTACGAGACCGTAAAACGAAAAATAGAGTCCTATTTATGCACACTAGAGGGCAGTGCTCTATGTAACCGCTGTATTTGTCCTGGCGACATTATAAACCGGTGCTCTTGTCTATTGTTATTCGTCGTCCACAAAAAAATCATCCAAACAAACAGTAAGAGGCATTTATTCTCATGTATATTTGAACATAACGGACCACCGTTAGTGGCGTGGTGCAGGAACGACATCTAGCGGTTGCTGTCCTCTATGTCACCGTTGTAATGAAAAAAATACCCTAATACGGACGTTTTAAATGTTACAACTTATAGCAATGACTCATGCAGGCAATAAATGTTTAACAACGTGGAACGATGGATATATCTTACTGAAATGTAATATGAAGTGGTATATTGCATGGGACCTGTAGGCGGATTTTAGGTGAAAAACGTTCCGTCGACTTGATTATAGGTAAAACAGCTCCGCCATTAAATCTAGAGGGAGTACTTAACCCCTTAATAACATCCAACTTCGAGTTTTTTTCTTCCCTTAAGAGTTAATCTCATTTTACTTCGCCGTCTTGCAGCTAACTTTATTATAGCAATTATAAGTTACCTCAACCTAATTAAGCTTAGAAGTTTCCCCTATCTTCATCGTGTAGTTCCTATATTATTGGAATGAATCATGAATCTCAACTATGTCACTATTCGAGTAGTAACGTAATAACGAAGAATATTGTAAATTTCATTTCTATCTAACGTTATTTCTTAGCGTTCGGTTTCAGCAGTTCGGTTATTTAATAGCCACATCTCGTAACTAATTAATGCAAGTGACCGAAACTGAATATAAACAGTTGTACAATCATTAATTGCTGGTGAAATATGTTTTACAAAAAACATATTCACCACTCGAGGGAATGGCTCAATACTAATGATCCAACCGGATATAAATTAGGATTTCAATAACATAATTTTAATTTCATTGAAACGTACATTGTTTCTAATAGAATAAAAGAATTATCTATGATTTCGGAACTATTTGGTACCTACATTAAGCCGAATTACGCTATTTATAATGATAATTAGGTACATGTAATAATAAAGTGAACAATAATGGATGCTAAACAATGCGTAAGTTATATTTCATACAGAAATTGTATTAAAATGATATACATACATAGATAGCGGTATGATTGGAAAATATGGAAAGTACGTGGTTGGTCTATTAGCCACAAATAGTTCAATAAGTGTACTAATATATGTAGTAAATTATACTCATTGTTTCAATTTATATTAATGTTTAACAATGTTTATATGTTACCTACTTTTATAAAACTCTTCTATTCGATATTGTTAATGCAGATTTTGGAAAGTGCCTGAAAAAATACACATAAATACAGTTTGGACAATTATCATCAACGTCAAAGTTCAGACTGATGCGATTGTTTAAGGAAGGTCAAACGTTTTGGCATTCTCAATTAGATATTTGAAATATGCACGTTTTTATTTTCATTAAGTTAAAACACTGATCATGTTCCTTCTTCTACATTTGTGTTCCCAAAGTTAGAATTATATTCTTAATTGGTACATTAATCTTAAGATTGTATCTGTGAGCAAGATATTGCAAGTTGACCGTCATAACTGACCTGAATATGGGTGCTTTCTAAAATTGTCCTGAAATAGGTGTGTTTCTTAATTTAAACTCTCTTCGGTACATTACATAAAATCATATATCAAACTGATTTTATATGTGTGACAGAAGATACATGGATATGTATACCACGGCACCAACTGTAGTTAAATTACTTCGCAGTAACAATAACAACGATTCAGATTGATTCAGAAGAATTTCTGAATGTATTTGCTCATACCTCTTGTTTTTCAGGTAATTCTTCAGGACACAACTAGCGTAATTCTGACTCAAATGAATAGATCTGTTGTCTGAACCATGAGTGAAGGTATTTTTTATAAGCAAATGGTGGAGTTTGGTGAAAGAGAAATAAATGGAGAACGAATTTTCCAAAAATTTCACAGCATTTTTTCAGTTAAAAAAAAACTATTTCCCCGGTTTAAATATGCGAGCCAGACATTATAATAATATATGCAGTAATACAAAGTATTGAGTGTGTTTCAACCCACTGTTCCTTTGTTCTGAGATGGTCCTCTTGTTATGCAGTTGAGGAATTGGAAGAACTTAGTCTGATTTTACTTTAATTTTATCACAGTACAGTTACTGATGGCTAGGAAGGGGTGGAGTGTGTTATTTGTGGGTATGAGATAGATCAAGAGTGGAGAATACAAATATTGAAGATTTCTTCAACAATCATGATAACTTCTGGGTTTTACCACTTACTGGAGGAGAAGAGAAACTTGATTTAAAACGTCGAAATTTTGGTAAAAAACATTGAATTTTATTTCTACGTTGTACAAACAGAACTGATGTTTAACGAACTGACATTTTTACGATATGTCTTTCATGCAAAGAAACGGGCCTTATTTACATTATTGCCCAGATACCCTAATATAATTTCGCTAAGCTATTTGACCAATTCTTGAGAATAACTTCGTCCTTGTCTGCCTTATCACTTATGTACGTCGTTAGAATACGACAGCGCTGCATTTCCCATGGCTTCATCGCGTTCCAGCATTGCATCGACGGCGTTACTTTGTAATATTTATAAGGAGAGCAGTCTAAATCTGAGCGTCCAGACTGGCCGTTTAAATTTATAATAGGCCAAAGATGCCCTCTGACCTTCCGTCCTAATCCGGCCAGCCCGGATCTCTAGCGGAGCGCCGAGAAACCTCTTCCCGTGTCGGTTATTGCACAGGTATCGTTAAGTGCAGCTGTGCCAGAGTATACGGCGATTTGCATCGGCCATACGCGGCGTCATCTGCGTCGTATACGAAGCCGATACCCAGGGGGAAGCCGGAACGCCGTTCCACCAAGTTTATTAGCGATGTACCTATCCAAAGTCTCGATACAACAAGATCTCTATACAGGGAGTCCCAATATTCCGTGTACAACGAGCTACCACATGCTCCTGACATCAAAATAAGTCGATTTAACTAAACTTACCTATATACCAAGTTGTCTCGTTTAGCCGCTAGAGGCCGTCAAAGTTGACATACAATTTTAGTTTTTTGCCAATAACTTGGTAACGCCCTGTATGAACTTAATGAAATTTGGTGTGCTAGTATGTTCCGACAGATGGCACATTTTGACATTTGAATCGAAGTCATTCCATTAACAGGGTGCGAAAACTACCCCTACCCTTAAAGTAACCTGCCCGTATTTTTTTTTTTGGTGGGGGTGATACCGCTTCATCTAAATTTTTATCATAAAGATAAGCAATTTTTTAACAAAATTTTCTCTCTTGTAAATTTTTTGTGTTCCTTACCGTTTGTATTCTTTTATTACATCATTGTCGATTCTAATACGATTTAATTGATTTCACTTTAAAATTGATTTTAGGACGAACGCGAAATAAACAAACCTAAATAATCATTCATTGAGACTTAATTAGGTGTTCAAAATGACCCCCATTTTCATTAATACAGAAAATCCTAAGTAAGAAATTAAAGTGCACTCTTCTCAGGGTTTCCTCGTTCTGCAATTCTTGAATGGCATTTTGAATTATGTTCCACAATTGTTCCTCGTTCTCAATTCTCACAAGAAACTTTATGTATTAAGCCCAAATGTTCGATACATTAATAATTTCATGTCACCTTTGATAAATCCAAATAACAAATACTAGGTGGCCAAGTTACCAGGTGAAACAAATGCTACAATTTGAAATTTGTCATTAGTGTCATTATTCTGTTGACTCTGTAAGATGGATGATACATACACCTTTGACGAACAAACCGATATGTTATTAGTATTAGGGTTTTGTGAAGGAAACTGTCGTAGAAGTGTGCGCGAGTATCATCGCAGAACTCCAAATCATCAGACCTTTAAAAGTATTGAAAGACGTCTTGGAGAAAATGGTATGCTTAAGGTGTATAGACGTAATGCCGGACGGCCTCGTTAAGCCCGAACAATCCTTGTAGAAGAAGAAATTCTGGAACGAGTAGATGAAAACCCATAAACAAGTGTCAGATTATTGGAGAGGCAAGTCAGAGTTTCAAAAAGTACAATAAACAGAGTTTCTCACTGAACAACTGATTCGTCCTTTTCACATTCAACTAGTTCAAGAACTATTACCTCATGATCTTGCCGCTCGTCTTCAATTCTTACAGATTATTCAACAATACCGTGCTGACGATATGGATTTCCACAAAAAAAATTGTTTACGGACGAATCATGTTTCACAAGACGTGGAATAACAAATTTGCATAATCAACATGTTTATGCAGATGAAAATCCCCATGCCATTAGAGTAAAATTTTTTCAACGCGAATTTAGTATAAATGTGTGGATGGATCAATAACTCTTTTATTGGTCCGATTAGGTTGCCAAATCGCCTCGACGGCAACAGTTATTTAGATTTTTTGCAGAATACTCTGCCGGATCTCTTTGACGATTTACCATTAAATCTACGCAATCAAATGTAGGTACTTTATGCACGACGGTGCCCCACCACACTTTGCACGTATTGTAAGAGAATATTTAAATGAGGAATTCCCAGGTAGATGGATTGGCAGAGGAAACGATGCTCCCATTTCATGGCGACCACGTTCACCAGATTTGAATCCTTGCGATTTCTTCATTTGGGGTGACTTTAAAACAGAAAGTTTACTCTGTGAGTATTGAGAACAGACAAGGGAGCTGAGAACGGGTTTAATTGAAAAATTGTGTATAACGAAAGGGTTAGAGGCGGCCCCGCCCCCCCCACTATGTCAGACATGTATACTCCATGCACTGAGATGTGGGAACAATTGTGAAACAGAAAACTCTAAAAATACAGGATTTGGAACAGATTTCAAAATGCCGTTCAAGAATTGCAGAACGAGGAAACCCTGAGAAGAGTGCACTTTAATTTCTTATGTAGGATTGATTTCTGTATTAATGAAAATGGAGGTCATTTTGAACACCTAATTAAGTCTCAATAAATGATTATTTAAGTTTGTTTATTTCGTTTTCGTCGTAAAATCAATTTTAAAGTGAAATCAATTAAATCGTATTAGAATCGACAATGATGTAATAAAACATGAATTCAGCGAAAACGATAAGGAATACAAACATTTTACAAGAGAGAAAATTTGTTAAAAAATTGCTTATCTTTATTTAGATGAAGCGGTATCACCCCCACCAAAAAAAATACGAACAGGTTACTTTAAGAGTAGGGGTAGTTTTTGCACCCTGTTAATGCAATATGTTCAATTCAAATGTCAAAATGTGCCATCTGTCGGAACATACTATCTGCTGGTTCAGAATCTAAGGTCAGATTTTCAAAATTTTTCGAAGAAAATATAATATGGCCGACCTGAGTTGACTAAAGTTACAATAGCGTATATGGAACTTTCATGAACTTTTTTTTTAATGAATGGATGGCGTTACTTAGATTATTTTCTATTCTGGAAATTTATAGTGACACAAAAATAAAAATAAACAATTATGAGTTTTCAGGTATAGTGAAAATCACAAACAGGAAAATTTCAAAATGCGATATCTCGGCGAAAAAAAAAGATATTTGAGCAAACTCAACGGCATTTGAAAGAGGAAGACTTCTACCTCTACCATAAGTATAGTTTTTTGAGAAAAAAATTCGCGGTGCTGCATAACTTCAAATATGTTAAAAACAGTTTTTAACTTTTAGGTTAGAATATAGCAAAATCCTGACGGGGTAGAGCAATTCTGAGCCCGGATTTGTTTTCAGCGGGAAAAAAACTACTTCGAAAACCACTATCCATTGTCCAAGGGTAAAATCTTGCAGGGTAGTGTAATCATTAAACTTACGTCCTGAAAGAATGAGAAATGCGTACTTATACCATCAGAGAAAATATATTCATTTAGCTAAATAAATTTTACCAGAAGCGTTCTCTAACCGTTCCAGGAAAGCATATGAATTATCCAATTCAATATCTCGCTTAAGGGAGGGCCTTAAGTTAATAGATGAATGAATAAATTTCCCGGATTAACGGCTTCGCCAACGCCGCTGCCGTTTTCCGATAAGTTCCGTAAACTTCGGCGATCCCCCGCCGACTGCGGAAATATTTTTTTTCCATAAATGCCCCCGGACAGAGCTCAATAATTTACTTTCGGCGTCTTACCATGGGTACTTTAGGGACACCTCCGAAATTAATTAACGACGCAACGCTGAAAAAAGGGAAGTAATTTCGGGAAAGAAAAAAACCATAACGAAGAAGAATTATGTTGTTCCATTAGGGCTGTTAATCACTTTAATGACTTTATTACGGAGGAATATTCGGAAGGCTAACGTTAACGCACGGAAAATTATATCCGGGAGCAAGTGTTTGGGTAATTGAATGCTGCGCGGGATTTCAGCACCGAGAACAACATCTTCGGCGTAGCAACGGTAAATTCCTTGTTAGGCGAGGAAGCCGGCAAGTGCGGCCTAAGTACAGCAGTTCGAAAGTTAAAGCTTGGAGATCATTTCATCAAAACAGTATTCGTGTAAGTACATGGTGATCGATTTATCAGGGGAAATGAGTTTTTCTCGGAAACGGCCAAATAATTTTTGTGAACGGTAAATCACTTTTGCTCACCTTCACTCGAAAGTAAGGAAAAAAATATATACAGTGTGTCCCAAAAAGTTGGAAACAGGCCTGCTGAATCGAAACTATTAGTATTTTCAAAAAAAGGTTCCTACAAAAAACGTTCGCACCATGAACCGCCATCGGCCAGTCAAAATGACGTCGATATTCCTCTACAGGGTGTTTCAGAAATCAGAAAAATACTGTTTCGGTTAAATGGCAACACCGCTTAATTCGCGTCTAATCAGAAATATTAAAAGTTTTTAATAAAAATGAAGTAATTTTAAATTAATATTAAATGAAAAAGTAAATATTGGTATTTTAAAAAAGTTTCTAAAAAAAGTTCGACAAAGCACAAAAATGATGATATTCTCTACAGGGTGTTTCAGAAATAGAAAAAATGTTTCGTTAAATGGAATTAATTCGGTCTAATAAAAAAAGTTATTAAGAAAGTTGTTTAGAATGCGAAGTATGGGGGTATACGAAAAATGGGTGATAGTCAAATGTCTACGAATTAACGCTGCTGGCCCAAAAAGTTGGAAAAACCACAGAGTCAAAATATTGGTATTTTCAAAAAAGTTTCCTACAAAAAAGTTCGCAATAAACGCCATGCAGTCAAAATGACGTCGATATTCCTCTATAGGGTGTTTCAGAAATCAGAAAAAACTGTTTCGGTTAAATGGCAACACCGCTTAATTCGCGTCTAATCAAAAAAGTTATTAAGACAAGTTGTTTAGAATGCCGAAGTATGGGGGTATACGAAAAATCGGCGTGATAGTCAAATGTCTACGAATTAACGCTGCTGGCCCAAAATTGGAAACAAGCCCCCAGACTCAAAACTATTGGTATTTTCAGAAAAAGTTTCCTACAAAAAGACATTCGTACCATAAACCACCATCGGCCAGTCAAAACGACGTCGACAGTCCTCTCGGCCTGTTTTCAACTTTTTGGGCCAACAGCGTTAATTTGTAAATATTTGATTATCGCGTATACCGCCATATTTCGGCATTCTGAACAACTTTTCTTAATAACCTCTTTTGATTAGACGCGAATTAAGCGGTGTTGCCATTTAACCGAAACAGTTTTTTCTTATTTCTGAAACACCCTGTAGAGGAATGTCGACATCGTTTTGACTGGCCGATGGCGTTTTATGATGCAAATGTTTTTTGTAGGAAACTTTTTTTGAAAATACTAATAGTTTTGACTCAGCAGGCCTGTTTCCAACTTTTTGGGACACACTGTATGTCTTAACGACGCTAAGCGTCGCGACGCCTCAGAAATGTTTTTTCAGCAACACACCTTTTTTTACTTTACCATTACAAATATATATTTAATTAATTGTGTGTTTGTCTTTTATTTAACATTTTTTCGTATGTTGAATATTTAAAAAGTTATGGTCGATGTATTATTTAGTGTTTTGATTTATTATTTATTATGTAGTGTATTTATCTGTTTAGTGCCCTAGTTTCTCGTGAGCTACCAACTAAACGAATATTATTTCTGTATAAAATATATGAGTTTACTTGCTTTTACTAAAAATTAAGACATAAATAAAAAATATAGCTTAACCCATTAACGCCCAAACGGACACAATTTTTCGTCCTTTTTAGAGCGTCAATCTCGAAGGGAAATTAATGAATTCACTCAATAAAAACCTCTTGTCCTAATGTTTTAGGATGTGATCTTTCGATTTCTGGGGTTAAAATTGTGATTAAATGCTCTGGAAAAAAATATGGCTGACTTTATGTAAAAAAAGTATTGAAAATTTGGGGTTTTTTTTATATTTTTTTTTTAAATCCAGAAAGTACTCTAACCTACTCCGGATTGTGGAGAAGGTGGAGGCAATAGTTGGAGTTGATGATAGGATTTTTTTTGCCGACCTCAACTGACTCTAATCTTTTCAAAATGGCGGACATTGCATAAAATCTCATGAAATATGAATTTTTCTCTAGTATTAACGAGAAAATAATGTTATTGTGAGTTTTTCTTGATCCACAGTCATTTTCCTCAATCAAAACAATACTACAGAATATATTTGACTAAATTTTCAATTTTCAATGATGGCGGATTCAAAATGGCGACCGGATTTCTCAAGGAATGGCGCGTTTTTCATTATAAAAAAGTAAACGGGAGTTTGTAATTATACTATTTCTATGTCATTTTATGTTTTAGTAAAATTTTGAGTTATTCCTGGTGAAAAAAGTCTGAAATCCAAGACGGCGGATTATCATTCTTGAAAATTTAAAATTTTAAAACGGAAAAATTACAATACTTTTTTTTAATTACGTCATATTTTACGTAGAATTCTGATGGAAAATGTCCTCTCAATCTTTTTCATAAAAATGCGTTCTATCTGAGTAAACTGAATTATTTGTCATTCTGACCTCAAAACGAGGTTTTTTCCGGTGTTTGGGGTTCTCATGATGAAATCATGAAAATTATATATCCGCACGCGACGTCGAATTTTTTTTTTATTAGCAAAACACCTATCTGTTTTTTTATACTTTCTTTATTTCAAAGGTTATACCCGATTTCCTGATTTACAACAAAAAAATATGGAGTGGGTACTGACAAAAGTATAGTAGTTCGGTGTTTCGTGGAAAACGTTTTTTAAAAAAAAAGTTTTTTTTTTAACAAAAATATATATTTTGAAATATAGGTTTTGATAGTTGAAATATTGTATAATTTATAATAAACAAATATCTCAACTCACTCAACAATAAATAATATACATACGAATGCTACTTAAAAATTTACAAATGAGTAAATACAATAGCAACAAAAGCCAGAAAAAAAAATTAAAATATGCACCATTGTTATTTAAGCACAAATCGTAACGTTTTCTTAGTTCATTAGAAGTCCCTTTTCTGAAAATATTTCCACCTAATTCAGCACAGGCAGCAGCAATCTTTTGCTTTTTTTTGCAAATTAACACAAATTGTTTTGTGCATAAATTCAAAGAATAATAACAATTATTTTAATAAATAGGTATGTATTTACTGAACGTTAAGTCAAAAACTGTTCTTCACACATACTTTCACAGTTAAGTCCTAGGAGTCTTGAAAATTGAATACGTTTTATTACTCAGTTCTTATTGGCATTAGAAGATGTGGGGAATTTAGAAGATTGCTTAGAAGCACTATTTAGTAGATTGATAATATTTTTAAGTGGATACTACTTTAATTTACTTTAATTTTCTGTACGTTCATTATTTCCTGAGTAATTGATTACCAAAGTCATGAATTACTTTTTAGCTTTCAACGGCGATAACTCAGCGAAAAATCATCGTAGAGGATTCGAAGCTGGGTCAAATTATTTAAGAAGAGCTTTATGATGAATTAAAATAATAAAGTCCGTGGACCTTTTAAAAGACAAGCAAACATTTCGTTTTTTTTTCGATGGTTTTCTCACGATTACTCAAAAACTGCTGACGCTAAAAAATGTAAATTCAAGAACAAAAAAACTAGAAACTCGGAGCTTCAATTTCCTTTGTTTTTTCTTTTCTCTACGACCATTCTTTCCCAAGTTACAGTTCTTTGTTCTTTTATATCCATTAATTTTTGTGCCTAAGGCGTATTTACAGTACAAAGTTGTAACTAAAGCGGAACGAGACATTATCTTTTTATGGCACATGTTGCAGTTATGTTACTATTAAGTTCTTGGTAACACTGGGGCGGTAACGCATCGAAAATTATATCCGAGAGCAAGTGTTTTGATAATTGAACGCCGTGTAAGATTCCGGTATCAAAAACACGAACTTCGGCATCAGAACTTGGAAAAGTTTAGCGAGGAAACTGGAAAGTCATGTATGAGTTTTGCAGCCTGGGAATATTCAGATGGGGGCGGCATTCCAACAACTATACGGGACAACGCTTTTTCGCTGATCCCCGGGAATTATAAATGTAAACCTAGGAAAACAACCGCGCTACTTCAAACAAGGATTACTCGCTCAGCGTTTTCTCACGAAGTTACTCGCAAGTATAAGAAATATTCCAACTTTTAATCAGCAACAAACTTTTAACTTTTCCGTCGAAGTTCGCCTTAGACAATAAAGTATCGCATTCGCGGACAATAAAAACGGAGTTCGGTTGATTGAAATACGAGTCTATAAAATGTATTTTCGCCTTAACATTCCGTTATAAAATTGCATAGTGGAAACGACACCGGCGAAACAAAGCCAAATTAAAGTTAAGCGTCCAAAATAGTAAAATTGATTCCAAAGTTGAGGCGTTCAATTTATTAAGTAAAATCGAATTGTATACAATAATATTCTCTACTAATTCCCAATATTTTTACGGAAATAATGTGAATAACTCAAAATCGGTAACTAATTGTAAGAACTATAGTACATTACTCAATAAGTTCTTATGATTATACACGGTGTTGAAAAAAGGTCGGTACCCCGGTATAACTCTGTTGCAACGCATCGCAGCGGAAAATGTCTAAGGGAGAAGTTGTTTGGTTTCAAAAGGGGAATAGTTTGCAATTTAAACCACCCCCCACCCCTCCACCCCTTCTGCGGGGGTGTTCAGTTTTGTAAAGGGGAAACCCATATTTTTTATTCGCGGACGGTGTTCTCCGATAAAAAATGAACATCTTTTATTTGGAAAATTATTTTGTCCAAGTTCATTCTTGCCCAATATTTGCCATAAACAGCCGAAGAGGAGAGCAGATCTCTCTTGATGATGCGAGGTTGGGGAAATCAGCAGCGATCTTGCAACCAAGTACGAGATCTGTTCAATCACATTTTCCGAATCGATCGAGGTCTCGTCTCAAAAATCACCGTGAACAGAACAATTTAGTTATTTAGGTTTTGATTTCGGTTATCTCATGGGCATTATTGGTAAAGGATGGGTCTGAACAAGAAAAAAGAGACGACACACGATGTTCGCTTTCCAGCTAACAACATGATGCGCTAATAAAAAATAGGGGTTTTCATTTGAAAATTGAAACTCACCAGCACTGAGGGGTTGGAGGGTGGGGGTGGTTTGATGGACAAACGTTTTCCCCCTCGAATGCAAACAACTTTTTCTCTCGCAACTTTTCGGTGCAAAAGAGAAAAACAGAGGGTTTCCCCGGAGGGGAAGTTAATTTGCGCACAGTTTTTATTTTGGCTGTTTATGGCAAATATTGGGCAAGAATGAACTTGGACAAAAAAAATTTCGAACAAAAGATGTTCGTTTTTTATCGGACAACACCATCCGCGAATAAAAAATATGGATTTCTATTTAAAAAACGGAACTTACCCCCACCCCCTCAGAGGGGGTGGAGGGGTGGGGAATGGTTTAAATTGAAAACTATTCCCCTTTTGAAACCAAACAACTTTTCCCTTTGACATTTTCCGCTGCGATGCGTTGCAACAGAGTTATTCCGGGGTACCGACCTTGTTTCAACACCCGATATATAGATGGCGCCACTACTGATAAGTCCATACGATTTTTAGATAGTACCAACCTTCAACCGATATGTGTCAAAATTTCATGACATTCCGACCATTTACAAAGTACAATAGTTTTAATGACCTTACTTTTGTAATTTTCAAAACAATGGAAACGTCTAGATTTGGTGTATTGATAAATCATTGCTTTTTAATGAGAAAAAATACCGTTCAAGCAAAATAATGGCTAGACAAGTGTGAAACTTTGCTCCATCGAGACAAATAGTGGAGAAGTGGTTTGGCTGATTTTAAACATGGCCGTATAAACACCGATGATGCTAAACGCTGTGGTCCTCCAAATTCGACAGTTGCTCCAGAAAACATAAAAAAGTGCACAAAATTATTTTGGAAGACTATAAAGTGAAGTTGCGCGAGATAGCCGACACCTTAAAGATATCAGAAGGCAGTGTATTCACTATTTTGCATGAACATTTGTCCATGTGAATTGATTCAGAATCAAATCGGCAGTCAGCTCAGTGGACAGCAACCGGCGAAGGCCGTCCAAAGCAACCAAAAACACAGAAGTTGGCTGGGAAGGTTATGGCGTCCATATTTTGGGATGTGCATTGTATAATATTCATCGACTATCTTGAAAAAGGAAAAACGATCAATAGTGAATATTATTAGTGCGCTTGAAGGACGAAATCGCGAAAAAACGACCCAAAACGAAGAAGAAAAAAGTGCCCTTTCACCAAGACAACGTGTCACAAGTCGATCGCACTTTTATTTATGATTGCACTTCGAATTGCTTCCTCATGCACCGTATTCTCCAGATTTAGCCCCCAGCGACTATTACTTATTCACAAATCTCAAAAAAAAAATGCTCACCGGAAAGAGACATGGCCCCAACGAGTAGGTGATCGCCGAAACTGAAGCGTATTTTGAAGGGTTGGTTTGAGTTTCTGAAGGGTTTGAAGTTCAAGAAGACTAGAAGTAAGGAGACCGAACTCGTTCAGAATCATGGGCTCAAATTTGTCCACCTCCTGAAGGCGCTGTAAACAGTAATGTACTCGACGTCACGTGATGAGCAGCGGACCAATGTGAATACTCTACAAATCGTCGATATTAACTCTGTAACATTTGAATCACAACTAACTCTATTCTAGCAACAACAACACTATTTATAGTTTTTAAATGTTTTATAAAATTAATTTGACATCTAGAATATTTAATATGTCATTCCATATAATTATTTACTAACAGTTAGTGTATAAACTAAATAGACTAAGTATGTAAACTATAAAACTGAATAACTGTCAGCTGTCACTAATGACACTTCACAAATGTCACAGTATGCTTACATGCAGTTTGGCTTTAATAAAAATACAATTCGAGTGTTAAATAAATATGGTTCGAAAGTGCTCTGTTGCATTGTGTGATACTATAGGAAGCGTTTCGAAGCGTCAGAATAAACTGACATTATTTCAAATTACTGATGTATGTTTGGAATGAAATATTTTCTTTTGTTGTATTTGTTAACGTTGTAGCACGTAACATAAAATATTTTGAGTACATTTTCATAATGATAATTACGAAAATTTGTAATTGCAAAGATAACAAATGAACAAAAAATATCGAGCGTCTGCCACATGTATTGGCACAACGGACATTCACATAACCTAACCATACGGACTCTAACGCACACAGATTAGTACAGAACCACGGTATACGTATAGATATCTGTTTATATACCGTAGCAACCAGAGTACACAACTGTTTACAGCGCCTCTGGAGGCGGACATATTCGAGCCCGTCGCGTTATACAGCGAAAAGCCGCAGTTCGGTCTCCTTAGTTCTAGTCTTTTTGGGTTGGACAAATCGTATAATAAAATCGTAGAAATGTTAGAGAAGCGTTGGAATGAACGTATCACTCTCGAAGGAGACTATGTTGATGAATAAAGTGGGGATTTGCTTACAAGTTGTTGTTTTAATAGTCAAATTAGTCAAGTTATTGAGTGATGTTATATTTAGCACTGTATGTAGCTGTACTGTATTTAGCATTCATATATGATCTAAAGTATACGCCACTGCAACTTGTACTTAGGGTTATTTTAATAAATTATGGTAAATCAGGTATACATGGTGGAGATTTTAACTGGAATATATTCGCTAGCGGGGTGGTGAATGAGTTTTCAAAAAATTCCCGAGACACGTCAACGTTTAAATGTATTTACCTACATTTTGCAAGTAATATGAAAAATATAGCCCTTCAGGGGTGGCTGAAACCACCCTCGACATGATTTTTTCAAATGCAACCCTATGGCTTGTGACCCCTCATTGTAAAGCTGGTGGAAAGAGGAATCCAACGCACTGATCAAATTTTAATTTTTAGTATGTTTGTAGGGTTGCATACAATTAAAACAATTTAAAAATTAAATTTATTTTCAACGTAACAATTGTTCAAAATGTGCACCATTCACTTGTTGGCAGCATCCCAGTCTGTGGTAGGTTTCGTCCCTTACATTATGCAACATTTTCGGTGTTATTTTTCCGATTTCCTCTCTTATCCTTTCCTGCAGATCTGCTATGTTGTTGGGTTTCTGAATGTAAACCCTACTTTTAAGATGTCCCCACAAAAATAAATCCAGTGGTGTAAGATCTGGAGATCTTGCTGGCCACTCAAGCCACTCTTGCGGCCGTGTAAAAACACTAGCAAAAAAATAACAAATATCAGTTGTGGCAAAAAAATTGCTTGGAATTTTTTGTGGGGACATATGATAAGGAAGGTTTACATTCCAAAACTAAACAACACCCATTTTGAGTACGAAATTGTTGCGTTAAAAATGAATTAAACTATAAAATTACGTTTTAATTGTATGCAACCCTACAAACATACTAAAAATTAAAATTTGATCAGTGCGTTGGATGCCTCTTTCCACCAGCTTTACAATAAGGGGTCACAAGCCATAGGGTTGCATTTGAAAAAATCATGTCGAGGGTGGTTTCAGCCACCCCTGAAGGGCTATATTTTTCACATTACTTGCAAAATGTAGGTAAATACATTTAAAAGTTGACGTGTCTCGGGAATTTTTTGAAAAATCATTCACCACCCCGCTAGCGAATATATTCCAGTTAAAGTCTCCACCGTGTATAAAATGTCCCTATCCCTGTCTCTGCACAAAAATCATGACATACAAATTATACAAAAACTGTGCTTTGGGAATCCCAAGCTGTTTACTGGTTTGATTGGGCTACCTTTGGACCCCGTTGGACCCAGTCGTTAGATAAGTAACGCTTATATAATGGTAAACAGAAATTATAACCTTATTGTAATTCGAATTACAGTTTGAACAAAAATCAAACTCGGTCGTGAGCGATCGACAGAATTCGTGACCTTCATAAAGCCGTTCTAACCTTTAATAGTCGTTCTAACCTTCATAGAAAGAAAACTTTCTATAGTGTGCAACAAAAAATGTTCCAGTTTCAGCTGTATAACATTTTGATCAGCTAGCGGATTTAAAGGAGTAAAACGACAATCAAAAACATGCGACCTTGTAGTTTCGACCCCTGTGGTTTACTGCAGTTAGTTCCGCAATTCTATAAAAACTATTTTTTTCTCCGGCATATCCAGACTGTAATAAAATGGAGTTATATGGACTTCAGAGTTTGAAAAACTGTAAAAACAGTGTTTCCCAACTGTCCCCGAGCTGAGTGAATAACGTGATTTCAATTTATGTCCCTCCGAAGCTATTTAGTAAGCCGGACGGATGCCCAAACTTTCGTCAACTGCAATCGCCAATAGAGTCTAATTAGCCGGCACAGTACCATTGCCTTCTGGCAAGCCGAAATTAAGGGCGGGTACATGAATTAGTGATAAAACTAGGGGTATTTCGGTAAAGGAGGGATTCTCAATTCCCTAACGGTCAGCACGATTATGTAATATTGCTTTAATTGAACCGAATTCTCAACCGGTTGAAGATGAATTGTGAAGAAATAACGGAATCGTTAATGGAACAAGGTCGAATAAAATGCTGTTAAAATAAATGCACTAGGCGCATAAATTAAGGGACATAAAACAAAATCACAAATTTTTAGGTGATTTTGAAAATGGTCGTAGGAAAAAGTAAAAACATGGAAATTGAAGACCTAGTTTCTAGTTTTTGACTCTTGAGTTTAATTTTTTTTTAGCGTCAGTAGTATTTGAATAATCATGAGAAAACCACTGAAACATTTATTTTCAAAACTTGTGCTTGCCTTTTAAATCTTCAATAAATAATTCATAATTTTTTTCAACTTCAATAATTTTTTTTTTGATAATTTGATCATAATGCTCTTTTAAATAAGTTAATTCTGTAAGATGATTTTTCGCTGAGTTATCGCTGTTCAAAGCAAAAAAGTCATGTTTGACTTTGATAATCAATTATTCGGGTAATAATTAACTTATAGAAAATTCAAGTAACATTTTGAAAACTGCAAAGTATCCTTTACAAGTTGCAGATATTGATTTTTGCTAACATTTTTTTTTTCAAAGCGAAATTGGTGATTGAAAAAGAGGGAAAAAAACTGCATAATTAGGGATATTTGCATTACTTGGCATAACTTTGCAAATAATGGGTAAACTAAGGATACTGACTGCAAATTTTCAACTTTAAAGTACCCCAAAGAAACCATGATAGTTTCAGAGCGCTCGGCATTTCGCATTTTCGGATTTTTGAAAAAATGGCCAAATTGAAAATGACCAAAAAATTCTGAAAAAAAATCAGGCATGCTTCTTGGATAAATCTGAACACTTTTTGTTCTCTAAAATTTTGCTCCAAAGTTCTCCAGGTTTGAGTAAAAAAAAAAAAATGACAGTTTCCCCTGACAATGTGTCCTTTTGGCCTAGATATTGGACACCCCATGTTGGAATTATTTTTTTCTAAGTACATAACTTTTCAGTACAACTTTCGAATGCACTTTTCCCGTAGTTTTCTGTCGAAAGAAACATTTTTTTCCAATCAAAAATCATGCCACAAAAAATTGACCTGAAAAATCGTGCATTTTTTCAATTTAAATGTCCAAAAACAGGGGTAAGCTTCAACTATTATGATTTTTTTTGGTGCCATTCGAAATAGAACCCCCAAAAATACTCGGAAAGGCATTTCCCGAATTTTTTCCATCGTTACTTGTACTTGGCACGTTGCTAAAGAGGGAATATACAAAAACTAGTTTTGAAGTTAAAGGGTTACACTCAACTAGAAACTTGGAACTTCAATTTTTCTTTTTTTTCTTCTTACATTCTTGTCGGTTTTCTTATTTTTCTTCCATTGCTTATTTCTTACATTCCAGTCAGAACATAATAGCTTAAATCCCTTATTACCTTTTGTTTAAACGTTGATTTTGCTGCAATGGTGAAAAGCCTAGATTGTAGTGTAATTAGATGAAAAAAAGAGCTCATTATGACTGAATCAATCAACAATTTCCTGGCCTGGAATAATATTCAACCCCGCAAAAAAGAAAACTCGCAGATTTAACGGTAAGCATTTTTAGCCAAATAATATTTCATTCAAACGGAATAAAAGGAAAATTGCAGGTCACATAAATCCTTTTTTTTTTGTATTCGAATCTCCTTTGGAAAGTTGGCGAAGTACTAGAGCCGCGGGCTTTTCTCCGTAGTTTTAAAAGAAAACTTCTACCTTTATTCGAATCGCGACAAAGCGTCTTCTTTTCCACTTTCACGCTTAATTGAGTTGAAATATACATATCTCCGAATGGTCGATAATCCCTATAAATAGCACAAAAGAAGTAGGCTTCAGCAGAATGATCAATATACATAATAATGTGAATAAGAATGGTGTGCTATTGGTATGCATATAATTTTTGACGTATGTATATCTAAAAGGTTAAAAGTTACGAACATTTTTTTACCAAACGCGTCACCGAAATTCATTAAAATATTTAAGAAAGCGTAATTTTTATATTGCAATGTTTTCAAAGCAGAATTGGCAAATAAAAGTCTCTAGGTATATATAATTTGTTAGTCTAATAATAATTTAATATTATTTTATGTAGCACAATTTAAATTTAAACGTGTGTGTTACAGATTAGACCCTATTACAGATATTAAGTAATTCGAAAGGATTAGATTAAACCATTTGATTTTTTTTTAATTAGTTTCGAATATACTTGACATTTGTTGTTTTAGAATATTAAATATGTATTCAGTTAATTGAATAAAATTGACAAATAAAATTTAGAAAAACTTTACGTTGTCAAATTTTTGAAGCAGCCATCACAATTGTAAAATAAATAACGGAATAAATTTTTAATGGACGAGAGATGCGTGTTTCAGTTGAAATTTGTTTTAGAAATGGCAGTAGTATCGATGGAAACTGGATATACTACAGAGAGCTGCATATAAGGACTTCAGGGAAGTTTTCTCAGAAGCAGTTATTCATTTCGGCCATTTTATTCGGTTAGTAAAACTTTTTTTATGTCGCCATAATGGATTGTTATTTGACGTACCAGAGTGTGCCTTCTGTGGAACAAATTATTTTAATATACCATTTACTTTTTTTATTCAACTCTTCCAATCTAATAACAGGATCTAGGACTATATAAGTTCACGCCAAGTGAGGTCAAAAAAAATTTTTTTTTGAAAATTTCTCAATCTAAATTGCTAAAAAACTAACTTCCCTCCAATTTTCGATTTTTGAGCCACAAGGAGAGGGATGGTGAGGGGGAAAAAATTTAAATTTTCTTTTCCCCCCCAAAATTTAATCCTTCCCCGTAAAAAAAAAAAAAAAAAAAAAAAAAAAGAGGGGGGTTTGGTTTTTGTTTTTTTGTTTTCCTCCCTAAAAAAAATATCCAAAACCCCCGGGGGGGGGTTGCCCCCCCCCCCTTTTTTCCCGTTTTTAAATTTCCCCCCCCCCAAAATCCCCCCCAATTTTCCCCCATTTTTTTTTTTTTTCCCCCCCCCTTTTTTTTTTCTTCTTTTTTTTTTTCCCCCCCGGGCGGCCCCCCCCCCCCCCCCACCCCTAAAAAAAAAAAAAAAAAAAAAAAAAAAAAATTAAAAATTTACCCTTTTTCCTTTTTTTTTTTCCCCCCCCCCCCAATTTTTTTCCCTTTTTTTTCAAATTAGAAAATATTTTTTTTTTTTTTTTTTTTTTTTAAAAATCTCAAAACATTACAAAAAAAAAACCAACCTGTACTTTTTTTTCCTTTCTTTTTTTTTATATTTTCTTCACATTATCTTTGACCTACACATTCAGCACATGATATAGAAGCTCTACAATGAAGTTGTACTGCGATGATATCTTCATTAAATTAATCATTTAATATAAAACATCATGTTGGCAACTATGCTAACACTTGGCGAAGGCGTCAAGTAAAATTGTAGTCATTGTAGAGTGTAGACAGTATGACTGCACTCATTAAAAATGGAATGTAGATGTTTTTCCAATATAACAATGAGGTACACAATATTTTTTTCTATAGAAAGAGACAGTGCATAGACGCAGAAGCATGACTTTGTTCTATTAGATCAATATGACTTTTTTAAATTAACTTTAGACTGGGAAGGGCGATAAAACGTTAAATTCTGATTTTAACGGTGGCAACATCGATTAAAAGAAACTCAAACGTTAGGCAACGATTACCTTTAAACTCTTCTACCGTAAAAGTTCAAATTTAGTTTAGAACTAATCGCATTGGGACCCGCTTAAACTTCATGTAAATCATAGATTTTACGATCGAAACCCTTACCCGTTCAAATTGCAACTAACACTAAATGTTAAGCGTGATATTTTACAGAAAACGGGTAAGATTTATCGTAGTTTTAACTATTCCGCTTGTAGGCGAAAACCGAGCAACACTAATGGGTAAAAGATACAACACCCTTAACCTTTGGAGCGCCGGAAAATCTTATATAAGACGCTCTCCATAGGCTATACAATCATTCTTAAATTGCAACGAAACTTACTAGTCTTTGCTTCTTGGAGGTAGTTGATCACGAAAAAAAAGGCTTAGGGGTTGACACCCCCTAAAAAAGTACCCCCGATTCTGATATCAATGTAAGATTGAGTTTTGAGTAAAGATATAATTTCTTTTTATATTTCATATGTGTCTTTGCACTATGAACGGTGGCAGATACCCCTGAGGGAATATCTCGTGGACGTTTCTGATAGTAAACGAATCAAAACAATTCTTGTTACTATTTCCAGGGGTGTTTCTGAGTTAGACGATATTTGAAAATATTTTTACAACGCGTAATAAATTACTCCCTTAGAATCAACTGAAAATACTAAAAACTCAAAAAAAAAAAATAGTAAAAAAGGAAAAAATAAGCCACAAAGTCTCTCTACGTCCTCGTCGTTGGCTTCGGGTAATACTGAAGGAGAGACCATCAATCAGTCACACAATGAACGGCAAAATGATTCCAAAATAAAAACCAATCCGATTTTGAATCGACGGAGGGAAAATGTGTTTACGCTTCGGATTGGCTAGTGACAGCCTACTACGTTTTTCCAGCCTATTCTTGTAAATTATCTATTTCAGGAATAATTTTTTTTTAGTTCAATTGAATTATTAACTGACCCTTGAATGGCCAATAAATATTTTATAGTGAACGTCGTTTAAAATTTGATAAAATAATTGTCTTACCCAGTGAGAGAAAAAAGGAGCAATACGTACTCTCCCTGAAAAGGGTAGAGTATTATATACTTTATTGTTGTAAACAAAATTCATCTTTCCTGATTTTGGCGAATTTCTACTCTCAAAAACTTATTACAAAGTAATATTCTAGATACTTACGGCAGAGTCCGAGAAAAATGATAAAAGGGGTAGTTTCTAATCAGAAAGGGGTGGTTTTTGAAGGGTAACGCAAAAATTACTATCATCATCGCATTCCTCATCCTCGAAAACCCCATAAAAGCATTTACTTGGAATTTTAAAAAATTAAAAAATTTTCCGGATCGTTAGCTGCCGGAACGTCTTATATAAGACGCTATTTGAAGTTTGTACTGCATGGGGGTTGAATATCAAAGTAGGACTAACTCACTAGGATTTTTTAAGGCAAAAAAAGTGCCAAAAAACCCCGGCGGTCCAAAGGTTAAGTAGTAATTAGTAAGAGTAATTCTATTCGAATAAGAAAATAAAAAAAAAGTCTGATTATTTAATTTACACACGACATGGTATATAGATAAAATGTATTTTTTTTGTGGATTGATAAATGTTAAATAAAACCGTCATAAATTCATTTTTGTTTTATTTTTTTGTTTAATTTCATTTGATTATATAGTTGTATGTATTGTTATACTTTTCCTACGTAGAATTTTTCCAGAAGGCCCTTGGTGTCAATAATTATTGCTTTTACGAATTGTGCGTTCTACTGACACAAAACCCAACCATTTTATTCACCGAGAGTGTTTCGCCAACCGTTTTGTCGCCATCGGGAGCCGTCTAAAATCGGTTTTAATCCGCGACTGGCCCGCCGAGTAAAAGTTTAATGTCAGCGAAAAACCTGTTTAAGTTTTTACTTCTACGCCGCACTTTCCAATTCCCATGCACCCCATTTCGGGCGCCCTCTCCCCCGCACCCCACCTTCGCTATCGACCGCACCGTTACCGTATTATAACGGGTCCAACGTGAAATATGTTACATGTGCGCGCCGCGATCGTTTTGCGGTTTGGCGAATTACCGTTTATTTATTTACTTATTCGTCCGTTTTAATTCCGCCAAATTAAACCGTTCTGCAAACGTGATTTACCCGATGAATATGTTGTAATTTAGTTTAATACGTAATTAATCGGAAATTAAAGGCGACACTTTAATGATGACGATTCAATAATATTCCGCCATCGATAGCATGATACGAGGTGTGGCTATTAAATAACCGAACTGCTGTCATAACACTTTTCATTCGTTACCAATTACAGTAGCAACTTTTTCGCCTTCAATGTACTCCACTTGGTGATCTCTACACCGATCCATATGACTTTTCCATTGTTGAAAGCAGTGCTGAAAGTCCGCTTTTGTCAGCTGGGTCAAAACCTCCATCGCTATTGCTTTAACCGCTTCCACACTTTCGAATCTTGTCATCTCAAGTAATCACCGTGTCTAGCAAGCCTGGATCAGTGTCAATGTTGCTTAGAATGTCAGCGCAAATGTTCGCGTTCGCGCGTTCGTCAGCGCGAATACAGTCTTTGTCGATTTCTGTTATTTCAGCAAACCCTTTGATGCACGGCGGTCTTCGCAGATTGTTTTACCAATTGTTTCAATGTTTTCGTCCGCTTTTGACGTTGAGGGCCGTCCGGGGCGCGGATCGTCTTCGGTCGTTTCACGTCCCTCTTTAAACCATTTAAACCAATCAAAACTTGTGTGCGGAATAAACATTCATTCCCGTACACTTCCTTTAACATTGCATAAGCTTTTGTGAAAGTTTTCCCCAGTTTAACAAGAAACTTGAGATTGACCCGTTGCTCCATCTGAACACTTAACATTTTTCGACGCGTCACTGGTGCGTAGACTAATTTAAACGACTGCTACAGTCAAAATCAGCGATCCACTGGATTGTCCAGCGAGCTCAGTGTTGGGAAAGTATCACCAGACACAGTTCTGTTCAAACTTGTCGCGACACGCTCGCAGCAGCCTCAGTTCGGTTATTTAATAGCCACACCTCGTACGTCAACCTGGACGAAATATTTTATGAGTGCATACAATCAGTAGGGATAAAATGATACACTTAAAAATTTGGGGAAAATGAAACGGCACCATGACAGCTTCTGTAAACTACCTAACCACAAAAAGCTGCATGTTATTGTGTTTATGTCTTAATTCAGGAATTCAGTTTCTACAGAATTTTGTTATTGGCTTAATTTGTTGAAGTTGTAATAAGTTGAAGTATTATTTTATGATTACTTTGTATACCTACAGGTATAATATGTTGGCAACTATCAAGTGTGCTGTATAACACCTTCCGGGTCGTGAAAACTTTTTTTATAGATCTCTCTTTAGAATCTCAATTATAATAATCGTTACTATGACTATTTCAGTTAAAGCTCACAAATGACTTTGTCCGTATCTAAAGGGTATGATAACACAGACAACATTTAGTAATTTGCTGATTAATTTTTACCTCTATTAGAATTCCCGGATTTTTAAAACTTATTTAAGGATGAAGACGAAGAAATTGTCGATTTTTTTGCAAATATGAGAACCTGTTCTACAGTGGCGACTGGTGGAAATTCTCGTATTTTTGCAAGGACTCGAAGAATATATTAGATCAAGTGACTATAAAAACTTTATTCTTGTGGTTTTTGTAAAATTTTCATGTTGATTAAATATACAGATGTTGTAATATCACAAAACGAAATGCTGAGGTGAAATAACATTCCAAATTACCATAACTTTTAAAGATTATGTGAATATTGTGTACATTTAATATATAAATACTGTGTATATTCCGCAAATGATTTGCATGCCATTTCCAAGATCTTCTGGTGGGGAATATGTTTCTTGAAATTATTTGAAGATTTTGAAGCTTTCTTTGGGAATATTTTTTTCGACACCTATGTAATGGATTAAAATGAAATTTTGGCACTTGATTCTATGGGTACTAATGTATACAAAGTCTATAGGGAAAAACTGAGTTAGCTACGTTGTACGCCAATTTGAAAAACACAGTTTCGAGAAAAACGCGTTTAAAGTTTGAAAACGTATTTAATCATATAAATAATACGGCTATTGTAGCGTCCTATTAGCTTCTCTAAGATTGAATGACGCCATCTATATATATATTTCGAGAAAGTAAAACTCATTTATACCGCCAAAAACCACCAATAAAACTGAAATAATAGAGCAGAACTTTTTTGAACGTTCTGGACCTGGTGTTCGGAAAATAAGCTGTAAAAATGTTTTAAAAGTTTGCTCCCCCAAAATTATTTTTGGATATCATTCTTAGTTAGTTTATATATGTATCAGAAAAACAAAATAGGGAAATAAAATTTGCTGGATAGTATAACCCCGATGTGGGTACCATGGTTTGTTATAAAATACGATAACCTCAAATTCTACCAGCCGCCACCGCATTGAGGAATGAAACGATACCAATTTTTTTTATCGTTTCAGGTTCTCAAAAAAATATTGTCAGGACAATATTATAATATATTATAAATTTTTAATTTTCCTGTAAACCAAAAAAAGGTTATAAAATTTTCCTAATAAAGTCAATTCCCAAATAATTGCGGTTATGTTCATACTAAATAAATAAAGTACTATTTAAACCACCTCACAAAATGACCGTTTCGTATCTTCCCAGGGCTGCTTACTCTGGATTACGTGATGATTTTTGCAAAAAGTTAAATTATCTTATAAGTAGGTTTTAATGAAAAAATCACTCACCGGACCAAACTGCTCGAAGTAACTTTTTACGTCTTCTAATGTGGTAGGCGCGGATAAACCACCGACGAATATTTTTTTCGTCCTGGTTACCATCTGGAAAGAAAAAGAGACTTTAGATATAACACAAATATTACTGCAACTCATGCTAATCGAACCCGTCAGTGCAGGTATTTCAACATCGTGTGTTTTTATGCTCATTTTGTTTTTGTTAAATAATGTAGTCTAAATTTAGTAAGGGGTCTACAATTTTTTATAGATGCTGATAGTTCTATAAAAGTCTTGGCATCTCTTCATTGCGGCAAGAATTTGTTTTCAAATATATGAAAGTGTGCAAAGAATCTATTAAAATATATACAACATTATTTTGTGTTTATATTGTTTTAAATAAATATAAATTACACTTTCCAGTTGCGAAATATACAGGGTGATTGATCGAAACCATTCGTTAGTGGTATTAGGACTTGTAGAAATAACTGATTTTTGAAAATTAAGCCCTAGGCCTGCTAAACATGCAATACTTTTATTGCATGTTTATATTCTACACGTGAGACATCCCTATACCTATATTTTACCGTTTTTGAGTTATTTCCAGTTTTTTGTTCAGAATTTAATTCTACATTAAAATGTAAAATAAAATATGAAATATCGTATTTTAAAAAAATGAGCCGATGGTTTGAAGTTGGGCTAAATGGTAGTTCTATTATAAATACCCTGCACATAATTGAAAAAATAATAAAAGCATCGCACAGATTTAGGATTTTACCAACCACGGTACAGAATTTTCTAAAATGACCACTACAGATATTTTTAAAAGTTATGGCGCTAATGAAAAAAATTAAAAAAACAACAGAAATAACTCAAAATTGGTAAGGTATAGGGAAACATTTTGAAAATATATCTAAAATAACGTGTAGAATCGAAATATGGAATTATAAAGTAGGTACCATTCCATTTAAAATAAGGAAATTGATTCCGGTATAACAAGAAGACCAGCCATCTTGAAAATATATTCGCCAATAAGTCCGCCATAGGTCTATTAGCTCCAAATTTTCAAGTCAGTCATTGCTACATGTCGCATTTCTTTTAATGAATGGTTTCGATCAATCACCCAATAATCAAATGAGCTAAAAAACTTGCTGAAAAAAAAATTAATTCGTTTAAAAAATAAATTACATAGATAGACATTCTAACAAAAAAATTATCATCAATTAGTTAAGCTTTTATTAAAAGGAAGAACGTCGTTGGCGTCGGCTCAACTGTCAAAAAGTAGTAAACACAATGACACTATTCATGAAATATGAAATACATACATATAATTTAAAATGCATTACAGCTAATCGATTCCCTTGTTGGTTCTGTTTCTCACACCACCGAGATAAGCACTCAGTTAACTACATATTACTTTGCATCCTTGTTATTGTTGTAACGTATACGGATAAGCTATTCATACAATTTGGTGATGTTTCAGTAATTCTATTCAGCGCATTGAGTGTGGAGATAACGAATTGTATTCTGGCTAGATAATAGATAAATTAAACTGACACTGACGTGACTGACAAGAATATGCAAAAACATATAACTTGAATAAATGCATATTCATTTCTAGCAAAAGGTCGTACTATGCATATAACGATGTTGACACATATTTCCATTTTCATTAAGCGAAATTTGCAGTCCTGATGGTAATTGGCAAAAAATATTTTTAAAAACTAAATATAAGAATAAACAGACCAAAAATACGCGAAAAATAACTTAGTTAATTTATACGAGAAGAAGGTAAAAACTAGAAAATATTTGTAAATATATTTTTCTGGCGTTGACACAGTTTAATAAGCAATTTATTTGCTACTGAAATCGAGAACTAAAAACAAATTATAGGAACTACGAACGTGAAACAGGATACAGCGGCGACATATTTTTCATCGCGAAGAAAGTTATATAAACCATATTTGGCATTAATTCCAATTCTTCTTATCGAATTTCATTTACTTCCGAGTTAATAAAACTGAATCTTTATAGCCAGTTTCCTGAACTGTTTCTCCTTATTGTAATATTTAACGGATGGGGGCAAAACAAAACGCCCTCCTCTTTTATTTTGCAAAAGATATACATATAGATAAATCGCTGAAACTGGAATATATAAATTGAATTCCTTTTATTTTCAGTGGTTCAATATTAGAGGACTTTGGTGTAATATGGCCATTGTAATCTATCGAGACCAGTAAAGTAATATGTGAGGTAAGCTTGTTTTAAGGAGAGATGTGTATGTGTATAGCAACGTGGAATTGACAGACATAATGCTAGTGTTATTTTATGTAGAGGTGCTGAGAAAAATTAGTGTTTTGAGAAATTACACTCTTGAGGGATTAACTCAGCATGTGGAAAATGCAGTTAACACAATTCGCCAACAAGGCTTTTTTGTACTGAGAAAGTCAGTCTTTGAAGCGAACGGTGCTGCTAAAATGCCTTCTTTACAAATCTCTGCTAATAACATCAAGTAATATAACATCACTCAATAAGTTTATAGTACGAATAATAAAACAATAACTTTCAAGCAATATTCGACTTTATTCATCAACATTTATTATCCAACCCTTCAAAATACTACATTTTAATATTCACTATTGACTTTTGTGTTTTTGGTCGCTTTGGACGGCATTCGCCGGTTGTTGTCCTCTCAGCTGACTGTCGATTTGACTCTGGAGTGTAGCGATGGATTCATATTTCATCTAAATGGTACATATCACATGAGAAAATCCATTTTATTTCACCTAAATAGCTTCAAACAGCGCTCTGAATCATCAACACGTTGTTGTTTTTAGTCGAGTGAGCAAACGCGGTATCCTTTTGAAGCCTGAATGTGTATGCGTGTATTCATGAAAAACTTGTAACTTAAATAATAAGCTCTATATCTACACTTCATAAAATTTATGTCCTATCAAAGTTCTCATAGATATTTTCCCAGTCTACATGACTCGTACAGTTAGCTACTTGAATGATTAAGTTCATTTAAACTGAAAGCACATTTTTCGTTGTATGTTAAAACTCCTCTAGAGATATCACATAATAACCTATTCGTCGATTCTATCTAACGAATTCGAAACACGGGGATGATATAAAAACGTACAGTGGACAATGTGGGCATATTTACGGAACAGTGAGAATTGGTGGAGAGATTGAAAAGTAAGCATTAAATGTATTGGACCTACACTGAAAAAAATCGTTCCTATTAGGATGAAGTGCATTACACTCGTACCTGAATTGTAGTATTATTATAACACTAATAGAAAGTCAGGGAAATAAATGAAAAAAAAGCAAGAATGAGCAAGTCGAAGAGGAAATGCATGCTGATTTGCTTTTTTGATAGCCAGGGAATTGTCCACAAGGAGTTTGTGCCTCCAGGCCAAACAGTAAATCAACACTTTTACTGAGAGGTTCTTGAAAACTTCGAAAAAGGGTAATGCGCGTGAGACCAAACATCAAGAACAACTGGATGTTGCATCAACGACAATGCGCCTTGTCATCTGTGACTCCTCAGCCTCCTTATTCGCCTGACTTGATCCCTTGTGACGTTTTTCTCTTCCCGAGATTGAAAAATCGCCGCAAGGGACGTCATTTTGGGACCATAGAAAACATTCAAACGGCTGTAATCGACCAGCTGAAGGCTATTCCAGTATATGAGTTCCAGCACTGCTATGAGGAATGGCAAGAACCGTCTCCAGCGCTGTGTGGCGTCCCAAGGAAGTTATTTGAAGGAGACAATACGTAATTGTAATTCTATTCGAATAAAAAATAAAAAAAAAATCAGTCTCATTACTTAATTTACACATTCGTTGGTTACACTAACAATGGAAGTCGCCGGTGTCTGCCGATGTTTTGAATTACCTGGTTAAAAAATCACGTCTAATACAAGGGATAATATCCACTTATTTCAATACCAGACACCACGGCCAACATTTCGCAGCTTCTCCGTTATCGAGGAAGGATTTTCTGAAGGAACATAAGATTGTTTGGTTAATTTTTGAAATGGAACACTATGCGTGACGGTAGCTATATTTTGAGAATTCTTTTCCGAGGGATATTGAAAAGCGGCGTGTAATTTTTCAAGTGTAGGCAGGGCGGCGCACAGCGGGTTAGAATCGGAAAATCCTGGCCAAAAATCGAAAAACCAAGTTCGTTATATTCTGTTTTAATTCATATAGCTTTGTGAAGCAGGGTTTCCTGCGTTAATCCTGAAACGACAGCTACCTAGGTTTTATACCTGCCGTTCTACTTCAGTCGGAAGTTGGCCACCCTCGAGTGCGTAACGGTACGAGAATCGGTCCCGAAATACTCAACGTTCGTGTGTTGTGAATTTTTGTTACCACAAGGTGTATTTCCGACTTAAAAAAATGGAGGCTACTCTTGAAAGGATCTAAAATATTATCTATGCACTGAAATTCAAATTTTTGTATTTCTTATTATGGAAAATAAGTGTTAACTCTGCCCTTATAATACAAACGCGCATGTTAAGGTAGCGAAAGAAAAGTAGGAAAATAGTTTGTACCTACAGCGTTCAAACACTAATTCACAATTTAACATGTGGGAAATATTAGTGGAATAAGAAATTCATAAAAATTGGCTGCTTGAAACTGCTTATTTCAGTGAAAAATGCAAAAATAGAAAGGCGCGTCCAATAGAGCGTTCTTGGGGCAATTCTAACTGTACCTGCGTCAAAGCAGGTGTTCATCCCCCATACAATAGTAAGTACCAACCAAGGGGAAAATACCTGGTGTACACTATTATCCGGTGGAAGGAGAAATATAGGGTGTCTCAATGTTCCGTGAAATATATATTTTTTATTTTATACTAGTTAGGTAACCTAATCCAACTTAACTGAGGTTCCTGCGATCAATTTTTAGCACAAAATAATTTTAGTAACTTAATGTAACTTAACTGAAGACACGTTTGCGTGCAATTGTAGGTTCCAAAAAAGTTCTTACTTTTGGCCCTCCATTTCTTCAGGGAGTTAGATTAAAATCTTATTAATGAAAAATATAAATAACCTTATTCGAATCGAAATATGAAGCGTTTTAAGAAAACTTTAATTCCGGTTCTCCACCTTTTTTTTCGGTAAGGAGATTTAGTTGAAATTATATAAGCAGAAAATATCGTTGCTCTAAGTTTGACCATAATAACTACCTTTTACCGCGAAAAAATGTTACATGCGGTTGCTGGCGGTCCGCCATTTTGTTTCCCTTTCGAGGAGAGTATTAAATTGAAATCTTATTTACAGAAAATATGAATACTCTAATTTGTATTTTTAAAAGTTGCTTTTATCGCAAAAAGCAACTTTCGGGCAACCATTTTTATTTTTTTTTTAAATATAAAGTACCTACACATTTGAAATCAGCGACCCAAAAAAAATGAAATTCGATACAGTTTGACAAATTTTCTACCTTTCTCGATTTTTGACCAGGATTTTCCGATTCTAACCCACTGTGCGGCGCCGAGATAATGACGATGGATCCGCGGATTTGTGCGTAAAGCCGTCACCGAAGGCCGCTAATGAACCGTGAAACCGATAGCGGCATTGCCACATCTTTATCTAGCCCAGGTGCGCCGATTTCCATGGTGCCCGCGCCTTTATCTCAGCGGGGCATCCACCGCCGATGGGAAGGGATGATCGGGGTGGCACGCGGAAGTTCGGAGGCAGGTGATAGAGGGAAAGGAAGAGGGGGTGGTCGAAGCGGATCGAAACTGTATTAGCCGATTAGCCCCTTCGCCGTCTTATATTAAATCTAATTCGGCTTCTGGCGCTTTGAAACGCTTACCCACACCTCGGTCGGTTTGGTTCTGAATATCCATTAAATACTTTGGTAATAATTGTAATTATCATAATAATAACGGTAAAAGCAACCGATTCGTGGTAACTATGTATATAATAGTTCACTTTTAATTTGTGGGGGAGTTTGAGGCAATATGACGAACTTGTGTTTGCTTTAAACCGTTAAATATATCTTTATTCTAGGGAAGTTTTCTGAACCTACCAAGCATACAGCTGTAAGACATGCTAAGAGATGGCGCTGCCGTTTACTACGTCAGGTGCTATCGTGAATATTAAACAAAAGTGTCGGTCATTGTAAAATGTCCAGTATCCGTCATAAAAACAACGGATTTTCTAACAAACCTAAGATAAAAAAAAAAGTAAAATATAAGATCAAAAATACAATCTATGCTATTAGCAAGCCTACATAAGTGAATAGTTTTGTCGTCGCATGACACTTGTAGTTTACATTCCTGCTCCTATAACGAAATATTTAAAGTAAGGTCACGGAGCAAGTTGACGCGGCTAAGATGAAGGTAATAGCCCAGGTTTTTCGGTGGTTTAAGGCATTCTCAGAAGGAAGAGAGTCGATTGAAGATGAACCAAGCAGCGGAAGGCCTTCATCTTCAAGAACCGATGAAAATGTCGATAGAATACGGGATCTTGTGCGTTCAGATCGTCGGTTGACAATAGGCATGATTGGGGAAGAATTAAATTTGAATCACACCACTCTCCATCAGATTTTAACTAAAGAATTGCAGATGAGAAAAATCTGCGGAAAAAACGGTTCCAAAAAACCTTTCGCAGGAACAAAAGGACATCAGGAGTGAAAAGGTGTCTTGACTTTTTAGAATTGATTGACTTGAGTCTTTGTGACTTTTGTCTCTTCCCAAGATTGAAAAATCATCTCAAGGGGCGTCATTTTGGGACCATAGAAAACTTTCAAATGGCTGTAACCTACCAGATGAAGGCTATTCCAGTATATGAGTTCCAGCACTGCTATGAGGAATGGAAGAACCGTCTCCAGCGCTGTGTGGCTTTCCAAGGAAGTTATTTTGAAGGAGACAATACTGAATTGTAATTCTATTCGAATACAAATTAAAAAAAAAATTCTCATTCTCATTGCTTAATTTACACACCTCGTACAATAAGCGGCGGAATTTTTTTTCAAAATGCTCAGTTATCCAAATAAATCCTCTGAAGATTTCCCTTTAGTATGAATTCAAGAATTTTGAATAGAATTTAATATTTTCGGAGTTACCCACAATGTTGAAAACATTGCAATTTTACTTTTTTAGCGATCTTTTCACACAATCGGCATATCGCCTTCAACTAGGACTTATCAGACACAGAATTTAACATCCTGTAATCCTATCAGAACCAAACGAAGTCAATATCTTCGTATAAAAATGATCAGAATTCAAGCAACCTTCAAAAAGTAGGTGTGTGATGACTTGTATATGTTTATTGTAAAAACGATGTATTTTCTTGATATTTCCAGTCAGGAAAGTTCGGAACCACTTTACATCGCACCGATATCAATTTCCAGTTAAGGGGACATTAAAACGCTCGGCGACGACGCACAAATAACAGATATCATTAATCACCCTCTCTATTAATTAAATCCGGAATTAATACATTTTGATGAAGACCTTTAGTTTTCCCGGAATAAATGTTTGCCCATAGCTCCGCGCTCTACAAACATGGCGAGCAACAAAATATATATGTATGTATATCTAGTAGTCCCATTTGAATTCTGCGCTGCAATTTCTTTGGATTGTGCACCGAATTAGACAGGTTTTATTACTGTTTAACATATGAAACGCGAACTGGCGATGCACATAAAACATCTGCGTACATCGTGACTGAACTTTACGAATGATTTAGCTAGTTGTTCTTCGTCTATGTACATATAGTAGAGTAGAATTAGTCGATTTGTACCCCTAAACGAAAAGTAACTGACACTTCACTAAAAAAATTGCTTTTTGTTGAGGAGACTGAAAATATTAAATTTGTTTTTTGGCAACAATTTAAAATTATTGCCACATTGTTTAAATAATTCGCCAAGGTGCGAAAATCAGGTTTTATTGAAATAAAAAGAGAACCGTAAACTATACAAAAAAAATGTTTCAGATAAAAAATGTAACTAGTAAAAAAACCCTACAAAACCTATCAAGAAATTTGCAAATCGGTTAATTTGTTTATCTGCAAAATTGAAAAAAACCGTCAAAATGGCCCCTTATTTAAATTTTATTGTTGATAGGTAATTATAAAGTAAGCCTTCTGACTTGGAAAATGTAGGTATCGGTGTACTTAAAAAACGCTGAAAATTTCAAATCGATATATGTATTTTTTAAGTTATTGCAAAAAGTAAATAGTTTATTAAAAAGGTGCTTTCGTAAAAGAGCCCTTAATTTTTTTGTAAACATCATAGAGTAACGATTCACAATGGATTCTCTTCTTAATGAGTTGGACTATCAAGTACATCGAAAAATTAATTGAATTTCACAAATTTAATTGTTTATTTTAAGTCTTTTTTTTTAATTCGCAGAAAAATCGTAGCTGTAAAATGATTCTAGTCTCAACATTGTACGATAAAAAACAAATGAGTTATTTCATTTTTTTATAACTTTAAAACGGACGTACTTTTCAATGTCTATTTTAAACAATTAAATTTGTGAAATTCAATTAATTTTTCGATGTACTTGATAGTCCAACTCATCCAGAAGAGAATCCATTTTGAATCGTTACTCTATCATGTTTACAAAAAAAATTAAGGGCTGTTTTACGAAAGCACCTTTTTAATAAACAATTTACTTTTTTGCAAAAACTTAAAAATATATCGATTTGAAATTTTCAGCATTTTTTAAGTACACCGATACCTACATTTTCCAATACTTTTAAAGTCACATGGCTTACTTTGTAATTAGCTATAAACAATTGAAATAAGGGATCATTTTGACGGTTTTTTCAATTTTGCATAATAAACAAATTAACCGATTTGCAAATTTCTTGATGGGTTTTGTAGGGTTTTTTACTAGTTACATTTTTTATCTGAAACATTTTTTTGTATAGTCTACGGTTCTCTTTTTATTTCAAAAAAAACCTGATTTTCGCACCTTTGCGAATTATTTAAACAATGTAGCAATAATTTTAAATTGTTGCCAAAAAAACGATATTTAATATTTTCAGCCTCCTCTACAAAAAGCAATTTTTTTCAGTGTCAGTTACTTTTCGGCTAAATCCTAATTCTACTATACTAATAGTATAATACCTAATTGATAGCAAATAGAGTACTAATCCTTGAAATTATTTATAAAAAATAAAGTTATCTATTCGGTTTTTTATTTTCTTACATATTTGGTTTTTATTATCTAAAAAAATATGTTCGTTTAAATTTATAACCTCTGCATACCTTTTTGATTCTACCTATTTTAATCTGTTCAGGTATTATATGAATAGATTTATACAAATATGTAGGTAGACAATTTTAAACGGGTAATTAAAAAAATACAAAATAATCTTGTCTGAAAACATATTTTCAGATGGTTTACAAAACACAAATCATAAAAAATTACCCTCCATATTGTAAATTTTCATTCGAGTTCAAGTTGTTATGTTTTGAAAATATTTTGGTCAATGTATCATATTATTCAATGGAATATGAATTGCATAAAAATCGCATAGTTACGTAATTGTATCGCAGACTGATGTTTTTTGTACTACAGCATAGTCTTTTATTATTTTGAAGTTTATTAGACGCAGAATTTCACAAACTATAGTCCTATTAGAAGCAACAAAAATCAATGCTGTATTGCAAAAATTATCAGAATTTAAACAACCTTCAAACAGAGTGTATGAGAATACTTTTGCTGCTGACTGTACCTATTATTATTTACACCTATTATCATATCAACATTTTCAATAATGTCTGCAGTATGTCATTCAAAACTTCATTGTTAAATAATGCAAGCACAAAAAATATCTATACGAATAACATATTTGGTGCTCTAAGTATCCTTAATAAAAAAAATGTGTCAAAATTACCCAAACGGAATTCATTGTCAACCTAATTTTGAAAGCCTAGTCTCCCTTTTATCTATCTGTGACTGTTGTAACTTGGTCTCAACAGAAGTTACCACATGCGACATCCCTACTAACGACTTCGGTATTTCGTGATTTCATGTCATAAATTATAAAAATTTAATCCATTTACTTGAGGATGTTTTGTAGTTTTCCGCATAAGTAAATTACCAACACGACAACGCAATATCCAAAGTACGAAGAAAGGCCATCCAGCTATTTTCTTTTCGTGAAATTTTATTTTATTTTGCCGAAGCACGAATAAAGTATATTGCGCTGAGAAAGGGGAGAGTTATGCATATCATACGAGGTATATATCACACTTAGACGAATTAAGTAGGGTTTTACCCCCGACTGAATGATTTTAAAAATGTAGCATCATCTAAGGGTACGTAATAATTCCTCTAAGCAACTTGGAAAATTAGTTTTCCCATTATAAATGTTATATCTGTACTTAGAGAACGAACTGTATGAAAAATACGAGAAAGATAAAACACATAAAAGGTGCTGTTGAGAATGCATGAGTGCTGCATGTATCATCATATGATGCGAGAAAGACTCCTCATTTCATCTCAGCTTAACAATTTTAAAGTTACCTGGAAGGGAATTTCGCAGTTGTCGACATTGTTGGACCTCCGAAATATGTCTGCTTCCATTAAAGTGCACTAGAGGGCGATATATAGTAAGTAAGTATATCATCACAATAACTGTTGGAAATTGATTCCAGCATTAAGAAGTGTCGACCTATTTACTTGATAGAAATTATTTTAGGGGTGGAACCATCAGATGGTTTCTTTTTAAAATTACTATTAAAACTACATCGTTGAATAGTTTTAAATGATTGTTGTTTTATTCAAGAAAGAATGCCTTCCCATTATTTATGAAAAACAATTTCAGTTAAATGGCCGCTTGGCAGTAGTCATTCTTTTCACCCTATTTTGCAGTACATTTTCGATTATTTATGGCTATATTGCACGAATAACTCGATTGATGCTTTCCTTCAGTGCGTCAATTGTTTGTGGATCGTTGCAGTAACAACGGTCCTTAACATGTCCCGATAAAAATAGTCCAACGGTGTTAAATCGTAGCAATTAATGTTTCCAAAACGGCTGATAACACAGTTACCGGATTTAGTGTGCAAAAGATCGATTGTTTCACGATTTGTGTGACACGTTGCTCCATCCTGCTGGCACCAAAGCTTGTCCAAGTTCAAATCGTCCAATCGCGGTCAAAAGAATCAGTTAACATGTCTCTGTAACGCATTCCATTTACTGTAACGCTGTTACCATCTTCATTTTGAAAGAAGTACGGACCAATGATGCCACTACTCCAAACCGCACACCAAATAGTCACTCTTGCAGGATACATTGGCTTCTCTATGACTACGTGTGGATTTTCGGAACAGTTCTGTTTATTAACACGTCCTCCAAGATGAAAATGAGCTTCGTCCGAAAAAATGATTTTTCGATTGAAATCGGAGTCATTTTCAAACTCATTTAAAGCTCACACGGAGAAGCGATAACGAAGTGGATGGCCATTTTTCTTTACCTCTTGAGTAAGTTGCAACTTGTAAGCAAATAATGCGAGGTCTTGGTGCAATATTCTTCTCAGAGAAGTGCGACTGACATTAAGTTGTTGTGCTCTGTGACGAGTTGAGGTTCTTGGGTTTTCACGCACACTTTGGGCAACAGCAGCAATTCTTTCAGCTGTGCGCACCGGACGAGCACGTGGATGACTTCTGTTATCCATAAGCATGCCAGTGTCACGAACTTTCCTTAAGAACTTTCTTACACCAGGCGCTGACGGAGCTTCATTTCGACCAAAAATTGTACTCAATTTCCTCACTGTTTCTGCAACACAGCATTCACATTGGAAATAATTTTTCAATATTTCCCAACGTTGCTCAAGCGTAAAACGATCCATTTCTTACAGCACGTTGTGTCAGCAATGTAGAAATAACACTCAGTTTAAAAATAAACCAATATATGGCCCACTCTTTCTTACTTAATTAGATCATAATTGGTTAAAATTAAGACATCAATGTTGCGCCTCTAGTTAGTAAAAAAAAAAACTATTTTTTGTGCGTTCACAATATTTTACATTTGTCGAACTGCCGATTATTCACCAGTTGGCTAAAAAGCATTATTTAATAAACTCCGATTTCTCGATGTCATCTATTTCATTTTTTTTTGTCATTTATTTTTTGTGACGACGAGTCATGTTTCTTATTTGATCTATCCTGCAGGAGTTTATGTTCGTAAGGTAAGACAACTACTTTTGAATTTAGAATGTTTTCCCGAAACCTCGAATATCGAATTGTAAGGACTTTCTTTAAACGCTGTTTTCATTCTGTAAACTTCCAAATGATAGCGCCCTCTTAATAAGTTGTTTTCCAACGTAAATATTTGTAGTTTTAGTTTTCGGCAGTCAGTCGATTAAAACGTCCTTCCGGAAACCCGGAGCGGCACACAAAGAAACGAGGAAATCTATATTTGTGACGCCAATGTACGTATAACGGGCCTACGAGATTTTATCGGTTTCTTTTTGTTCCCTTAGTTTCCCCCGACTTTATGTTGATGTTTCGCCGTAGTTTGCTAACCTTTTTTTTATTTGTCAGTAACACAGCTCGCATATAGCGTTGAAACTTTGTGGATTATCATTAAGGTTACTGTGCCAAGCTTAGTGTGTTATTCTGTCGACGAGTTCTGATCAAAGACACCGTTGCACGGAAGAAAACACGATTAGTTGTGGTACAGTAAACAATTCTGAGTAGTTTTTTTCGTATCGGTTTTAATGTGCAAGTTCTGTGCATCGTGAACTGTATGCGTAAAGTTTAAAGTCCAAATGTTAAAGGAATTAACTGGTATGAACTAAATAATTATACCTACACTGAGAAAAGAATTTCTTTTAAGTTAGGAATCATGGTCTCTTGGAATTAATGTTTGCTGTTGGGTAAATATTTCCTACAATTAATGAAACAAAGAGACATCTATCTTTGAAACCGGTTAAATTGTCATTTAAAAATATTTATTTATTGTACAAAATAAAAACCGATGCACGTAATCAAACACGTGTTTAAGTTTTAGAACGCACTGATGCCAGATTGTTATAAAATTATTCAATAATTTGAAATAATTTTGATTGCACATGGATGGATTCTTTGTGTTTGTTTATTGTTAAAATAATTTATTTTTACATTAAAAAAAAATAAAAATTTATAAGTATATTTAAAAATATATTGTTTGGTGCATAAATATGCAAGTACAAAGAAGAGCAGAAAAAATTTATAGTAAAAGTGGCTAAATATGTTTTTTTAATAGGAGGAAAATTAGTAGAAAAAGGGCAAACGGAAGTTTACTTATTTAAAAAAAAATAAAAAAAAAATAAAAGATATTCTCACATACTCCATTCGGTTGTAAATAGTGCAGTGTAGTTTTTTGTACATACATATTAGTTGTTATAAATGTTATGAATATCACTTGTATTTAATGTTAAAATTTAACTCTCTTGGTAGGATTACGCTTTCTAGGTGATTTTAAAAGTTCATTGATCTTTGCTTTTTGTGAAATAGAATTAACTGTAGAAACAATCAAGTTGAGGGCTGCTACTACATGTAATAACAATATATTGGACTGCGGTTTTAATTAATATTTTAATTTTATATTTAAATCACATTTCTAATAGCTGTTAACAGTAACAATTGACCACTATTGTCTCGTTCTTTTTCAAAATAGCCTATCAAAGATGCTACTATCTCTTGGCGGCAGCTGTTTAACTGTTTTGGAATTTCGCAAACGGAAGTCTGACAGCTATAACACTTTGATTGTTCTGAAAGTAACAATTTCCTCACTGTTTCTGCAACACAGCATTCACTCTGGAAATAATTTTTCAATATTTCCCAACGTTGCTCAAGCGTAAAACGATCCATTTCTTACAGCACGACAGTGTCAGCAATGTAGAAATAACACTCAGTTTAAAAATAAACCAATAGATGGCCCACTCTTTATTACTTACTTAGATCATGATTGGTTAAAATTAAGACATCAATGTTGCGCCTCTAGTTAGTAAAAAAAAAAAACGATTTTTTGTGCGTTCACAATATTTTACATTGGTCGAACTGTCGATTATTCACCAGTTGGCTAAAAAGCATTATTTAATAAACGCTGATTTCTCGATGTCATCTATTTTATTTTTATTTTTTTGTCATTTATTTTTTTGTCACGACGAGTCATGTTTCTTATTTTATCTATCCTGAAGGAGTTTATGTCAATTGACCACTATTGTCTCGTTCTTTTTCAAAATAGCCTATCAAAGATGCTACTATCTCTTGGCAGCAGCTGTTTAACTGTTTTGGAATTTCGCAAATGGAAGTCTGACAACTATAACACTTTGATTGTTCTGAAAGTAACAGTTCTTCAATGCAAGATAAAAGTCTGAAGCTCAAAAAAGACACAAACACTATTAGGTAAATGAAGGTAAATAAAGGCACTATATGAAACGATTGTGGATACATTTTTTTTAAACACAAACGATTATTTCAAAAAAAAAATCAAAGGATTTTAGTTGTTTTTTCAATACATTAAATCTGCTGTATGGGATAAATCGCTTTTTACATTGGAAAATATTTAAGTTTGTGCCACGTAGCTTTGCAGCTTGGCACGTGAGTTTCACCAATTAAATTGGCATCATCGGGAGATGTATGCGTGAGAAAACGTGCCAAGATATTTTTTCTTTTTATAATACAGTTATTTCTATGACGTAGAAAGATTTATAGAGTTCATTAACTTGTCAAATGGTGGACAACTGTGCCCTTAGATGTTTTGTTAAGCAGCAGCTTAATAACGAAATTGCATTATGCAATTACGAAATTGTAGTCTTCAAAAGGTCGCTTCGAAAACTTCAAGTTAGCATGTCTGGTTATGGCATTTTTAGCGTTTCCATGTCTAGGCGAATTACAATTAAAGTTACATCTATATTTATGGACTATTCGCTTAATAAATAACGAAACAATCAAATAGAATTCCGGGAACTCGTTCTTTGTGAAATTATCCGCTTCTCTTGAAATATTTAAGTCCACAATCTAGCTCTCCATTTAAATATTTAAGAGGGCTCTTACGATGATAAAACTTTTTTTATTATTTCGTTTTAATTTAATTGCGTTTAAACAAGTCTTAAAGTGGGTCAGATGAAAAAATCGACTCGCCTCCTTCGAATTTAGGTAAAATTATTTTTCGGCCGACTGTTCACGGGATAACAAGCTTCGTTTTATTTGAACAGTATTACGGCTAGCAGGAACATTTATTTGTTTTGAATTATTGAGGCATCAGCTGCCGTTAAACTTTGAAGACAATATTCCTCGCTTTCTCACGTTTTTCTCCCTGTCGCGTCGCGTCGCACAGTCGGGCAAGATGCTTTAAAACGCGACAGAAAATCTAACCCTGTTATTATACGTTTTTTTTTTTGGGGATGAAAAATTCGGGAAAAACGTCTTTAAAATATACGTCAACATTGAGAATGGGTGATTTTATGTAAAAAAAAAATACCGTTTTTGTTATAAGTGAAAACAATTTTATGACTTTCCACAAAAATAAATATTTCCTTTTCCAGCTATCATTTTATTAACGGTTCATTTCGGACACAATAAATACTATACGATTAGACGCAGAAAAATTTCCTGCTCGAAAAGTAGCGATTATAATTAAAAACAAATCGTTTTATATTCTTTATTTATTATGGTCTATGTCTTTATTAAAATACTGAAAACAATTACAAAGGAATTTTTTTACAAGCACTATTTTTTGCCGACATTTCGTCTTATGTACTTCTTCAGGGCTTAATTAGTGTTTCACATAATGGTATGTCAGTTAAATGATTGATCATTTTAATTATCTGCGGGTACATATGTTTAAATATATCGTAATTACATTTTGATATTTGTTTCTTATATTTGTGTAATAACTACACATTGAATGAATGAATGTCTAGGCTCAATTCACTTACAATGTAACTGACTTTTCACTTACATACTGAAAAAATATTAATTCGTTTTTTAATAAATGTATATACAGCTCTGAGCATAAAAATAGCACCGACTTATAATATATATAACAAAAACTTATAATATCTCAAGTTTTTACTGTGCAAAAAAATAACACGGCTCGTGAAACATACAAATTACTGTAGAAGGAATCAAATAAAATTAAAAAGTTAAACTGTAACATATTAATACTTTGTTGTATAACCTTTGTTTTTCAAAACAGCAGCACAACGCCGTGGCATAGTCAACCAGCGCTAGTTGTTGACTATGCTTAGGTTAGGGTTAATTAGTTTCCAAATAATAAATAAATTAACTACCCAAAAACTTGTATAAATTTTTTTATGAAAAAGTATTTTTATTGGAAATATGGTTTTTTCCAATGAAAAATCAGTGTCAAGGTCTCAAATGTATAAATATTTTTGACTTTTTAATTTTAAAATTCCACTTTACAAATAGCCAAATTATTTGTCAATTGATATTTTCCGATTTCCTTTTTTTATTGTTGACAGCTGACAAATCATCTGTCAAATATAATACAATAAACATAAACCCAAAATAAACATCTTAAGTTATACAGAAAAAAAATGCTTTCTAATTTTAAAGAAAATACATATAACAGTATTGAAAATAATAAATAAATGGCATCTTAAGTAATTTGTCAGTTATTTTCAGAGCTGTCGTATTTAAATTTTAGTATAAATTACGTAAATAGAACGTTTTAAAGTATGTTATATGTTTTTTGTTTAAAATTATTCATTTTTTAACGTATAACTTAAGAAATACGTTTACTTTATATTTGACAGTTAATTTGGCAGCTGTCAGCATTAAAAAAAGAAATCGGATAATATCATTTGAGAAATCATTTGGCTATTTGTAAAATGAAATTTTAAAATTAAAAGTCAAAAATATGTATACATTTGAGACCATGACATTGAATTTCATTGGAAAAATAATAAAATATAGGGCTTGAGTAATTTATGGAGAAATTCATATAGAACATTTTAGAAAAGAAAGCATCTTAAAATTCTTATTTTTACGACCTCTAGAGTGATTTACACCACAGTTTTGTACACTACAGTTTTGTACACTACAGTTTTGTCTCACTGTGCGTCGCTTGTAAGGATTGTATTTTCGAGGCGCAATTTTTTCCTGCGAATGTTTATACGAACCGAAGTGTGAGCTGATGAATATACCTACATACATAAAAATGCTCGGTAAAAGATGAGGCGTTGAGGCCCACTTCGATAAATAATCTATATATAGAAACGACTTGAAATTATACCTGTACACATAAACCCTTCGGAAATTTAATGCGTTACGTGGTACCGAAGTGTTAATAAAAACGTTAAGACAATAACACTTCAAACTCTTTTGTATCGACAAAGGCGTGTAAACAAAACCGTTTTATTCCTTTTTTTAGATAGTCAGTTACTATTACAATCGTTAATTGAATAATATGTAGTGAGAAAACAACTTTTGCTTTTTGATGTTCCGGATTTGTTTAGATTAAAACTCTGCACGTGATTCTACTCGTTAGGCCTTTATTAAGAAGAGTGCTAAGGATGTTGAAGAGAACCATGTTATTTCTAAATGGTGTACACCATTCCTATGGTGTATACCATTTCCTAATTGCACCATTACATATTGGCGATACATGTGTAGAAGAGAATAAGTTAAAAGACACCAGTTAGACCAGACAGACAAAGACAGTTAGATGCACCAGTGTTTCACGCTTGTGTACGTATTAGAAACGTATGATGTAAAACGTTACCTGCGCGTCAGAAACTGGAATGTGGAGGTGGAGAGACACCGCCCATCAAATACCGAATTTGAGTGAGTGGCTCAGTACGTTTTCGCAGCTATGAGGGTGTACATCGACTTAGCTGTATGAAACGAAATTCTTACGTAATTCTGACTTAAAATTATCCCGTACACTTAAAAGAAGTGTACGAACATAATTGTATTTATTTTTGTACAAATTTTTGTATTCCTTAACTAACCGGTCTGCAAGAAAATAAAATTGAAGTTCTATAAAAAATAAAAATATATAAATATAAATCAACCCGGTTATAAGACGAAAGAAAGAAAAAATGCCTATTGGATAAGTGGTTCAAAATGTCGCCCCTTTGTTCATCGCAAAACCCTAGTCTATCGTAAAACTCAGTTCTTACGCGTTCTAACATCGTGGATAGCCTCAAAAGATGAAGCGATGGACAATACTTCGAATAAAACATTAGGTACCGCCCTTTCACAATAAATTCCCAATTTTTTATTAAAAACGGCGGAAACTTATTTGTACACCATTTAGGTATGTAATTCAATCTTATTGCAATTTCCATATACATATCGGCCAATCCTTTGGAAAATTAGTATGATTGATGTATCTGAAGCTGCACTTTTTATTCTTGTCTTGATTTTTTATGAATCTAGTTCTCTAAATCTAGCTCTTTAAAAGTTATGAAGCACTGCTGTCAAGGGAGATGGGTTTCTGGGATGAAACAAGCAGCTAGTATCTTGATAGAGGCCCCTTAAAGCATACCAGCAAAGAAGCGGCAATGGTATATCTGGCGATGACTAGAAATATTCTTCATTTTGGTTATTTCCAGCCAAGAAAACAACTCCACAACTTGTTGAAGCAAAATGGAACACTCCTTTGTACTATGCGATTGCTCTTCCGCCTCATAAACAAGAGGTTCGATAGTGGATGAACGTTGACCGATATAAGGGAGATCACCCTAAGAAACGTAATCACTTTTTTTAAAACCTTAGGATGATTGACGGTTGGATGGGTCAAACTCCAAATGGAAGAAGCGCAAGGATTCCAATGGAGTCTTCTGAAGGATTTGTTCCCACGCTTCCAGACTCTAGAACCCAGAAGGTAGATGGAATATAAATACAATGACGGGTTAATAAAAAGACCGTGAATAACTATGAAGATATTAAACCTTTTCTCTTAAAGTTCTTGGACTGATATAAAGGGAAATCTTCAGAGTAATTTTCATTTTGGAAACATTTTCCTAGATAAGAAATTCTAAAGTTGAACCAAAAACATAATGTCACTGATTTGAATAAAACACAGTACGTTCTAGAACAATTAATTCGTTAATTTTTTTAATCCTTAATTACTAACCCTCCGTCTCTCAGACGGCATCATATACTTTTATTTTGATAAATGGGCATATTTAGTTGTCCTCCTTGTTAAATACGCCTGCAATCCAAACATCACGGTTCTGTGTTGTACTGACTGTTTTATATCGCGAATCAAAGTGCTTGTGCCGTCTGAGAGACTTAGGGTTAGTGTGTATGTGATAATGAAGTATATTTGTATGAAGTGTATGTATAAGAAAGAAGATAACGACTGTAGTGACATTGATAAGGACTATGATGAAAGAGATGCCATACATAGCGACCACGAGACTGATTCAAAAATTGAAGGCAAGAAATCCTTCGTAAACTATTGAAAGTACATTGTTCTTTTTTTGTATTCCAGAGAACACTAGTCAAGAAAATTAATGCGAAAATGAAGAATATCCTATCTATGTCAACACCCAACAACTAGGTAATTTGTCTGGAATCTGCAAAAAAAAAATGTGTAGAAATTTTATGATTATTCCCTGGTGCACATTTTGACATGTTGAAAGTTCTGTTGCTTGTATTAATATTTTTCATATAATTATACTTTGTTTTTGTTGGTTTTGTGCATTTAAGAATAAATATTTTGCAAGGAATTTTTGTTGGGTAATGCAAATATGACGTTATTCATTCACTACTTCCGTATTTTTATACAGCATCACTAAAAAAACGTTTATTTTCTACAGAGTGATTTGATTCTAGTTTAGAAATAGTTTAATAATTTTATTGAGTCATATACTTTCCTAAAAACAATCAGGATAATCCTTAAATCAGGATAATCTTAAAAAAAAAGACGTCTGACAGACGGCACAGTGGGGCCAAATCCCAAAAACCTGGTCAAAAGTCAAAAAGTGTATGAATCGATCTGAAAATCTTTACTCGGGGGTTTTTTGAGGCCGCTGCTTACAAATCCGTCATCAGATTTACAAACTCTCAAAATGGCGGAGAGACACCGCGCGTGCGCACATGGAAAATCAACAGTCAAGCAACTGCTCTGAATTTTGTTACTCGGTGGGTTTTCGGTGTCGCTGATTACGAATTCGGTATCGGAATTTGAAAATTCCTATGGCGAGTCCGATACGGTAGAAAATTTCAAGGCGGCAATTTAACTATTCTTCATTTTTTTCCAAAAATCTTTCTATTCGATTAGCTGAATGTCATTTGCCTGTAAGCTTAGAAATTAAGGAAGTAATATATTTTTTAAGGTCATTCGGTATACAATATTTTGACCCACTTCTCCTGGAAAGATAATTTTCAATTTTTAGTAGCGGATTCTCATCCATATTATCTTTCATTAAGTTAAATACTTATTTTCTTCTGACGGAAATATCGTTTGAAGTACTAGTATCTACAACAAATCATTGCAATCTGTGAATAATAATAATTATTAATATCAGATGAGTAAATCTTGAAAAACAATTTTTTTTTCAAAAAAACAAAATTAGAAATATGGAACAATGCGAAAAATGTAAAAATCTTGAAATAGTGAAAAATTTTAATATTTTGCGTCTGAATATTTTCTATTATATTCAGGCCCTAATGTACTATAGCGATTTACATATGACCAAGTTTTTCAACATTTATCGCATAGTACAACCCACACTATACAGGAGACCTTTCCAAAAAAAAAATCAAAAAACGCAGAGGTGCACCTAGGTGCAGCTGAAAGTTGTTCTATATAATAAGTTATAGTCTGATATACAATTCCTAATAAGTTTTATGGCGGTGTCGCGCGGTGCCACGGACTTAACCAACAAATAAGTTTTAAATTTTCGTCTGCTTCATCGTGTAAATGTTTCATTTAATGATTATTCTCTCATAATTTTCCGATTTACTAATATAGATTGCACAATATTTCATTATTTTCTACTCACCTTTAGAAGTAGAATCCATTTGGTTTTATTTAAATTTGCCGTATTTTTAAGATTTCTCAACCATCGAAACACTTGGGTTTATTTTCTCTACGACTACACAATGCGGATGGCTTCAGAGAAGGCGAGTTTTTACGAATGCCTTACCGGAGTCTATACAAGCAATAAAGGACTAATAGTAGTGAATACATAAACTACAAGAGTCCCTATTGTCAACTCAACAATAAAAAATTCAAAACTATAAACTTTTTTGGGAGGTTTTGGCCAGGTTTTTGGGAATTGGCCCCGCTGTGAGACGGGGGATTAGTGTCTACGCCATAGATTTCAGGGGTTAGTAATTAAGGGTTAAAGTTATGTGTGGCGCGCAGGGCTTTTTTTGAGTTCTTATGACATTTTACGTTCAACTTTAGAAATTTTTCATATCTAGATAGGCTATAATTTTTTCCAAAACGGTTCAGTCAGTCAGCTAGATACTCTGAAGATTCCAGTTTATATTGAATAAAGGGTATCCCCCCATAAGCATGGTGAAATGCCCCCCTTTTTTTATTTTCTTCGCTTGATGAAAGTGTTTCTTAGGGCTAATTATGAAAGGTAGACCGAATTTTAGGTCCAAAAAATTTTCCTCTCAGCTATGTATGGAAAAAACCCTGTTTTTTACGTTTTATTTTTTTTTCTCGATTTTTAACTGTCGAAAAAAATCTGATAAAATTCATGAGTACAGAAAATATGATTAATTTTATGTAAAAATTGTTTCAAGCTCATTCAAGGTCATTATGACCTCTAAAAAAATTATTCAAACTTTAAAAATCCCATATCTTTTAACCAAAAAAAAGCTTCAGGCTCAGATTTTTAATATGTTATATTTTTAACTGTTTTTTACTACCTCAAATTTTTTTCAGATTTTTTTGAATGGTGGGTCATGCCCAAAAGTGCGAAAAATCAATTTTTTGTCCGTGAAACGACTTAAAACGGCTTAAAATCATCATTTTATAGTGTCCTGATTTTTTTTCTTGCACTAAAAGGACTCAAATGACTTCAAACAATTAAAAAATATGTTCACTAATAATAGTAAGAAAAAAAATTCCACTTATCGAAACTAGTAGTTTTTATATTTTTTAATTGCTAATAAATTGATAAAAGTAATCATATTTTCTGTACTCATGAATTTTATCAGATTTTTTCGACAGTTAAAAACCGAGAAAAAAAATAAAACGTAAAAAACAGGGTTTTTTCCATACCTGCTGAGAGGAAAATTTTTTGGACCTAAAATTCGGTCTACCTTTCATAATTAGCCCTAAGAAACACTTTCATCATGCGAAGAAAATAAAAAAAAAGGGGGGGGGCATTTCACCATACTTATGGGGGGATACCCTTTGCTGCACCAATCTGGTGACAAACAAGGCTTTTACGTTATCCGTTGTTAACCGTTCCGAAAGCCATGCTCTGTATCCCATTTCCAGCCGAATGGCCGTGATTCCTCATTCTTTTTGCCGCCGCCCAAAAAACATCTCGTATTATAAACGTATTCCGACGACTCGCACTAAAAATAAATGGCCACTGCATAGCATGTACATGACGTATTTCGCCGAAAAGGTCAGTTTTCCTCGGCCTTGCGAGCGCCGTTCTGGCCAGTTAGTCTGGTTTTTACAAGTTGGGGTGGGCGCAAGGCCTGCTCCCGACGCTCCACAACGCGCTCCCGCTCTAAATCGTGCCCGGCGGCGTTGCCCTTCAGGAATTCGATCGGCCGACAGGTCCAGCTCTTACGGCTTACCGGCCCCTGAATCTGATAAATTGCCGCTGGAAGGTAAATTAATGCGATGGGCCCGAAGTTTGCTGCTCGTAATATCCATGCCCGGTTTTTCACGTGTGACTCGCTGATCCTTTTGTGAATCAAATTTAGAAAAAAAAAAAAAAACAGCTGGTAAAACAGAATCTGATGAAAATTGCTTCCGCCTTTAACCCGTTTCGGCCCAGAATGTCCCTCGCGGTACACAGTTCATTGGAGGCTTATAACTTACTATTAATAAAAATTGAAAGACATTTTTAAAGTTTAAGGCAAGCTCTTTCCGATCGTATACACCAAATTTGCGAAAAATGTTATTAACTATAAGAAAATGGGGATTTTTTATAAAAAAAAGCATGATTTTTTTGTACTATTTTTTTTGGAAATCGAGTTTTCAAAAGCTTTCCGGCATGCCATCGACTCTAACCGGTGGAGTAAATATCTGAATTTCAAGGATATACAGTTCGAAGTTTGATTTTTCACCTTGGTGTTTTCAAAATGGCGCCCGAACTGCAAAATTTTCACGAAAACGCTTATGAATTTGTTTCTCAGACAATATGAATGTATGGATAAAATTACCAAGAATAAAAAGTGCTTAAAATTACTCAATAAATGCATATGAATTTTTTCAAAATTTTTCGAGGAACTTTTTTGATTGAAAATTTTTGCAAAATCAAAAAATCGTTCAAATTACTCCGGAATTAATACGTATCCTATGGGTAATTCTAATAACTTTTTGTTCTTGGTAATTTTCTATGCAAGTTCAACGTTTTCAAGAAAAAATTCCAAAATATCAAAATTTTATCGACTCTCGTAAATATCCTGTCTTGTCCGCCGCAAAAAAAGTTTACGTTGCCCAACTATCACCACGTGGAGGTCGACGAATATAGATAGTCTCTTTTTTTGTTAAATTTTTTTATTATTTTTTATTATCGATTATCGATTTTTGAGAAGTTACACTTCTTTCACAGTTCCTTTTTTCACCAATTCGGTCTCATACATATCGATAGGCGAGCATATCGTATTTCTACACGACCCGATAAAATTTTGATCTTTTGTAATTTTTTTCTTGAAAACGTTGAACTTACGGAGAAAATTACCAAGAACAAAAAGTTCTTAGAACTACCCATAGAATACGTATAAATTTCCGGAGTAAGTTGAACGATATTTTGATTTTGCAAAAATTTTGCTGACTGCAAAATCAAAAAAGTTCCTCGAAAAATATTGAAAAAATGCAGATGCATTTATTGAGTAATTTTAAGCACTTTTTATTCTTGGTAATTTAATCCATACATTCATATTGTCTGAGAAAAAAATTCATAAGCGTTTTCTTGAAAATTTTGCAGTTCGGGCGACATTGAACTAGAATTTTTAACTGAAGAACTTGTTTGTGCAATAGGAAAATTTTCGAACTCGTTCGTTAACCATTTTGACAAATTATAAGTTGGGTATCCTATCCTGAGACAATTGGTCTTACAGATTTTCCTGGTTTATGTATTTTTGGTAAACAATACAATTTAGGTATTACTGGATTTGACAATTGTAATTTTTGTCTCAGTGAAGGAGTAATAAGGTTGTTACATTCTTTTAAAGATTTTTTAACTTCCATTGCCATTTTTGGCAAAGGATTTTTTAACAATTTATTATAAGGACCACAGTTGATTAAATTGTCGAAACTCCTATTTAGCTGCCTTATTTCCCAGAGAGCTACACTGTACTATAAGTCGAATGCACTCCATGGGAGTCGGTCCGCCTCTTTACCCGCCTTTTTATCTATTTCGGATTAATTTCAGAGCCGTCTCGTTCAATAATGAAAGCGTCCAGCGGGGCGGCCAGCGCCGACTCACCTTGGAATAACGTTCGAAGTAACAACAATAAAACCGATATAGCCCCGCTGTTTGCCTTGTAAGTCCATTATTCAGCCGGTATCGATTAAATGTTAATTTGTTAAATTGTATAGCTTACACGATAATTGCTTTCACCAGTTTAGTTGTCAGTAATTAGCCATTCGGTTTATATGCCATATTAATTGCGCTCAAATGGAGGCGACGCGACGCCGGCGTCTCGGGAATTTTTGGAAATGCAGCGAATCATATACAGAGAGTCTGACACAACTGTAACACATCAGTCATTGATGTGTTGTGCCATTTAAATGCAAAACCACCTATGATGCAAAATTAAATAAATAAAAATAAAACTCCACCACCCTGGAGTGGGTACTGGAACCTTCGGCGTAGAAACAAAAAACTGGACGTTTTCCACGAAACACCGAACTACTATACTTTTCTCGACGCGCGTTTCGCCAACCAAGTTGGCATCTTCAGGAGAAGATTAAAACTAAATTCTAGCCAACACGCTTGCACTATTTATACTTAATTTGTTGCCTCGGTTCGCTGAACCGTAACTATGTTTATCAGAGCAAACAGTGGACTGGTGGGTATCGGACCATTGTCCTTATTCATACTACTGTTACACTTAATGATTTCTAAACTTTCAAAAGCATCCAACTGTCTACTGTTTGTTACATTTCTAATTAATTTTAAATTATTTGTGTCTATCCTATGGTTGTTGTCAACAGCGCGCTGGGCAACATACTTTTAAAGATTGTGATCAAAAGTATATTGGGCAAACAAAAAAATATATTTTGACGGGATTTAAAGAACACACGGCTCATTTGAAATATGGCAGAACAGAAAAATCTTGTGTTGCCCAACACGCTTCTGATAACAACCATAGGATAGACATAAATAATTTAAAATTAATTAGAAATGTAACAAACAGTAGACAGTTGGATGCTTTTGAAAGTTTAGAAATCATTAAGTGTAACAGTAGTATGAGTAAGGACAATGGTCTGATACCCACCAGTCCACTGTTTGCTTTGATAAACAAAAACAGTTACGGTTCAATGAACAGTGGCAACAAATTTAGTATAAATAGTGCAAGTGTGTAGGCTAGAATTTAGTTTTAATCTTCTCCCGAAGATGCCAACTTGGTTGGCGAAATGCGCATCGAGAAAAGTATAGTAGTTTGGTGTTTCGTGGAAAACGTCCAGTTTTTTTTAAACTCCACCACAAAAAAAAATGTAGCGTGGGCTGTGAACTTGAATAGTGTATTATGATCCTCTGAATCTTAACTTGAAGCTAAAATTCCTAGATTGGCTAATTTTTGACTTTAACCTCAAAAACATTTTCAACCTAATGAAGTAGTTTAGACATGTATAACAAAACTAGAGTGAACCAGGCCAGAACATCCAGATCGACTCAGAAATTTCATATTGGTTCTTATTTTGACCCCCCCCCCTAAGGGGGAAAACCCTTTGGACGCCCGAAAATGAGTCTTTTTTTATGACTCAAAATCAATGAATCACATCATTTTATTACAACTTTGAAGAGTAGAAAAACATTTTTTTCTTGTTTCTTTTTAAACAAAATGACGGCCTTATTGGGTGTTCCTTCAGGCGTCTTTGGCGTGACATCGAAAAGTGCTGCATTCCTCATTTGTCATTTCTCATGCAAGTGCTAATTTTTCTATTGATCGAACACCAAAAAAATGTGTTTTTTTCAGTTACTGGCATGTGCAGGGGGGATGATAACCTATCAAATTATAAAAAAGTATAAAACCGAAAATTAAGTAGGCTGTTTAATTAAATGTTCAAAATTTCGACTATTTTCCGACAATTTTTATCCCAAAAAGTAACGCGATATCTTTAAAAATTTAGGTACAACCTTCCGATAATAATATAGACAAAAATCTCTCAAAATTTCAGCCAAATCGATCAATGACTTTTTGAGTTACAGCACGAGCAGTTTTTGAAAATACAGTTCCGAGATAATCGCGTTCAACGTTCCGATACATTAAAACTGTTAGTTTTAGTGACTTACCGATCAATCAGCGATTCCAGGAGCATATATTAAACCTTCAACCTCCTCGAAGAGCTGGTTTTATTCACAAAAACTATTACGAAAGAAATGTTACTCCACCCCAAGCGCTCCGCCCATCTGACTCGTTAGTTTACGGTATGTGACATGAGGTAGAACCCTGGCACTCGAATATGTGCGATAACTCCTTTTTCCTCTTTCCAGTATACTCTCATTATATCGTACTTTCGAAACAAGAGAAAAAACAAAAAAATGATTTTTTGAAAATTGTAAAGGGTTTTCCCCTTTAAGTGATTGATTTATGGGGTTTTGGGGTCATGGGTTTATGGGTTTGTAGCATTATGAAGTTATGGTGCAAAATGTCTACAATATCAACGGGTGCTATTGAAGGACCGAAGTCCTGCAAATGTAGAAGACAAAACTATCAATTTAATCATTTCTGCAGGCCAGTTACTCTAAGAAATTACTGTTGTCCTATTGTACTGATAACACAGGCCGACAAGATTTTAACCCAGAAACCAGAATATATTTTTCCAAAGGTTTTTGATGCGTTGAATCCAAATCTCTCAATTGGCTCTGGTTTTCGAGATATCCTAACCTAAAAGTGCAAAAATAATGATTTTGGCCTATCCTATTTGAGGTTATGTAGCATCGCAAATTATTTTTCTCAAACAACTATGAACAACATCTTAAAGTACATGCCTTGCCCTTTAAACGACGTCGAGTTTACTCAAATATCTTTTTTTCGCTGCGATATCGCATTTTGAAGCTTTTAAGTTTGTGAATTTCTCTATAATTAAAAACCTATTAAGGATCGCGTGTACATCAAACAGTTGATTGGTTTTTTGATTAGGAAACACTGAAAATGTTTGAAATTCAACAGCAGGTCAATGTTATCTTATCCCAAAAAGCCCGAGGTTTGGGGATAAAGGCAGAAAGGAAAATTTTAGAAATTTTCCTCGAAAAATTTTGAAAATCTTTGGAAATCTGACCTTGGATTCTGAACGACCAGGTCTTTTTACATAAGGAAACATTGACCTGCTATTGAATTTCAAACATTTTCAGTGTTTCCTAAAAAAAAAACAATCAACTGTTTGATGTACACGTGGTCCTTAATGGGTTTTCAAATATAGAGAAATTCACAAACATAACAACTTCAAAATGCGATATCTCGACGAAAAAAAATTGATATTTGAGCAAACTCAACGGCATTTATAAGAGCAAGGCTTGTACTTTAAGATGCTGTTCATAGTTTTTTGAGAAAAAAAAATGCGATGCTACTTAATCTCAAATATAGGCCAAAATAATTATTTTTGCACTTTTAGGTTAGGATATCTCGAAAACCAGAGCCAATTGAGAGATTTGGACCTCGGATTCGGATTCAGCGCATTAAAACCCTTAGGAAAAATATATTCTGGTTTCTGGGTTAGTCTTGTCGGCCTCTATAATATTATAGAGAAATTCACAAACATAAAAATTTCAAAATGCGATATCGCAGCGAAAAAAAAAGATGTTTGAGTAAAATCGACGTCATTTAAAAGGACAAGGCATGTACTTTAAGATGTTTTTCATAGTTTTTTGAGAAAAAAAATTGCGATGCTACATAACCTCAAATATAGGCCAAAATCGCTTTTTTTGCACTTTTAAGTTAGGATATCTCGAAAACCAGAGCCAATTGAGAGATTTAGACCTAGGGCTCGGATTCACCGCATTCTGGTTTCTGTGTTAGAAGGTCGACCTAATTTTGTCGGCCTGTGTAATTTAACTACTACGATATTCCTGTAAATGAATGTAATAATGTATTATATTCTATTGTGTTGATATTGTGACTAAAGCCAAGTTAAATAAATTGGTTCTAGAAAATCATGGTTTGCACAAACTGGGACGTATAAATTAAGATTATATCTAAACAAATGGTCTCTCCAGCCATCCGTGAACAAGTACAACGAGCAAGCAGCTTTCAAGAGGTACATACCTAAAAAACATTAAGGGAATTTACATATTCAAATTACGTTAACTAAATAATCTACAACGAGGAATCCGCAATGAACTAATTACGTGAGAGATTATTTTCATACCTACTTGATTTTTTTACGCGAAAACTTTTTTACATTTCATAACAAATACAGGCTTACCTTACGCGGATAAACTGAAAACGAAATTATTTCTCCGAGCCGTAGGCGGCGGCGACATTAAAATATGATTTAAATTTATAAATAAAGAACAACTTTGTTGTTGCACTGAACACTTTAAACGCAAATACACGAGGCGCTGAAATTAAGGGATATAAAAAATACCAAATTGTCTTTTAAAGCGTCTACGGACTTCAATATATATATTTTTTTTGGATAAGTGCATCATATAGCTCTTATAGATCATTTAGTTCTCTTTAACTTGACCGACTTTCGAGCCCTGTATAATGATTTTTCGCTGAGTTATCGCCGTTAAACGCAAAGTTCTTTTTGACTTTGGTAATCAATTACTCGGGAAATTTTACAATCACTACAACTTTACAAGTTGTAGTGATTGAATTTTGCTAAAAAAAAATTTTCGAAGCGAAATTGTTGATTGAAAAAGAGGTAAAAAAATTGCATAATTAGGGATATTTGCATGACTTGGCATAACTTTGCAAATAATGGATAGACTAAGGATATTGATTGCAACATTTCAACCTTACCCCAAAGAAACCTTGGTAGTTTCAAAGCGATGCGATTTTTTTTTCATAGTCTTCGGAATGGTTGAAATTTTCGTTTATGACAGAAATCAATGTAAGGATCGAATTTTCACTTTGTATAGCGAATTTAACCCATATATGCATAGTGTCCTTTTGAAAGGACATTTTACAGGCGTCTTTTTAAACGCATTTACAGCCTCTATAAGCCTCCGAATCACAAATGGCCTTACCAGTCTCATTTCAGAATATTCCAAGGCAAGTGTTTTAAGAGCCGGTACATTTATTTTGACTGTGTTTAGGTAACATATTTTCATTTAAAGATTGTGGTTTTAAAAAAAATGTCGCAGCCTATTGATTTGAGACCAGTGGGGTAAGTAATACCTGCTAAATTGAATTGTTATGGGTGTTTTTATTAGGTAGAAGGACCACAGTTTTAATTTAATTTTAAAAATTTAGGTTACGATGTTAAAAACTTGTTGATTCGGTCCAATGTTTTTTACCGTTCTTTTAAAAGGACAATAGGCATTAGAGGTATTTTTATTTCAGGGGTCTCACGCTAAATGATCTTTACGAAGTTTGGAAGAAGATGACCTCCTTATTTCCTCCGGAAATAAATATTGCTTCGTTGCCTCCCATAAATTCAGTTGAAGATTTAACAGACGATGATTCTGGAGATGAGGAGTACTTAAACATAAACAACTTGCCCGGTTCTCAGCTCTTGGCACCAGCAGAGGTTATGACCAAAGATACAGATGTTGATGAAGATGCAAGTAACGCCACTGCGGTTGGACTTAATTTGAATGCTTCCAGAAAAATTGTAACGGCACACCATTGGGATGAAGAAGATGACATTCCCCTGAGTGTTTTCCAAGCGGTAAAGAAAATCTACAAATGGTCAGAAACATATTTATCTTTGCCAGATGTCGAGTGGCCAACAATGAATAAAGTTGAAAGTCAACTCCCATCGGCAACAGAATTATTTCTGCGATTTTTCAATGAAGAAGTAATAGATATGTTTGTTTTTTGGTCCAACAACTATGCGACAAAAAAAATCGAACAGGAAATATAACACATGAGGAAATGCACCCATTTATTGGCATACTCCTATTAAGTGGACATCTGCCTGTGCCAAGAAGACGAATGTTCTGGGAACAACGAAAAGACACGCAGAATATTTTAGTAGCTGATGCTCTATCAAGAGATAGGTTTGAGTTCATTATGCAAAATCTTCATTTCTGTGACAATGTCCAATTAGACCCATCGGATAAATTTACTAAAGTGAGCCCATTATTTCACAAGCTGAATAAGATATTTCAAGAATATACTCCTTATTGGGAGCCACATAGTGTTGACCAATCCATGATTCCATGTTTTGGAAAACATGGATGTAAACAGTTTATTAGGGGAAATCCAATAAGATATGGTTAGAAAATCTGGATACCAGGGGGCAAATAAATAATTGGATAATCGACATTTTTATTAAAACCCTAAATATTCCAAAACGCGCAAACCAAGACGCTGCAACGAGTGCCCTCTAAAACTTACATCAAAACGATTGACAAATTAAAATTCTTCACCTCAAAAAATCCCCAATCACCAAATTTTGTAAAAAAATGTTTTTAAAAGAAGTTATTTATGGAAATCTAAAGTAAAATTGTAACTTTGATACCCTGTATCCAGTTACCAATAACTTTTGGACTGAAGAAAGTTTAGTTAAATTGTAATGTCAAATCAAACCCAAAGAATCTCTAGTTTCGCTGAGGCTTCTTGATAATGGGACACCCTGTAGATACATATGGTCTTTATCTCGAAGCTTGTGTTGGTTTGTTTTTGTTATATTATCATTAAACATCGGAAGAAACTTTTGGTTCGCCCCAATAAATGCTATGGATATTTTTTTTGCCATTTTTGATTTTGTCTACTCATTAATTTAATGCCCACAAGTTAATAACCACCTTGGGAACTAGAGCCGGAAACTTGACAACTTTCCAGTGCCATAGGGTTATACTATTCGAAGGGATACACCCCTTAATAATTCGTGTATTTATGCGAACTATTTCAGGTCACCCCATTGATTAAATTCTTCGTCTTCATCTAATATTAGATCGTGACACATATCTATTACAATATGCTGCTAAATTTAGAAACTATTCAAACCTTGACTTTCTCGAATATCTACAAGATTGCAATTAATGGGAACTGTGAGAAAATTAAATGATATGCCATAAAACAAGATATACGTAACAAGATATACGTAAGTTGTAACAAAACTGCAACTGTTTAACAAGAGACGAAAAAAGTTGCTAAAATAGGCTCTGCAAAGAATTATATGCTCGTTAAAAAGTAATATTACTTTTTGTATTAAACAATTTATGAGTTTTTATGGGTAAGTCCTTTTAAGTTTCATTTTTCGTGACCACATTACCACACCTAAATACCGTCGTGTAATAGTACGCTTCCTAGTACGTTTATTCGAATATTCACTAATGTATTCTTATGTATTTTCTGTGAACTATCGCTTTGAAATAATAGTGACCTGAGCCCCACTTTGCTGCGATTCGCCGGAACTTTGTACGCCGAAGCAGTGAACTGTTCTGTCTTGTTTCGCTGTTGTCATATCAACATGATATTCCTATTAGATATTTTAAAATTGTTTCACAGCCGTTTAAAGTAATATTAACTGTTTTAAATTACTTCACAGTAGTTGGGTTGAAAAAAGATAACAGTAAACTTTAGGTATTATACGATAGGCAACGCAGTCTGAAAATTAAACTGGTTTATATAGGGTGGGCCATCAGACGGTTTCTTTTTAAAATTGCTATTAAAACTACATGGTGGAGTATTTTTAAATGATTGTTGCTTTAGTCAAGAAATTATGCCTTCCCATTATTTATGAAAAACAATTTCAGTTAAATGGCCGCCGCGGCTGGCTTGGCAGTAGTTCATTCTTTTCACCCAATTTTGTAACACATATTCGATTATTTGTGGCTATATTGCACGAATAACTCGACTGATGTTTTCCTTCAGCGCGTCAATTGTTTGTGGATGGTTGGAGTAACAACGGTGTTAAATCCCAGCTGCGCGATGGCCAATTAATGTCTCCAAAACGGCTGATAACACGGTTACCGAATTTAGTGTGCAAAAGATCGATTGTTTCACGGCTTGTGTGACACGTTGCTCCATCCTGCTGGAACCAAAGCTCGTCTAAGTCCAAATCGTCCAATCGCGGCCACAAAAAAGCAGGTGATATGTCTCTGTAACGCATTCCATTTACTGTAACGCTGTTACCATCTTCATTTTGTAAGAAGTACGGATCAATGATGCCACTACTCCAAAACCCACACCAAATAATCAACAAATTTTTCGATTGAAATGGGAGTCATTTTCAAACTCATTTAAAGCCCACACGGAGAAGCGATAACGAAGTGGATGGTCATTTTCCTTTACCTCTTGTGTAAGTTGCAACTTGTAAGCAAATAATCCGAGGTTTTTATGCAATATTCTCCTCAGAGAAGTGCGGCTGACATTAAGTTGTTGTTCTCAGTGACGAGTTGAGGTTCTTGGGTTTTCACACACACTTTGGGCAACAGCAGCAATTCTTTCAGATGTGCGCACAGGACGAGCACGCGGATGACTTCTGTTATCCACAAGAATTTTCTTACACCAGGCGCTGACTGAGCTTCATTTCGACCAAAAATTATTCTCAATTTTCTCACTGTTTCTGCAACACAGCATTCACTTTGGAAATAATTTTTCAATATCTCTCAACGTTGCTCAAGCGTAAAACGAACCATTTCTTACACCGGAGGTTAGACACTACATATATGTCAAATGTGCGTCAGTGTCGGCAATGTAGAAATAATACTCAGTTTAAAAAGAAGCCAATAGATGGCCCACCCTTTATTAATTGATCGTATATCCATGCATTTTTATAAATAGAGGGTTTTTATAAAGACTTATTATGCAGAGTTGAAGTTAGTTCTGGCAACGTTGCTTTTTAGATTTCCGCTAAGAGGGGGGTGAGAAGTTGGGTTGTACGTAAGTAAATCCGCCCAACTTTGACATAAAAATGTACCATTTAATATGTATTTAATGTATTCACCTATGTACGCTATATGGTAACTCTTACTGTATGTAACCTATAGCCCTCAAACAAATAAAAACTGGATGTAACCTATAGCGGTAAACAAATCCAAAGCAAGCGGCGAAAAAAATGAACGCAAATGAAACAAAAAAAGCGTAAACGGGATACATTCGCGTAAAGCGATTAGTTTTTCGTTCATAAAAGCAATCAAGTGACAATGATTGGCGGTTGGCGAGATAGCCGGTCGCTCCGGATTTCGCGAAAAAAACAACAGAAAGGCAATGGGGCGTGCACGTCGGAGCGGGGCATTCGGCGGCTTAAAAACAAATGCACGGCCGGCCGCATTTATTTGATTCCTGAGATTTTTTTGTGTTTTTATTGGACCCTTCAGGGCGAACTTTTATCGGGGTATATTAAATTCGGACGGCGCGACGCACAGTGGGTTAGAATCGGAAAATCTTGGCCAAAAATCGAGAATGGTAGAAAATTTGTCAAACTATATCGAATTTAATGTTTTTTGGGTCGCTGATTTCAAATTTGTACTTTATATTTTAAAAAAAAAAAGACAAAATGGTTGCCCGAAACTAACCGCTTTTTGCGATAAAAGCAACTTTTAAAAATCCAAATTAGAGTATTCATATTTTCTGTAAATAAGATTTCAACTTAATACTCTCCTCGAAAGGGAAACAAAATGGCGGACCGGCAGCAACCGCATGTATTCATTTTTTCGCGATAAAAGGTACTTATTATGATCAAAATTAGAGCATTGATATTTTCTGCTTATATAATTTCAACCAAATCTCCGAAAAAAAAAAACAGGTGGAAAACCGGAAGTACAATTTTCTGAAAAAGCTACATATTTTGATTCGAATAAGATTATTTATATTTTTCATTAATGAGATTTTAATCTAACTCCCTGAAGAAATGGAGGGCCAAAAGTAAGAACTTTTTGGAACCTACAATTGCACGCAACGTGTCTTCAGTTAACTTACATTAGGTTACTAAAATTATTTTGTGTTAAAAATTCATCGCAGAGAACCTCAGTTAAGTTGGATTAGGTTAACTAGTATAAAATAAAAAACATATATTTCACGGAACATTGAGACACCCTGTATTTCTCCTTCCACTGGTGTACACCAGGTATATACATTTCCCCCCTTGGTTGGGACTTACTATTGTATCGGGGATGAACACCTGCTTTGACGCAGGTACAGTTATAATTGCCCCGAGAACGCCCTATTGGACGCGCCTTTCTATTTTTGCATTTTTCACTGAAATAAGCAGTTTCAAGCAGCCAATTTGTATGAATTTCTTATTCCACTAATATTTCCCACATGTTAAATTGTGAATTAGTGTTAGAACGCTGTAGATACAAACTATTTTCCTACTTTTCTTTCGCTACCTTAACATGCGCGCTTGTATTATAAGCGCAGAGTTAACATTTATTTTCCATAATAAGAAATACAAAAATTTGAATTTCAATGCATAGATAATATTTTACATCCCTTCAAGAGTAGCCTCCATTTTTTTAAAGTCAGAAATGCACCTTGTGGTAAGAAAAATTCACAACACACGAACGTTGAGTATTTCGGGACCGATTCTCGTACCGATACGCACTCGAAGGTGGCCAAATTCCGCCTGAAGTAGAACGGCAGGTATAAAACCTAGGTAGCTGTCGTTTCAGTATTACACGCAGGAAACCCTGCTTCACAAAGCTATATGAATTAAGGGGGGGCAATACAATTAGAACGAAAAAAAAAAATGCATTTTTAAAAATTTTTTTTTCAAGTAGAAGTTTTTATTCAAATTAATTGAAACTTTGTAGGATTATAGATGGGTCCTTGAAGTACACGAAAAAAAACGACGAAATTTTTTTTTTTTAACAAAATGGGCTGTGAGACGTCGTCCACGCAGACCCTGTTTTTTTTTTTGGCGGGCGTTCTCTAGGTCGCAATTTTTATTTAAAACAAGCAAATCAAAAAAAATTGTATTAATTATACCTTCAGTTATGAACTGAATTAAAGGAAAAAAAATTAAAAAAATTTTTGCAATTTTGGCGTCTTTTTTTCGGAAAAATCCGGTTTTTTTCCGCCATTTTGTTGCAAAATTTAATATTTAATATAAAAAAATTGCAAAAATTTTCAATTCAGTTCATAGATAATATTATAATGAAGATACCCAATAAATTTCAGCTCAATCAGATGATTAGTTTTCGAGTAATCACGCCCGCCAATTCAGAAAGTGCTGTTTCGAGAAAAACGCGTTTAAAGTTCAGGTATATAAAAAATATACCTTCAATATACCTTCAGAAAATATAAAATTCAGGTATATTCAGGTATATAAAATTTATATAGTCAGGTATATGTGGACTGAGGACTTTTCAAAATAAAACACAATGGAAAAAAGGTCCCCTCGGTCAAGCGTCTTTTTATCAAATCGGCGGATACACCGTTGGATTCCTTGAGAAATTTGTGATTTTGTTAGGCCAAAAAAAAAAAATCGATTTTTTGGTCGTTCTTAATTGTATTGCCCCCCTTAAAACAGAATATAACGAACTTGTTTTTTCGATATTTGGCCAGGATTTTCCGATTATAGCCCACTGTGCGGCGATGGAAACGCGAGCTAGTTTAAATTGGCTTTCTTCGGCGAGCTCGAGTATTCAAAAGGTATCTGGCGGTGCATTCGGGAGCAATTAAAAATTTACGGGCGTCTCCGAATGGTGGAGCCGCTCCACCCTTCGATCAAACAAAGTTCAAGTTTACATTGACTCTGCATTTCCGCTATTCCCCATTTAAGCGGCCTATAAAGGCCCATTCATGCGTCCACGCTGGGCGCAGCGATGACGACAGCAGTTTCGCTTCTAGCGCCTCTTCTTTTATTTTTAATCAATACATCTTTAAGGCCACAATAACCGACCCTCGGTGCTGTGCGGGGATTTACACAAAAAAGAACCAGCGACCAACAAAAGGTTGCGAATAATTAGAGGCGGCCATTCATTCGAATATAAAGGAGGAATAATATTTGTACTAGAATAGGAGCTAAGTATTTTTTCAGCTTCGATAAAAATACCTTTAAAAGCGTTGTTACACATTCAAAGTGTCAATACTTCCTATTTTCAACATTTTACATTAGAGAAAAAAATGTATTATTGTAAACAATTATTATAGTCCAGTACGCAGGGGGCCAAAATCATAAAAAAAGTGTTCTTGAAACATACAGGGTTTGTCCGGAAAGTAATGTCAGTGAATTTTTTTCCCGAGACTGTACGCGCCAGCCCGCGCTTTACGTGCTGGGATTGTGGTGGGGGGGATCTGGCAACAAGATCCAGCAAGCGTCAGTTGGCTACCGGTCGTTATAGCGGTCGCATCACTCGTTCTTTGAGAGTCGTTACAGTGACCCGGTGCAAGAAAAAATGCAACAGATGGCGATCAAGTTTTGTGTGAAACTGGAGAAGAGTGCTGCGGAAACCATTCCAATGTTGAAGAAGGCTTTCGGCGTCGATTGTCTTTCGGACAGGCAAATTTTCCGATGGCACAAGGCCTTCGCAGAAGGTCGGGAAGATGTTAACGACGAGAACCGCGCTGGACGGCCATCAATCTCCAGTTCCGACGACAATGTGAAACGTATGCGTGACTTGTTGAACACTGACCGTCGTCTAAGTGTCCGTTTAATTTCCGAAACATTAGACATTACGAAAACCATTGTTCACGAAATTGTGTCGGAGATTTTAGGAATGAGGAAGGTGTGCGCGAAGCTCGTGCCAAAAGTGCTAACGGACGATCAAAAAGCGAGGCGCGTCGAAACCTGCCAAGAACTTTTGGACACCTGCGAAGACAACCCCGCTTTCCTTGATGACGTCCTTACCGGGGACGAAAGTTGTGTCCTTGAATACTCCCCTCGCCCCAAGAAGGCCAGGATGTCCAGGTCAAAGATCAAGACAATGCTGATTGTCTTTTTTGATTGTCGGGGATTGGTCCATCATGAGTTCATTCAGCAGGGGACAACCGTAACCGGAAAGTTTTACGTCAAGGTGCTGAAGCGGCTGAAACGCAGGGTGAATCGCGTCCGCCCAGACATCTCAAAATCCTGGAAGCTTCACCACGACAATGCGCCTTCGCACACCTGCTTCCTCGTGGCCGATTACCTCGTCAAGGCAGGCATCACCGTTGTTCCCCAGCCTCCCTACAACCCTGATGTGGCCCCCCCCCAGACTTTTTTCTGTTTCTGCGCCTCAAAACCCCAGTGAAAGGACAGCATTTTGGGTCGGTGAAAAACATTCAGAAGGCTTGCACCGACGCTTTAAAGGCGATTCCGGAAAACGACTACTGTGCGGCTTTTGATGCGTGGAAGACCCGCTGGAACCGATGTGTCGACGCAGGATGAATGTATTTTGAAAGTTTATAAAGATTTGTACACATAGAACCAATAAAAACCATTTTTCAAAGCTCACTGACATTACTTTCCGGACAAACCCTGTACATATAAGGCTAGTTTTGACGGTAGAACACAATGCGCGGGGTCCGTAGAGCTGAAACCATCCGCTAATGTTTTAAATTAACAATTTGTGAAAAGAAACGTCTTTTTATATATCCTTATATATCCGTTCCGTGGCATATTGTATACAGCATATGCATTTAAGAAGTTGTAGCCTATTGAATTTTCAAAATTCTAAGTCCAACCCGAAGTCTCCAAGTGCTATTGTTACTTGAAAATGACTGCTGAAGTTGAAAAAGTGCTTTTTTTTCACTATTTTTTTTTTAGTTCGAAAGTAGGGCGACTATGATCATGAAATTTCTTGGAGGGACTGCTATTTGTAGTATAAAGTTACAAAAAAAATTGTACGATGTTGACCGGTTGGGCTAGAAAAATCATAAATCTCTTCAAATTTGCGAGACTTTTTGAGATTTTGAAAAATATTAATTTGGGACAGTTTTATAACGTTTTCTACGCGACTACTGACAGGATTATAGCTTGTGATATTCTGCGGCTAATAAGCCGAAGTTGAAGGCGGTATGTCGATTGTGTGAAAAGATATAGCTAAGTACAATTTCAATGTTTTCAAAGAAAAGTAAATAACTGCAAAAATAGTAAATCCCTTTCGAAGTTGTTGGACTCGTATTAAAGGGAAATCTTCAGTGTATTTATTTGACTAACTGAGTCATTTTTGAAAAAAAAAATTTCCTAGACATGAACCAAATCTAAAGTTGAACCAAAAATATCACGAAAATTCAAAAAAGCCCTGTACGCCACACATTACTCCAACAAAAATTTGGGATTAATATCCCTCTAGATCTCTCCGTGTTTTATTAAAATTTCAGGAACAGTGATTTTTACGAAAACGATACTAAGGATGGTAGAATTTTGAATTTTCGAGATATTTTTGGTTCAACTTTAGATTTTGTTCATGTCTAGGAAATTTTTTTTCAAAATGACTCAGTTAGTCAAAAGATACACAAGAATTCCCTCTAATACGAGTCCAACAACTTCGAAAGAGATTTACTATTTTCGAAGTTATTTACATTTCTTTGAAAACATTAAAATTTTACTTTCTTAGCGATATCTTTTCACACAATCGACATACCGCCTTCAACTTCGGCTTATTAGACGCAGAATATCACAAGCTATTATCCTGTCAGAAGAAAAAAAATCAATGCTGTAACACACAAATTATCAGAATTTAAGCAAACTTCAAAAAGTGGGTGTATGATGACTTTGGTTGCTTACTGTATGTTATTTATTTCGTTTGGAACTGATTCTACAAGGTTTGATACCTGGCGGTGCCAGCATCCGTACCAGCGTTCCGTCCTTTGTCACGGTCTTTCGGAACGAATGAACCGTGAATTCAGAGAATATCCGCTTCTGTAGGGAGCTAGGCGAAAAGCAGCCGGTGCAGCATTAACTTTAGGAAAATACGGGCATTATGCAACTCTGTATCACCGGCAAAGAATGCGAGTGGAGATTGCTAGGCGTTTGGAATACTGACATACTCTTTAGAGTCTCAATAGAATTGCAGGATCGATATTTTCTATTTTCCAGCGTTTGGCGTTTGTCTTAAATTGTTTCAGGCTGAAATGTCACTGAAAAATTTAAAGGCTACAGCGCTTCAACAACAGTAATTTAATATCAAAATAGTGGTTGTTTAGGTATAAGGTTACAGGTTAAATCAGTATGCGTCATAATACTTGTTCTTTATTATTTTTTTTCATGATATGTCAGATCTGTTTAGGGGGGATTTATTTAGTTACAACAAATTTTACTTGTTTATGTTCAAAAAGAAAAATTTTGCTCCCAAAGTAGGGATTCAAAATTCAAAATTGATCTCGAAATCTGTATTTTTTACTAATTTTGTTTAAAGAGATCCCTGAAATACGAGGTGTGGCTATTAAATAACCGAACTGATGGTGCTACCAGCGCGTTGCGAGCGTGTCGCGACAAGTTTGAACGGAACTGTGTCTGGTGGTACTTTCCTCACCCTGAGTTCGCTGGACAAGCCAGTGGGTCGCTCAGTTTGACTGTAGCAGTCGTTTGAATTAGTCTACGCACCAGTGACGTGTCGAAAAAATGTTAAGTGTTCAGATGGAGCAACGGGTTAATTTCAAGTTTCTTATTAAACTGGAGAACTTTTACAGAAGCTTATTCAATGTTAAAAGAAATGTACGGGAATGAGTCTTTATCCCGCACACAAGTTTTTGAATGGTTTAAACGGTTTAAAGATTGACGTGAAATTAATCCGTGAAGATCGTCGTCTAAGCATCCGAGGGCTTGCTGAAATAACAGGAATCGACAAAGAATGTGTTCGCCAGATTTTTCATGAATCGTTGAACATGCGCAAAGTTTGCGCAAAAATGGTACCAAAACTCCTCTCTCCCGAGCAAAAGGAATCAAGGATGAACATCTGCGCTGACATTCTAAACAACATTGACACAGATCCAGGCTTGTTAGACACGGTGATTACTTGTGATGACAAGTTTCGAAAGTGTGGAAGCGGTTAAAGCAAAAGCGATGGAGATTCTGCACCAGCTGACAGAAGCGGACTTCCAACACTGCTTTCAACAATGGAAAAGTCGTATGAAGCGGTGTGGAGATCACCAAGAGAAGTACATCGAAGACGAAAAAGTTCCTACTAATTGGTAACGAATAAAAAGTGATATGACAGCAGTTCGGTTATTTAATAGCCACACCTCGTAGCCAGTAGTGATTTCAGAGTTCAGAGTCATACAGTATTATGTCTTTCGTCGGGACCATTTAAAGCGACTGAACTGTAAATTCAAGAAGTATCCACTTCTGAAGAGTGAGGTGAAAAATGTTCGATGCCGCGTTAACTTTGGGAAAATACGGACATTACTCTATTCTGCATCAGCGACATAGAATGCAACCGTAGATTGCTAGACGTTTAAAGTACTGACATATTCTTTAAAGTTTCAATGCAATCACCGGATCGATACTTCCTATTTTCCTACGTTTGTTGTGTATCTTAAATTGTTCCATGCTTAAACTTTAAATATGGAGATACTGAAGTTACGCAGAAAATATTTGTCGTTGACAGGGAATAATACTGAGTATAACCTTGTAAAATATGGTTATAAGGTAAAATCTAAATAAATTCAATATGCGTATTATATATTTTGGATTCAGAGAGTCATTGATGCAACATAAAACCATGTATCGCAATTTAAGTCGCAACATATACGACTCTGGGGCATTTATTGATTGATATACACAAAATTAATACTATCAAATCGAAAAAATGGAGTCTACGTTTTAATTAATATAATATTTTGTATTGATCTGAAAGTATAGTTGCAGTAAATTATATATGTACACGGTGGCAATTTGAAAACGAACAGCATTTAATATTGCCTAAACTAATGACAGTATCAAATTTGGGGAAACACATCCTTTTTCAGGGGGGGCCTCCTTTGGGGGCCTTTTTGGCCCCCTTTCCTTCCCCCCCCCCCCCCCGCCTGAAATTTTAAATGGACAGAGAACGTTCCCCTTTGGAAATTGCTTTACAAAAATTGTCAAATAAAAAGTTTTTAAATCACTCAAAATCACTGAAATTTTCAAAAATTTTTAGGCAATTATTTAAATTTTGCAAAAATTGACTATTCGGAAAATCCAAAAAGTTGCTCAAATATTTTGAACAAATTCCAAATCATTTTTAAATAAAAAATTTAGAAATTAAATACATTCTACACATTCATGAGGTTAACTATCAATTTTTGACAAAAAAGAAATGTGGGACATCTAGAATTGTACAAGAAACTCAAAAATTGCAAAATAAATAGGGGTTGCCATTTAAAATTTTAGGGGTAGGTGCCCTGGGGCTTAGGGGGGTTGAAAGTAGAACGACAACAAATGCCTCAAAAGATGTCCCCCATGTAAATTGACGTGTTTCGCCAAATTTTGATACTGTCATTAGTTTAGGCAATATTAAATGCTGTTCGTTTTCAAACTGACACCCTGTATAGTTAGATGACTGATGAGTTATTTATATTCGTTACCATCTGCTCATTTTACATTGCAAGATAAACATTAAAATAAAGAATAAAATACGTAGTTTTTTTCACAATACAACTTTGGTGCATACAGAATTCTGGGAGTTCTTGTTTTCAAATACATTTTTCAGTTCATGTTTCAGCTGTGTGTATTGATGCAAATTATAATTGCCAATTTTTCAAGCACAATTTTATTATGTTACATATCAAAAACATTTGTGTGGAAATAAGTGAAACAAGTGGACAAACGATGCCTAAAATCAAAATAAAAGTTGAATCAAATGAATTCTTTTAACATGTACATATTAAATCCATAAGCTTGAATCTACAAAATGTGATGAGGTGTTCTAGTTTTTTTTTTAATTTCATTTTTTTTATTTATCCGTATTTCAGATGTTACTGTAATTTTTATTCACCTATGTTGATTTACGGTAACTACCTTGAACAACATAGGAGTATGTTTGCGTTTTGAGATGGTTCCCAAGCAAAAAGGGAGACCCGATTGACAAAGCAAATTAAAATTTTTGGTATTTCTGTTGTTATTTAGGCATTCAAAGGGACCGCGCCCTTTTCCACGGGCTCTTTCGTCAGGGAGAAAATTCCTCACAAGATTAAGTTACTCATTTCATAAACTGGCAGACGACTCTCGAATTTATCTTAGGAATAATTAAATCAGATACAGTATCAGATGACCCGCGTTATAAACTTACCGACTCAGAAGATCTACCGAGGGCTGCCGGGGACTGATCACCCCGGGGTCGATATCAGTTTTATCGGTGAAACTTTTCGTACTCGAAAGCGATATTCTTTGGGACACAAAGGATTTCTGTTGTTCGCCGGTTGTCTAGTGGCATTTTGTGATGTTCCCCGCGTGTTTCGTTGTACGTGAAGTAATTTTTCTTCTATGTATATAGGGCATTTCACGCCAAGTGAGGTCAAAAAAAAAATTATATTTGAAACATATCACAATCGATAGTTCTTGCTAAAAAACTAACTCCCCTAAAATTTTAGATTTTTTTGAGCCACAAGGAGAGGGATGGTGAGGGTGAGAAAATACAAATTTTCGTTTCGACTCTAAAATTTCAATCTTTCCCGGTAAGAAAATGAAAAAAATTAAAAAGAAGATGCCATGGTTTTCGATGTGTTTTTTTTGCATAGAATATGATAAAAATATTTTCAAAATTATTGGGGGTAGTTTTCACCCTTATTTTGAGGATGAAAGTTTAAAATCGAAGTTTCGAAAAGTATGACACGATTTTTTTTCAATTTTTTTTATTTCTTTCTTTTTTTTGTACTTTCGATTAATTTTTAATTCATGACCAAAAAAAGCGGCCAAAAAAAAGGCCCAAAAGTGAAAAAACGTGGTTTTAGCGTATTTTCTCATCCTGTGAGATAGTAAATGGCAAGTGAATAATATATTCCAAGGTTTTTGGGGTTGCTGATTACGAATCTAACGTATAAAATTTCCTGTAGAATACTAGTATTTGGTTTATATGGTATGGTAATATGGTATTTTTTAAATTTCAGTTAGATTCGTAATCAGCGACCCCAAAAACCTTGGAATATATTATTCACTTGCCATTTACTATTTCACAGGATGAGAAAATACGCTAAAACCACGTTTTTTTACCTTTTGTGCCGGTTTTTGGGTGCAGTTCCTGGTCGACGCCCATAATGAATTAAAAATTTATCGAAAGTACAAAAAAAAGAAAGAAATTAAAGTAATAATAAAAATTGAAAAAAAAAACGTGTCATACTTTTCGAAATTTCGATTTTAAACTTTCAATCCTCAAAATAAGGGTGAAAACTACCCCCAATAATTTTTATCGTATTCTACGCAAAAAAACACATCGAAAACCAGTGCAACCCTTCATTTTAATTTTTTTCATTTTCTTACCGAGAAAGATTGAAATTTTAAAGTCGAAACGAAAATTTGTATTTTCTCACCCTCACCATCCTCTCTCCTTGTGGCTCAAAAAAATCTAAAATTTTAGGGATTCTAGTTTTTTAGCAAGTACTATCGATTGTGATATGTTTCAAACAGAATTTTTTTTTTTGACCTCAGGGCGTGAAATGCCCCATATGTATCTACAGGGTTATTTTTATAAATGAATACTCCCTTTAATTTTTTTTTATCACTGAGCGATTTAAAAAAAGCAAAAATCCTTGTGAGACGGTTTTTTATGTAAGAAACCGGATGGGATAACAGCCTTACTTTACAAGCCTCCTTATGCGTAGAGGGGGTATAAAAGAGCAAGTTTTTTTTTTAAAGAATACTCTGTATAGTTTCATAATTTTAAGGTTCCTCATTTTATTCTGATTACAAATATATGTATATGTTTTTAATACTTGTGTAATTCGCTGACCAATATTAAAAAAAATCAATTCAATTTGAAAGAGCCATATTAAGTTTCGAAATCAAATTAAAATAAGATAAACTGTTATTATTCCGATACACGTTCATTTTTGTTGCGAAATTTATAAAATTTCCTCACAAACACCATTCGGATTTAAATGGTGCAGTGTGCAGTTTTATATACATAAATATCAATTATAAATGTTACGAATATCACTTGTATTCAATGCTACAGTATTTGTAAATGTAAATTTGCAATTGATGATATTATATAGTATATTACTTTATATAAATTCATTGTTTTTTGCTTTTCGAATTCTATTTCCAATTCAGTATTTACCATAAGCAAATTCAATTGAAAATATCACTATACTACCTCCGATCAAAGACCCGGACTGGTTAAAAAAAAAAAACAATTTTATGTGTTTTAATACAAATCTATATTTATCGCCTTCAAAATAGGCTCCCTTTGAGCCAATACAAGCATGCCAACGGTTAATCCAATTTTCCATACACTTGTTATAGGCCCTCGGCCGGGATGGCCGTTAGTTAATTCGAATTACTTTTTATGGCCTCAATCCACTCATGGCGCGTTCCCCGGAGTGGATATTTGAGTTTCGGGAACAGGCAAAAGTCACAGGAAGCCAAATCTTCGAATACGGTGGCTGAGCGATGACTTTTGTTTCGTGTTTGCCCAAAAATTCAGTCACCGTCAGTCTGAAATGTGATAGCGCATTACCGTGGTGAAAAATCCGTGAATTGTCTGCTCACAAATCCGGCTGTTTACGAAGAATTACTTCACGTAGACGCCTCAAAATGGCTAAGTAGTATTCCTTATTATATATCTGGAACGAATTCATGGTGAACCACGCCACGGTAATCGAAGAATACGATGAGTATCACCTTGATTTTCGACCGACTTTGACGTTTTTTCGGTTTCGATTCATTTTTGGCGCGCCATTCGCTAAATTGTTGGATAGTTTCGACGTCATATTCATAAAGCCACGTCTCGTTACCAATAATGCGTTTGTTGAATGTAGGGTCATGAGCTACGTTGGCAAGCACCTCTTTTGCGACCTCTACTCGACGTTCTTTTTACAAAAAATGCAGGTCTTTTAGTACGAGTCTTCGCGCTTCAGACCAAAACATCAACCAAAGTGTATCGAGTCGATCCATAACAGATGTTGAGAGCTTCTGGTATCTCTCCAATGCCAACATGACTATTTTCGAGCACAATTTCTTTCACCTTTTCGATGTTATCGTCGTTAACAAAGGCGGATGGACGACTCGCATGAGGCATGTTTTCTACGACCTCACGACCCTCACTGAATGCTTTATGCCACCCAAATACTTGCGTTCTCGATAGAGTAGACTCCCCAAAACACTTGCATTTGCAATGGTTCCGTAGCCGTAATTCCATTGGAAATGCACCATTTCAAGCAAACTCGTTGTTCAATTCTTTTTTCCATAGTAAACAAATCCACACGCTACCAAACACACTACTACTAATTGACATATCCCGCTCAAAATTCACAAAAAATTTACCGATTCGGTTTACGCGCGAATTTTAAATGGACCACTCCGGGTCAAATTTGATCAGCAATCGGATGCTCCTATTTTTAGTATGACAATGAAAACACTTTTGTCCTGTAGTTGTTCCACCAAATCTTTTATTGTGCCTCAATATAGGTTGGACTATACTTATACAGGGTGTCCTCTAATTAATGGTACACATCAAAACCACATATTTCTCATGTCAAGATATCAGTAATTAACCAAACATACCTTAGTCCAAAAGTTGATAATAACCAAGATACAGGGTGTCAAAGTTGAAATTTGGTTTTAATTTTTTTGTTAATAAATTCTGAATAAATAGGAATAATGGCACGAAATTAGAGAATCGGGGGTTTTTTGAAGAGAGAAACTCAAATTCGTTCGTACATTTGACGTCACTAATACAGGGCGCCACCTATGGCACATCGAGCTTGTTTCAAAGGACACAACTATTTTGCAGTTCACTGTATCGCTTTGACTATTAAAGACATCGATTCTTCTACGTTTTTGACGAAAAAAAAGTCCACTTTGTTGGAGTCGCTAGGATTAACCATTTTCGAGATATTTGCATTTGAAATTTCCTACGTGTACTTAATCTTGATTCAGAGACCCTAAATAGTTTTTTAAAGTAGGCCTTGCCTGAAACAAAATTAGAATAAAAACGAAACAAATTTGTTTACTGTCAAAGTCAAACTTTCACGAGGTGGAAATGGCCTTTTGTGATGGTTTAAAACTGTCAAAAAAGGGTTTATGGAAACACGTGATTAGAACCCGGAAATATATATTTAAAGTTACCAATTACTTGGACTTCCCAGTAAGAAATTGTATTTAGAGGAGACACTTCTAACTTAAGAATATAAATACCACTTTTCCTGATTATAGTGAAAGATGCCTTGGAGCGAAGCCTGATTTTAATCCACTTGATTTCTGGTATGGGGTTATATGAAATCGCTGGTGTATGAACACGAAATCAATACCCGAGAAGAGTTATGGCAGAAAATTAACAACGCTGCGGTATCACTTCGAAACGAACAGTTATTTTTTTAAATTAGACGGTAGTTCAATAAACGAGTACACAAGTGTATCGAGGTAAACGGACATCACTTTGAACATTTATTGCCAAAAGTAGACCTGTTTGTTTATTAATACTTCCGTCATTGTTATAATTGAAATAAAATATGTAATAATACATATTTAGCAAGTAAACATGTATTTACAGTAAAACTCTCGACTCTTCTTTGACAAAATGATCTATCTGATGGCTTTAATAATATTAAAATAAAGAGAAGTTACTTTCTTCTTTCTTGTAAGTGCCTTTCTTATAATTATTCATATTAAATTCGTATTAGACATTATGGTACTTAATTTTCTGACTAATACAATAATATGAAATTTTCAATGTTTTTAATAAGCGCACAGATGAATTGAGATGCAGATATCTCGAAAACGGTTAATCCTAGCGACTCCAACAAAGTGGACCTTTATTACGTAAAAAACATAGAAGAATCGATGTCTTTAATAGTCAAAGCGATACAGTGCACCGCAAAATAGTTGTGTCCTTAGAAACAAGCTCGATGTGCTATAGGTGGCGCCCTCTATTAGTGACGTCGAATGTATCAACGAATTTGACATTCTCACCTCAAAAAACCCCCTAATCTGTAATTTCGTGCCATTCTTCCTATTCATTCAGAATTTATTGGAAAAAAAGAAAACCAAATTTCAACTTTGACACCCTGTATCTTGGTTATTATCAAATTTTGGACTAAGGTATGTTTGGTTAATTACTAATATTTTGACATGAGAAATATGTGGTTTTTATTTATTTATTTATTTATTTCTATAAAATATCCAACGGGTATATAACCCAATTACAGGATAAGTAGCAGATACAGAATTTCAATATAAGCAGCACAGAAAGAATTTCAGTACAAAATATAACAATACAAACAAGAGAAAATTAAAAATATACAGATATTACATATACATACATGAATTTAAGATACATAATACAAGAATACTCACGGACACAAGTAAAAATATCACTTATATGCAATATGAAAAAATGCATAAAAAACAAATACATAAGATACAGAGAAGACAAAAAAGAGACTATTAAGATTACGTATATACAGTTTTAATATCATTTATATTACAATGAAGTAAGTCAAGCTGTGATTCGATGTGAGAATAATTAGTTATCATTTGATATACGGGAGAACATTTATAAATATTGGTTCTATAATTTTTAACACAAAGTAAGTGAGTACTTCTAGCATTAATTCTAGGAATATGAAAGTCGAGTGAGGCTAAGATTGTATCGCAGTTAACTTTATTGTGAATGATTTTATATAAGAATATTACAGAATGCATAGTTCGTCTTTTAATTAGGCTACACATTTTAAATAGTTCGTAAAATAATTCTTGCGGGGTACCTCTAGGTGGATAACAGTTGTCTAATGTGAGGGCAGCCGATTTAAAAAACCGTCTTTGTACTTTCTCAAGAGATGAAATATGTATGGAGTATATTGGGCTCCAGACTACAGACGCATATTCAAGTTTGGATCTAACAAAAGTTATGAATAGTAGGCGTAGTGTGTCGAGAGATTTAAAATCTTTCATATTTCTTATAACAAAACCAAGACTCTTGTATGCTGAAGCTGTAGTGTTGTCAATATGATTTGTGAAAGCAAATTTGGGATCAAAGGTAACTCCAAGGTCTGTTACTAAATCAGGTCGCCTTAAAGTAACTCCATCAAGTGTATAATTATAAATAAGCGTGTCGTTTTTACGACAAAATGACATCACATTGCACTTACTGACATTGAGGGGTAGGTGGTTGTCAGTACACCAAGAACTTATTAAATTTAAATTCGTCTGGAGCTTGATACAGTCGAGGAGAGATTCAACCTGACAGAATATGTTTAAATCATCCGCATACAAGAGAAATCTTACATCTACCATAGTGGCGATGTCATTAATATATATTACGAACATAAGAGGTCCAAGAATTGAGCTCTGAGGTACTCCCGAAGTTTGAGCGAAACTGAATGACTTATGGCCATGGCACTGCACAAACTGAGTCCTGTCGGTCAAATAGGACTCATTTTTTTGATGTATAGACACCGGTTTTGATGTATACCATTAATTAGAGGACACCCTGTATAAATATTTTTTTTGTTGGACTATAGACAAACTTTCTCGCCTGTCTAATATTTAGGGCATCATTTGACCCTCACACCACAAATTTTCTTGTCGTGTCGTCCATTCATTTCCGTCGAATACCGCCGATACTTAGCACCGCGTACGTTCAGCGCCTCGCAAGATCTATAAGGGGGTTGCTAGGGGGTTGGCCGCCCGAGGATCAATATCAGTTTTATTGGCGAAACTTTTTGAACTCCCGAGCGCAATAATCCCCGGGCCACAAAGGATTGCCGCTCGCCCGTCTGTTATATAGTATGTTTTCCGGCGTTTTCCGCGCGTTTTCTTGTTTTTCCGCGAGGGCGGCCAAGCCCTTTTTGCATCTACTTGCTCGGCACGTGTGTCCAAACGCGATTCCGAATCGGGGCCCGCCGCTCGGCACTGCTTTTACGGCCCATTTTATTCATTCGCGCGCACTCTACAATACAGTGGAAGTGGAAACATATTGCATTTAGCACTCCGGATCGACTCCTCGAAAAATATCTTTCGCGCATTTCTCTCCGCCTCGCCGTAATCGCGCAGGGCCGCCAATCAGTTTTCCCGTAATTTCTAAGAGCGTGTGCATAAATGAATTTTTTCGAACGTGGTTATGTATATCAGACGCGTATGCGCTGAACCAAAATTTAACGTGAATTCGGTAAAGTATTTTTTAGGGTGGTTATTTTTATAGAATGAGAATATAATTCGGCAATTACAGAATTAGCTGGATTTTTGAATTTCGTTCCCAGTATTTTATTATCTTGATCTAAAAACGTATTTTTATTGGAAAATATGGGGTTTCAAATGTACAAATATTTTTGACTTTTTAATTTTAAAACTTCATTTTACAAATAGACAAAAGATTTATCAAATGATATTATCCGATTTCTTTTTTATTGTTGACAGCTGCCAAATTAAATAACCGTTGAATATAATAAAATAAACGTATTTCTTAAGTTACACAGGAAAAAAACGTTTAATTTTAAAGAAAATACATATAACATACTCTAAAACTTTCTATTTACGTAATTTATTCTAAAATTTAAATGTGACAGCTGTCAAAATAACTGTCAAATTACTTAAGATGCCATTTATTTATTATTTTTGTTTCCAACTGTATATGATTACAAATTATTATTAACTATGAAACTAGTTAATTGTAAACCATTTTAAATTTGCTTAAAATATCTTTCTTCTTTCAAAAAATTATAAAATTTTATAATGATTAAGATGCTTACTTTGACATTTGACAACATTTTTGACAGCTTCCAACTAACATAGTATATTTATTATTAATTTCTCAACAAGTATCCTCTGTATATACGGAAAATTAATATTTTAACTCTTTAAATTTAAAAAAATACTTAATAAAGTTTTTTCATTGAGTTTATTGAAAAATTGACAACTGCCAACATTAGAGATTAAATAAATATCAATTACGGAACTAATTTATATTAAATCAAGTTCTACCTATATCTTTTTTTGTGTATAAACTTAGAATATGTTGTAATAATGCAGGATACACATGCTTATTTTTGATTTTGATAGATATTTTGTTAGCTGTCATCTAACATAATATATTTGATATTCATTCCTTGTCCAGTGTTCCTTAAATTCTTAGAAAATGAAATATTAAATACTTTAAATATTGAAAATAATAAATAAATGGCACCTTAAGTAATTTGACAGTTATTTTGACAGCTGTCATATTTAAATTTTAGTAAAAATTACGTAAATAGAAAGTTTTAAAGCATGTTATATGTTTTTATTTAAAATTATACGTTTTTTTCTGTATAATTTAAGAAACACGTTTATTTTAGTTTATATTTGACAGTTCAAATCAAATCAATTGACAAATTATTTGGCTATTTGTAAAATGAAGTTTTAAAATTAAAAAGTCAGAAATATTTGTACATTTGAGACACATGTTTGGCGCATGTTACTTAAAATCAATTTATCCATTTATAGATAAAGATGAACCTTTCAGCATCTACACCCAAATATGTTTATCCTGCATTTGATTGACAAATGAAGTCTGAATTTCATAATGATAGTTGACAGGTTGAATAACTAGAAAATTAATACAGTACATGGTATATAAATATTTATAAGAGCTTTAAAATTTCTAATTTTCAGATTCGACCTTGAAAAATAAAAAAATTCAGTAGCGTCGTATTTCTCGTAAGTATCCGTCTGCAACATTTTTTTAGCATGAGTCGGCTCTGGATTATAGTAATATAATTCTTTGACACGTAGATACTTCATTCTCAAGTTTACTATGAAGATAGGAAAACATGTTTGTGTTCTTTAAATCTAGTCAATACATCTTTTTGTTTGTCCAATATACTTTTGATCACATTCATTACAACTTATTTCATATATTCCTGACTTCTCGTTATTGTCCATTTTGTCTTTGGGGTTGCCCAAAAGCGTCTGTAGTTTATTTTTAGAATTATAAACCAAATTGAAAACTAACAAACGGTGAATTAGAAAATTAAAACTTGCCATTTTATGTTGAAAAGGGTGGTGGGAATAGTTGGGAATATATTTAAGAGTCGCGGTTTGTTTCTTATATAAATATATCAAATTCTAACTTATTTTCACTATTTCTAATATCGTTATTAAGGAAGCATAGAGATACTGACAATTCGAAATTTGTTTCGTTACAATATGATCCTAATTTCACCCGTGGTTTTTCGAAATATTAATATCAATTTGGTTTATTATTCTAAAAATAAACTACAGACGCTTTTGGGCAACCCCAAATACAAAATCGAAAATAACAAAAAGTCAGGAATATACGAAATAAGTTGTAAAGACTGATCAAAACTATATTGGGCAAACAAAAAAGATCTATTTTGACTAGATTTAAAGAGCACATGGCTCATTTGAAATATGGCAGAACGGAAAAATCTTGTGTTGCCCAATATGCTTTTGAGAACAACCACAGGATAGACATAAATAACTTAAAACTAATTAGAAATATAACAAACAGTAGGTAGACAGTTGGATGCTTTTGAAAGTTTAGAAATCATTAAGTGTAACAGTAGTATGAATAAGGACAATGGTCCGATACCCACCAGTCCACTGTTTGCATTGATAAACAAAGACAGTTTTTACGGTTTGGTGAACCGTGGCGACATATTAAGTATAAATAGTGCAAGTGTGTATGTTAGAATTTAATTTTAATGTTCTCATAAAGATGCCAGCGCGTCGAGAAAAGTATAGTAGTTTGGTGTTTCGTGGAGAACGTCCAGTTTTTTGTTTCTACGCCGAAGGTTCCAGTACCCACTCCAGTATGAAGATAGGAATGAATATATTATTATGTACGTAGTATACATATATCCATTCTTCGTGGTAATATATCCATTGGAATATTCATTTACGCTGAATAAGCACCTAAGCATTTTTACAGCTGAAGCAGCAGCCATATTATTCTCCATTGAATGGGCCATTTCGAATAAACTCGAAAATGTACTGATTTGCTCAGATTCTCAATCGGTCCTCAAAGCTCTTGATAATTTTAGTGAGAAACACTACCTTTACCCTAATTTATTTATATATAAAATTATTAAACATCTGTACAAACATCAAAACATACAATTTTTATGGATAAAAGCACATGCCAATATTCCAGAAAATATTAGTCGACCAAATTGCAAAGAAAGCAAATACACATAACAGCTCACATATACCACATCTTGTTATAACTGACTTTATAGCCTTTTTTAAAAATCATCAAAAGGAGAAATGGAAAGAACAGTGGCAACGCCATGGCGATATATCAAATACATTTTATCACACGATCCATCCTAATATTCCGAGTACACACTGGTATAATAACAGCAAGCTCAGTAGGAAAACTATTTCAACAGTTATGCGAATAAAACTGAATCACGGAAGATTTCCTTCCCACCTACATAAAATCGGCGTACGAGATAATCCTAAATGTATATGTGGCGAAACTGGAAACATCTATCACTACATCTTTAACTGTCCGTTAACTAAACAGAGTACAGATACACTTTTACGTTATCTACATGAAAGAGGTTTTAACTCTCCGATATGGCTCCCGTATATACTCAGTATAGGTGATGAAGATATTATGCAACACATCGTAAACTTTTTCAAGGCAATCAAAATAGATATTTAATAATGTACCTAATCTTCCTCAAATTTATCACAACCTTTGTATTTACCCTTCTGTTTGTTCTAAACCTATCTTACCCGTGGTCAAGTGTTGTATGTCTAGAAAACTACAATGCCCTGACAGACCCCTGGGCGAGAAGCGGGTGGCCTTGTCTATTCCCTTGTTATTTTATATCCTTCCTTAAACCAATAATATAATTCGTGGCTAATACACTTAACGTGTGAGGTCAATAATCAGAGAAAAAAAAATATCCATTGGAGTTGGAGGAATAAAATTGTGTCCATTAATAGTCTCTTTTTCTTCTAGACTTCGCCTGTGACACAGAGTTGCAAAGGGCCCGTTTTTCCCGAAGTTAACGCTGCACCGACTGCTTCCACCGCGCTCCTCAGACGCGGACACTCTTGAATTCACGGTTCATTCGTTCCGAATGGCAGCTACTGGGGACGAAACACTACTATCTGGTAGAACAGCGGCGCCAGATGTTGGGACTATTGCGTAGCGTGAACTGCAAAGTTTTAAGAGGTGAAGTTGAGTTTATCTTGGCAGTGGAGTTGGGCCGGAGCAACGGAACTTCCAGCGTAGGTAAACAGGCTTGGTCAGCCATCCGCTAACCGAGCCGCTTAGCGTCCTCCTGCAGATTAAGGGTTCGCGCCCCTCCAGTTATGGGGTGTATCGGATATTGATCCCCCCCAGACACCATGTAAATACCCGATAGGAATTCGCTGTCACATCAATTACGTTTCGATTAAAATTGAATACGATCGAAGAGAGTGTTCCCGAGAGTGTGGCGTTGCTTGGCTTCTTATTGAATAACTGCTCCTCTTCAGAAGTAGGGTGGGTAAGAAAAGGGTAACATTAAAATCGGTCACACACGTGCGTGACCTGTATGTCAGTTAATCCATGTAAGCAGTGGGGCGCAAGCAAGATTTTATTTCAGGCGTGTTAGAAATCCTATCGGAAATTTAGCATCTTTAACACTAGACGAGGAAATTTAGCACAGAAAAGAGCCAAACCTCCAAAAGTTCCATAGTAAGATGAATTTTGACGTAATTAGGCTCGTTGGATTCCTTGTAAAATTTAGAAAACATGTTACCTATTTTTTGTCGTATAAAAATCAGAAACTGCATTACTGCACCTAAAAAATGCATTTTTTGGGTGCAATTTTGCCAGTTAATTAAAGAAAAAATCATAATTCGAGAATACATTGTCGAAACGGGCTGAATTTACTTACTCGGGGGTTGTTGCTGATTACGAATATGATGATCAGAAATTGACCCCGATGAACCAGGAACCCTGGTCACCAGGCCTATCCCCGAGGTTTTCCCTCGAATTCGGCCTGAAACTAAACGAAAATGGTTACTCGGGAGTGTTTGGGGTCGCTGATCACGAATACGTTGTTAGTTTTGTTGTCTGTTACACCTGGATGACCAGGAACCCTGGGCGCCAGGCCCATTCGTTTCGAAATTCTCGAAATTGTGACTATAATATCTTGACGCCCATTATACGCGTCTTGAAGCGTACTTTCAAGATATTATAGTCACAATCCCGATAATTTCGAAGCAAATGGGCCTGGCGATTAGGGTTCCTGATCTCCAGGCCTGGTCCTCCAGGTGCAACGGACAACGGAAAACAAAACTAACAACGTATTCATGATCAGCGACCCCAAAAACCCCCGAGTAACCATTTTCGGTTAGATTCAGGCCGAATTCGAGGGAAAACCTCGGGGATGGGCCTGGTGACCAGGGTTCCTGGTCCCCAGGTTCATCGGGGTGAATTTATGATATCATGTTCGTGATCAGCGACCCCAAAAACCCTCGAGGAACTAAATTCAGCTCGTTTTGACAATGTGTTCTAGAATTATGATTTTTTATTTAATTGGCTGGAAAAATTGCACCCCAAAAAATGCATTTTTTTAGGTGCAGTAATGCAGTTTCTGATTTGTATATGACAAAAATAGGTAACATTTTTTCAAAATTTTACAAGGAATCCAACAAGCCTAATTACGTCAAAATCCATCTTACTGCGGAAATTTTGGAGATGGAATGCTAAATTGCCTCGTCTACACTTTGAATGTGCAATAGATCGTATGTATGAGGTGTCTAAATTAAGTAATGAGACTGGCAACTTAGCGCTCGATCTCGCAACACTGCGGATACGGAACTTGGAAGGGCGATAGGTTAACATGTAATGCACCATCAGTACAAGTTTGAACTTGTTAGAGTTATTTGTTTGTTCTTTGTAACTTCATGTAAACCGGTGCGTTTTAAAAACGAGAGACATTAATTTTGAGCAACGGTGTGCTATCAGCTTCAAGGCGCCTACGGAGGTGTTTTTTCGGTGCCTTACGGTGGTGTAAGGCATTCTCAGAAGGAAGAGAGTCTATTGAAGATGAACCACGCAGCGGAAGATCTTCATCTTCCAGAACCGATGAAAATGTCGATAGAATACGGAATCTTGTGCGTTCAGATCGTCAGTTGAGGCCAAGAATGATTGGAGAAGTGTTAAATTTAAATCACACAACTGTTCATAAGATTTTGACTAACCTATTGGGGATGAGAAAAATCTGCGCAAGAATGGTTCCAAAAAACTTTCGCAGGAACAAAAGGACATCTGGAGAGAAATGTGTCTTCACTTTTTGACAAAATTATCCCCATTTTATGGAACGTGTCATTACTGGTGATGAAACTTGGGTGTTTGAGTACGAACCGGAAACCAAGCGCCAAAGCATGGAATGGCACACTTCAAGCTCTCCAAAACCCAAAAAAAAAGCAAGAATGAGCAAGTCAAAGATCAAATTTCTGCTGATTTGCTTTTTTGATAGCCAGGGAATTGTCCACAGAGAGTTTGTGCCTTCAGGCCAAACAGTAAATCAACACTTTTACAGAGAGGTTCTTGAAAAACTTCGAAAAATGGTCATGCGTGTGAGACCAAACAATAAGAACAACTGGATGTTACCTCACGACAATGCGCTTTATCAGACAGCCATTTCAGTAAACGAGTTTTTAGCCAGTAAAAACATTCCTGTGGCCCTCAGCCTCCTTATTCGCCTGACTTGAGTCCTTGTGACTTTTTTTCTCTTCCCGAGATTGAAAAATCACCTCCAGGGACGTCATTTTGGGACCATAGAAAACATTCAAACGGTTGTAACAGACCAGCTGAACTTTGACTTTGACTATATGCTATCGTAAATATTTTTTGTTGCGAAATCTAATAATAATTAAATTGTATTACAATGTTTCTTTAAAAATGTTTTATGTAAAAATATTTATTTTATTCTGGAGTTTTTCCATAAATAGTACCTACCATAGTTTGTACCTACCTAAAGGATGGTTCGAACACCCACCCCTGATTGCAAATATCACTTTTCTGATTAAGAGTGTAAATAAATCAGTCAGATCAGGTAATCCCATGTAAGTTTCGCGTCTTCAGTTATATTTTAAATCACTTCTACGAAAGTTCCTAGAGAATCAAGTTTAACATATGTGTGTTCATTCCCTTTGACCGGCAACCGTTGTGGACTCGAAGGTTTTAACGCATATCTTTTCAGATATTCACGTCGCAAATATGTGCCATTACATAAAGAAGTCCTGTTTTCAAGGACGTTGCTAAGGTACGACACAATGACGGGCTCGGGGGATATAAAAAGAAATCCCAAATATTTTACGAATATACCCCTCGAAAGGTAATGTGGTTTCGGTCGCTTAATCTTAATATTTACGGAACGTACGAAATAGTAATTAGTGTGCCAGTAGAAATTTTTGAGAGACACGCGATCTTTCAAAATGAAACTCATGTTTTACTAATGATGCACGCTAAATAGCTTTTCGTTATGGCTGTGCTTAAAAAATTTGATCGTAGCCTTTGTGTTATGCTGGAAAATTATATGGTTCGGTAGCTCATACAAGCAGGGTTAAAATTGATGTTGCGTATTATAACTTCATCGAATATACATATTTTGTTCCAAAATGCGTAATGATGGAAGATACACAATGTGGTGACGAAGATTATAAATTATTTTTATTTACATTTGTAAATGACATGCACTTCTAAAAGCAATAATTACTTACATTCAGTTTACATTGTATTAGTGAAGTAGTTGAAGATTAGATGGATTTGTTTTCAACAAAGGATATATAGGGTGAGCAGAACGAATGTAACTAGACTAAACTGGAGATACTAGACACCAAAATATTATGATTGAGCTCAAAATGCCTTATACCAATGTCGCTGGTTTAAGAGATACAGAGTGTTCAAAGTTTAAATTTTATCTGTAGTAAATAGTGGAAAATTTAAATTTTATTCTGAAAGGGTCTCATGGGGTTTCAATATGAAATCTGAACTGGCGTCTTTGTTGACATTGGTGCCTTTATTATATTGCTAGTTGTTGAAAATAATTTTTGGTTAATTATCAAACCCCTAACTTCATTCGTTTTTGGAAAATGGGGGTTGAAAAATTATTTTTCTATGAAACTATGATAGATATTTGAATGAAACCAAAGCGACATGAAAACTCCTAATTAGCTTTACATAGCATATTTTTTTTATAACTTTCCAAATAATTATAAGGCTGCAACAAAATATTGAAAAAAATAGGGGTGGTTTTTAGTGGCTATTTCTTGAGGTACACCGACCAAAACAAACACGTATAATCAGTACGTATCCAACTATAATACGTAACAATTACATAGATGTGTGATGGGTGGAACATATTCAAAACAAAATCTATGTAAGCGGGTACATAGTATATTGTAGCTAATCCAATAAGTCACTTAAAATAAAAACAGCATTTTTCATAAAATATTAATTTCTTTTATTTTCTATATAAAAATATTGAAATAATTTAATCCTCGTCACTATTTTCTTCTATAGTTGTAGTAATATTTGTAACTTCAAATATACATATGTGTTAATATTTCAGCGGGCTTGATGATTTTCGATTAGTAACGGCCATGTGACAAATACTAAATTATTGACATGTGAGCAACAACCTATAGTCCTATTTCCATTAGCACAATCACAGGTGTATCTCTTTATGCCCTTATAGTTGTTCATATTTGATTCGTATTCAATAAAACATTGATATGTCTTGCTATTGATGTGTCGAGAACGATATTTCATACTGCTTTAATTTTTTGTATATTTATTTGAGTACTTAAAAGAAAATATAATACTAATATTATACTCAATACAAAATTTCCCTATTATTTTTAAATTTATAAATCATAACAAAATACTTGAACCATTTAAATAAATAACTTAAAACCTATAGTATAACATGAAGAACAAGAAATAATTCTTTTGTTTGAACGATTTTTTGCAAAATACAATTATTTGGAAATCCACCATATCCACGACCTCCCCTATTTTTTATTTCCCAATAAAAAAGGGGAAAAAAATTAAAGAAAAGTGAGGAGGTTCTGAACCAGATAAAGAAGCGGACTTCCTACTTTAATAATGGAAAAGTCGTATGGAACGGCGTAGAGATCGCAAAGTGGAATACATTGAAGGCGAAAAAGGTTACTACTGTAATTGGTAACGAATGAAAAAATGTTATGACAGCAGTTCGGTTATTTAATAGCCACACCTCGTATTTCAAACAGCTTTCTTAATATGTACTTAACCGAAGGTTGTAATTATAATAATTGCCTATTTGATTGATCACAGTTATCCTCAACGGTATACATTTATTTATTGCTAATCTTTTAATTGGAGTGTAGTTAAGTTAATCTCGTCAAATTTACTATATGATTATATAACTATTAGTTGAGTGCCGTCTATCGCATATAATGGTAAAATTATAACCTAGTAAAGTTCGCAGTTCTAATTGATTTCTGACTATGAGTCTTGACTTCTGACTATGAGAGACTTTCAGTCAAATGAAACTTAGTAAAATCGATATAAATGTAAATAGTAGTTGGAATATGCACACTGTTCATAGATTACTACATCATAGAAAAAAAAAAAAAAAAAAAATAAGTGTTTTTTTCCTCCCTAAATTTAAATCAACCCTGTGATAATTTGAAAACGCAAAGCATCCTTAATAATTGGTTAAAAATGTGCTATGCACTTTGTGCTTCAGAAACACCAATGTACATATCAAGTAGGACAAGTTCTTGAGGCATTTGTTGTCTTATTACTTTCTAACACCTAACCCCAAGGGCAACTATCACCTAGAATTGTAAATGCTACCCTGTATTTCTTTTAATTTTTGAGTGTCTTTCATGTTAGATAAGTCCCATAATGAGAATGTATTTAATTTGCTAAATATTTTATTGGAAAAGATTTGGAACTTTTTAAAAAAAATTGATCTAAGAATAAAATGTTCTTAAAATCACTCAAGTAATTGCACTGGAATTACTTAAGTGCTTATTTTTTTTAGACCAATTTTAATTTTGTAAAAATTGACTGCAAAATCCAAGTTGCTTAAAACATTTTGAAAAAGTTGTCCAGTCCATTCCAGTGCACCCTTTGAATGATTTTAAGAACTTTTATTCTTCACAAATGTTTGTAAAATTACATCATTTTCAGTATGAAAACTATGGAAATTAAATACATTCTCAGACAGTTCATTACAGGTTAACTATCAATTTCTGCCATAAAATTTGACTTGAAATTATGGGACATCTACAATTATACAAGTAAACTCAAAAATGCCAAGAAATAGGAGTTATTGAAAATTTTAGGGCAAGCTGAACTGGGGGCAACGCAAAGTAGTACGACAACAAATGCCTCAAAAGTAGTCCCCTTGATATAAATTGACGTCCTTTCGCCAAACTACGTTAGTCATTAGTTTAGGCAAGTATTAAATGTTGTTCCTTTTCAAATTGACACCGTAGTATATACAATCAGAAACGGAGTCACCATACACGCGCGTTTTGAAGGTTGACTAATGAATTTACACGCGCTTTTTGAAGATTTATTTAACGTCTGATAGGATTACAGCTTGTGAATTTCGTGTGAAAATATATCTTAAAAAAGTAAAACTGCTGAGCCATTTCGGAAAAAAAGTCTCAAATGTGACAAATTTCTAAAGTTTAACCAAAACTATCATAAAAATTCTTATAAATCGCTTTGTTTTATTAAAATTTCTTCGACAGTGATTTTTACAAAGCTATAGTAAGGATTTTCGAGTTTTTTATTTTTTTGGTTCAAACTTAGAAATTTAGATGTGTAGGAAAAATTTTTCCAAAATGACAGTCAGATATATACTTTAAAGATTTCCTTTTAGTACAAGTCCAAGAACCTTAAGAATGACTTAATAATTTCGGAGTTACTCACGATGATTTTTTGAAAACATTTTTTTGCGATATCGTTTCGCACAATAGACAGATCAGCTTCAACTTGGGCTTATTAGACGCAGGATTTCACAAGCTATAATTTTATCAGAAGCAAAAAAATCAAAACTGTAGTAAAAAAATTAGTGGCAAATGGACGGCAATCTTCAAAAACTTCATAAAAAAATCTTCAAAAATCTTTTTTTATCGACACTTCTTTTTGTTGCAGACATTTACAATTTTCTACAAATCTACTTCATTATTTATGATCTTAATAACAGGGGATATTACCTATCAATGTTTAATGTTTCTGCACATTAAATATACTATGGCTTTTTATTTTCTACTGCACAATAAAACAAAACTGAAGAAAAATCTTACAAATACTAGACTAAGTATATCCCTAAAATAATAGCCTTTATATGATTTGCTATTCAACACTATAATATGACCAAATATTGATATCCCTTGAAATTGATCATACGAAACTTATTTTACTTTATTACAACCTAGAATCCAATAATTCCTTATAACATTACACTTTTTCATATTAGAAAACTAATGCACTATACTACACTTTTTTGAAAATACATATATATCATTGGAACCTGTGGAAGGATTTGAAATAGAAACAAACACAAACTCTAAACATATTTTCGATTAACACTGAAACACCATACTTTAACTCAACGCACTTTGAAAGCCACATTGGCATCATCAGGAGATGCTTAAAGAACCAGATAGGAGAACCATAGAAAAAAAATGTAAATAGGAAACAGAAAATCTAACCCTCTTTTTTTAATTTTGAAATATAATACGTACCCACAGATGATCAAATATCGAACAAGGTCAAAATAAAATGGATAAAACACGAAACCGCTATTTTGCGAAAACACTCCTAATTACATTAATCTAAATAACAGAGTTTCGTGTAAAGCCCTTTTGTCGTCTCCCTTGTTATTTGAGTTTTGGCGGTTTACTTTATTGATTTATGCAAATCGCGAATAGTGAGAACTCCGGGCTACTCGAAGAAAAAGCCGTTTAGCCCAATCATTTGGGAGAAAACCGGTCACTAATTGTTATCAGCAAACAAAAAATATGGTCGTATAGAGAAAAGAATTCTAAGAAAGATAGCTTTATTTGCTACTCGAGTTTTAATGGCGAACATAACCAAAAAAATTCGCAAAAGTCAAAAAAAAACGTTTTTTTTGCAAATAAAAAAAAGCTTCAAGTCCTACACAAGAAAGTTAAATTAGAAAGTTGTAGGTCTTAAAAATGTGCATCGAATGAAATTTAAGCCAAAAAAAATCGGTTCATAAATATTTGAGAAAAATAAAAAAAAATGTCAAAAATCGCGTTTTCGTATATTTGCTGTATAAATTCCAATTTTGTTTGAATAGACTTCTTGTTAACTACATATATAGCCCAAGACAAGCGGAAAATTATTTCGTGTAAAAATGAAGTCAATCGGACGTTATACAGCGCTGTCAGGAATTAAAAAAAAACATCTCGGCTCCCTGAGGTCGTGGGACCTTCATTTTTTTAATGCGTGTTTTGAATGCCAGTTTTCAAATATGCAACGGCCAAAAATGTAAAACCAAAATTAAAAAAAAATTATTCGAAAAAAAACCGGTTCGAAAAAATGATACAATTTTACAACACATTTTTTATGCAAAAATTAAATAAAAGCGATTGTTTTTTTTAATAGCATGAAAGTACGAGTCTTCGTGAATAAAATGAGCCCATGATCGTTTCTGTACGATCATTTTTGCCTTTGTAAAAGATTTTTTGAAAACGTATTTTTTTTAAATCGTTATAACTCGAACAAAAAAACTTTTTTAAATTTCTGAAAAAAGGATCATTTTCCGCTTGTCTTGGGCTATATTTGTAGTTAACAAGAAGTCTGTTCAAACAAAATTAGAATTTATACAGCAAAAATACGAAAACGCGATTTTTTACGTTTTTTTTTAATTTTTCTCAAATGTTTATTAACCGATTTTTTCGTTCAAATTTCATTCGATGCGCATTCTCAAGACCTACAACTTTGTGATTTATTATTTGAAGCTTTTTTTTTATTTGCAAAAAACGTTTTTTTGACTTTTACGAATTTTTTTGGATATGTTCGCCATTAAAACATGATGAACAGTGGTGTGATTCAGAGTTAACTCTTCCTCGATCATTCTTGTCGTCCACGAAATATCTGAACGCACAAGATCCCGTATTCTATCTACATTTTCATCGGTCTAATGTATCTGTTGCGCTGTGTCCAAGTCTGAAGGACATTCTGACAGCACACCGTTGCTCAAAATTAATGTCACTAATAAGAACTAACAAGTTCAAGCTTGTACTAAAGGTGCATTATATGTTCACCTACCGCCCTTCCAAGTCCCGTCTCCGCAATGTTGCTAGATTGCATTCGCTAAGTATTGTTTTGTGGTTTCATTTTTAAAAAATAAATAATTAAGTAAGAAATTAGATTATTTTATAAAAATGAACTTTAAACGTTTTTTGCGAAAATTTATTTATGTAACAATATCAAATTTTTAGCGTAAAGAGGAAACACTGCTCTTTCCGAAACTGAGAGAAAACTTACGGCTTATCATTAAAAAAAATGGTTTCCATAAGAATCAAACGCAAAAAGGCAAAATTATTTCATGTTGACAGAAATATCAAATAAACTGACGAAAAGCTTTTTATTCAGGACACTTTTTCAAATTCAAGGTAATTAAAAAGTTACAGGCAATATTCGCGACTTTTTGCCACGCTGTGTACATATGATTAAAATATTTAAGGCCAACACAGTACACCAAATAAAATTATTAATTCACTAAAGTTATTTTGTTCAACTTTTGATTTTACTCTCTTATTTTGGAATTTCTAATGAATGTTACGCTAAGATATGTTGTACGAAAATAGTCTTGATCTAAGTCACGTAATTAAGGAACTACAAAGTTTTAAACGAGTTAATAAGACTGTTATAATTTCCCAGATTTACAAATTTTCTGCTGAGAAGTGGTAAACTTGGAAAGTCAGGATATTCGGTTATTTCATAAAAATTACGTTGGATTAATATTAAAAATACGAGACATGGCGTTTATCATCATTTATTTAGTAAAAAATGTATACGCCTCCGCGTCAGTGCTAAAACAGATAATTTATCTATTATTTCATCATTACGTTAATTAATAAAGAGTTTATCAGCTGTTTCAGGTACCAGCTTTCGTTTTTGATAATATAATACTATGACATTCCTATTAATTAATATAGCACAGTATTTAATTAACTATGTTTTTTGTGTGGTGTTAAATATATTTCCATTAATGCATTTTCTAAAAATACCCATATCAAATTCATACATGGAAAATCAAAATTAAATTAACAAATACTTTACATGTTCTCAATTAATGACAGACGTATATTATGCTCTCCAAATACAGTGAGGTCCCTAAGTAACGGATAAATTCATTATCTATGTAATTTACAATTTATGAGTAAAATCCTGAAACACGTCAATTTTTAATTCTAGAATGACATTTTTTGAGCATAATTTTATACCTCCCCCTCAAACACCCTTGGAGTGACAGCATCAATTTTTAAAAACGAGGGTCATATCGGGATAATTATTTAACGAGCAGGACATAATTCAACCGCGTCTACCGATCTTCTATTGGGAAAAATTTGATTCAGATTATGCGGGGTGTTTGCTTCTTCCACTGTTTTTAAATTAATGTGGTCTAGCTCCGTCCTGCTGGGAGAAACCAAATTTTCTATCAATTAAAAATTGGGGTTGTCATCATCTGGGAAAAGCATTCTTAACTCTGGAACTAAGAAATTTTGCCAGAAATCCAAGTAACGCGCGCCAGTTAATGTGCCATCAAAGAAATATGGTCCGATAATTTGAGAATTTATAATTCCAACCCAAACGTCCACCTTCTCAGGATATTGAGTATTGGCCTCCATCATCCAATGTGGATTTTCTGTACTCCAGTATCTACAGTTCTGTTTGTTGACTGTTTCATTTAAGACGAATGTTGCTACATCAGAAAAAAGAATGTTTTTATAAATAAAGGATTATCTTGCATCTATTTTCCATGATTTCGCAAAATTCCAATCGGCGATCAGGGTCATCGTCTTTAAGTTCTTGAACCAAATGAATTTTATATGGGCGGTATTTTTCGTTTTTTAGAAGTAAAAAGAAACCCTTTTTTACTTCTTTCTTTTGTTGGGTATTTTGCGCAGCGTATCAGGGAAACCGATACATTTAAGTTGAATGTTGACACAAAATTAACTAAAAACGTCAGATTTGACAGATATTTGGTATATAGGCACTTGATTGTATACATTTCATAATAATAATAATTTTGGAATTATCACATTTAATTTGCTTGATGAAAAATATACAAAATTCAAAAAACGTTATATTGCTGAATAGATAACTTAAGAGAACCCTCTTCTAAAATGGAGCTGTCAGAGTGAGCTAGAATTAAAAATTGACGTGTTTCAGGATTTTCCTACGTGGATAATGAATTTATCCGTTACTTATGGACCTCACTGTATATTGATCTCTAAATCACTCACATCTTCTTCAAAGAGTCCACAACTTTACGTCAATTAGAATATCGTGACTTAGCTTGCTTTATAAATATTTGTAGAGTTCTACAAAACATTTGTTTTGATCCCTAAATAAGCAATTAAGAAAAAAATCTTCACCTAAAGAAATCAACCGAGTGAAAAGTGAAGATGTCGAGTCTAGGCCTCCTTAATTAGTCAGTCGATTAACCTTCTATTGGAGTATCTTTCATTAAGAATACGCCTACCTTCTCCTGGAAAGCTATATAAACACTTTAAGAGGCATTCCTTTTCGTTTCTGATCCAGTAGAGATTGTTTGTCCGCAATATATTTTTGTGTGCACTATTCTAAAATAATTCTATAATAATTCAGTTGGATTCCAATCTGACTTGTTAACAAATACTTCCTATTCGCCAGTTAAAAAAGTTATGGAAAATTAGTTATTAAACATTTATTATTAAAATCCGTTTTTCCCTTTCCTTCTAGGTAATTTCCAAATTATTTATTGTAGATAAAAGTTGAAGAGGGAACAGTTTTATTATTGAATTTCATACAAGGTGCGTTAGGTTAGAAATTAAGAAATTCGTTGCATTGCTGCAAAAATTGCAATAATTGGAAAAGAAAAATTAATTCATTTTTCATGATTTTTTTCGACCACTTAGATTACATATACGACCTTCAGATCAGCTCAGAAAATCACATTTTATACAAATCGGTCTGATTGTCCAGCTTTTCTCTAAAATTAATAATTCTTGAGTTATCTAGAAGAAAAGGGGGGAAAACACAGGGATTTTTGTTTTACATTTTGTTCCATAACAAATTTTCTACAACTTTTTCAAGTGGCGCATATCGAAATTATCATTTCTTATGATATTCCAGAAGCATTTCGATAAAAATTAAGGAGTAAAAACTGGAACAAGTCCAAACCTCATTTGAAAATATATATCTCCTGATCTATAAATAGAGTCAGTCAGACTTTAAAATAGGGCTGCATTATTTAATCAGGGGAAGATAATTATAACCTTTACCATCCAATCACTGATCTAAAAGGTATAGAATATTCAAATAATTAACGGAGTGGCCGAGGCAGTTTTAGCTATTTTTTTTCTCGAAACAACGAGTGCATACGAGCCTGGCTCCTGTCTACGAAAAGTTGTAAATTATTAAGCCGTTAGAGCGTTGTGACTGACATATCTGCACCACTGCGCCTCTAAACGATTAGGAAGAAAACTAATTAAGGGGGAAGTTTGCGGAGGCAGACGAAAAACATGGGGATTGTTTAGCGGCTCGCACCGAAAAACAGTTCTTTCGCTACTCAAAACGAGTAAAAAGTGGGAGTTTGCGAATTAGCTCCCTATAACAATTATAAAGTTGTCATGTAATAAGAGTTTGTACGAAATATCGGTTAATATTTAGTTTAGTTAATAGTTCCTTCAAAATTCCTTCCAATTGAAGTTTGACCCGCACTGTTTAAGTCATCAGAAATCTTGGATCAGGATTTTCATCCTATTAGGTCTGTTCCAGCGGGTCTGACAAAGTCAGCAACTGCAAGCTATCGTTCCTATCCTAGAGCTAGATATCCTATCGTTCAGTGTTGAGCTATTTGGCAGTGTTAAGTTTCTATTGAATTACGAGCTGTGTAAATTAAGTAATGAGACTGGCAACGTAGCGCCCGATCTAGCAATTCTGCGGCGACGGGACTTTAACAAGTTTGAACTTGTTAGAGTCGTTTGTTTGTTCTTTGTGGATGTTTCCGTAAACCGGTTTTTTTTTCTAGTGCGTTTTAAATATGAGTAACCTTAATTTTGAGCAATGGTGTGCTTTCAGGTTTTGCTTCAGACTTGGACGCAGCGCAACGCATACTTTTTACAAAACTTCAACACGCCTATGGAGTGTTATTTCAAGAGCCCGTGTTTTTCGGTGGTTTAAGGCATTCTCAGAAGAAAGGCAGTCGATTGAAGGTGAACCACGCAGCGGAAGGCCTTCATCTTCAAGAACCGATGAAAATGTCGATAGAATACGGGATCTTGTGTGTTCAGATCGTCGGTTGACGATAAGAATGATCGGGGAAGAACTAAATTTGAATCACACCACGGTTCATCAGACTTGGGGATGAGAAAAATCTGCGCAAAAATGGTTTCAAAAAACCTTTCGCAGGAACAAAAGGACATTAGGAGAGAAAGGTGTCTTGACTTTTTGGAATCGATTGAAAATGAGTCTCGCGTCAGATGAAAGCTATTCCAGTTGCTTATATTTCACTGACCCTACTGGTGCAAAGTCCACGTGGACATGACAGAGATGTCATGTAAAGTATGGGCGGACCTATAATCTTCACGCAAAATCGTTTAGTTGGTCATTTATCTGTATTCATTGGAGGTGACATATCACGTGCATTGGTCGTTTCACTCGACGCCCTGTTTTTCTGTCATATTTGCATGTTTGTGCGCTTAGTCGCTTTGAGACAGTGGCGTGGCACTTATCTTTCCGAATAAAGTTAGCAATTTGCTTTATGGTTAAAAATTATTGTTAGTATTTAGGCTGTTATAGCAAACTGTGGTAACTATATGTTGTTATTGGACAGGGTTTCCGAAACATGAATCATAAATTCAAGGTACGGGGCTCGTGCCTGCAGCGTGCGGGGGTCGACCGCTCCCGGCGATACGTCCATCCCCCCCTGAGGTCACAATGTACACAAAACCAAAAGCTCTGTACAGGTAATGAATTTGTAGAAGTAAAGTAAAATAGCCAATAAACCGATTTTTTATGTTATGTTATATGTTGTTATAATGACATTGTGGAGAATTTTGATGTTAGTGGCAGTGAGATAAACAATAATGTTGAACTAGATATAATCTGAGTCTACAGAGTTTACCAATAATAATCTGCATCCACAAACACAAAGAGTTATTTTAAATATGTATAATTGTTTAAAGACGCAAGTGCGGGTTTTAGTATAAAAAGATAAATAAACGGAAGCCATAATGGAATCCCGACGAATATTTGCGACAAATGGAAATATATGAAAATGAAATGAAAACTAGTACAGTAAAATATCTACGGTCAAGGACACCAGTTTTGCCGACTTTTGTCATTTCTTCAGATTTACTTTGGATATAAACAATTTCCATTCTAAATTGGAAATAGGTAGAAAAAAGCAAGGTTGTCAGATATATTTTCTAAAATTGCTAAGGTCACTATACAAGTATACTTCATACTTCAGTAAACTGTTAGTTCGTGACGTTCTTAGAAATTGACGTTCGATTGCACGCTGGAATGTCGATCCATTATGCAATAGCGAATGTCGAATCCATTCCTTAAATATTTCTATTGGTATTTGTAATATTTCTATTTGTATTTCTATTTGTAAATACATTCCTTAAATACTTATTCGGTCCACTGTGCCATAAAATTTTTACGACGTCGTTAAAATGATTTGCGACATTAGGAATTCTACTTGTTTAAGATGCCAGTGCCGTGTATTTCAGCTAGGTTTATTAACACAGACAATTTTTTGAGATTGTCAGGCTAAATGAGCATTATTTACAGCAAATTATATTACAAATATTAAGAGTTTTGTATGCAGGCTAATTTTAATCTCCTATATTGATTTGAATGAAAAACATTATTTCACAATTTTCGAATTTATAAAAGATATATGCATGCCCATGGAATCATAAAGTTGCACCGCTTTTTTTGTTCCCCAGGCGTATTTATCATTTTCAATTAAAAATAGAAGGACTATACTTTAATATATCCCTTACTTTATGGTAACCTTGTATATTTATTTTGGCTCTGGCACGTTCTAGCGCCTATAATGACTGAATAGTAGGTCCAACTCTCCATTATAAAACAACCGAGAGTAATCCAGCTTTCTCGCCAGTCAGGTGGTGATTTGCATAAATCAATAAAGGAACCAGCCGAAACTTAACTAGCTAAGAGAGGGACAAAAAAACTTTACACATAGCCAGAACGATTATTTAGGCGTTTAATGGTTATTCTCACAAAAATAGCACCGCAGCGAATTACAATGGCGGCGAGAGTTTTTAGAGGGAGAGTTTTTGGCGGCGTTACGTTAACAGGGTTTTAAACTTTAACAGTAAAAGTTCGCCGTACTTCCTTTAATGAAAAATAGGGTGTAAGTGAAAATACACTCACGAAATTGGCTGAACTCATTAGTATACCGACAGCCAAACCTCCAGAAAAAAAAAGACCAACAAAGACCAATGCGATATGTTAGTATACAAGGTGTGTAAATTAAGTAATGAGACTGGCAACGTTGCGCCCCATCTAGCTGCGGAGACAGAACTTGGAAGGGCGGTAGGTTAATATGTAGTGCACTTTCAGTACAAGTTTGAACTAATTAGAGTTATTTGTTTGTTCTTTGTGACTGTCTTTGTAAACCGTTTTTTTTTCTAGTGCGTTTTAAAAATGAGTGATATTAATTTTGAGTAACGGTGTGCTATCAGGTTTTGCTTCAACTGGACTCTTGGATACTAGCGCAACGGATACTTTTGCAATACTTCAATATGCCTACGGAGACAGTGTTTTTTCAAGAGCCCAGGTTTTTCGGTGGTTTAAAGCATTCCCAGAAGGAAAAGAGTCGATTGAAGATGAACCATGCAGCGGAAGGGCTTCATCTTCAAGAACCGATGAAAATGTCGATAGAACAAGGGATCTTGTGCATTCAGATCGTCGGTTGACGACAAGAATGATCGGGGAAGAATTACACTTTAATCACACCACTGTTCAGGGTCATGCGTGTGAGACCAAACATCAAGAACAACTAGATGTTGAATCACGACAATGCGCCTTGTCACAGAGCCACTTCAGTAAACGAGTTTTTAGTCAGTAAAAACATTTCTGTGGCTCCTCAGCCTTCTTATTCGCCTGACTGGAGTCCTTGTGACTTTTTTCTCTTCCCGAGATTGAAAATTCACCTCAAGGGACGTCATTTTGGGATCATAGAAAACATTCAAACGGCTGTAACCGACCAGCTATTCCAGTATATGAGTTCCAGCACTGTTATAAGGAATGAAAGAACCGTTTCCAGTGCTCTGTGGCTTCCCAAGGAAGTTATTTTGAAGGAGACAATACTGAATTGTAATTCTATTCGAAAAAAAAATAAAAAAACAGTCTCATTACTTCATTGACACACCTCGTATATCCTATAACGCACCTCGTAAAGTGTAAACTAGTTAGAATGATGACAGTTCAATATACAAAACGCCTGGTAAGAGTTATAATACCTAAAAAAATGTATGGATGTACCTTATTTCTGTGTGTAATTTGTTAAATAAAGAATATAATTTTCTAAATGCGCTATAATCAAAGTACTCTCAAAATAGCCAAACGTAGAGACACAATTCTTCTGCAGCCTATATTATGCCAAGTAGTTCCTTGTCAGAAGTAAGCCTTTTCAAATCGCCGTCATTACAATAGACTTCGGTCATTTAAATTTGCGTGATATGTAATCCACAAATCCAAGTAAATGCTAAACAACATGTCACAAACGTAAGTAATCCGGAAAGTCTCAAAACGGATACATTTATAAAATGCTTTATAGCCTAGGTCTGTCAGATAATATCAAAGACTGTATTTTATAATATATAACACGATGTACTGCAATTTCAGATAAGAAGAGACACCTGAATAAAATAAGTGTTACGGATACACATAGATCCGTAAAAAATGATTACTATAGTACGGAGTATCTATAGAGTATTTTTTTTACGATTAACACTTTTAGGAACGTGATAGAGAACGTGATAGAGAAATATATGAATTAAGAATTATTTAATCCAAGTTAGTGACTTGGTCTAAAGACTTCGGTATCTTTTTGGGTGAAAAATAAACTACATTCTGATTCTTGCACCACAGATTTTCTAGCTATAAATTCCTAAAAATCCTTCTGCTTCAAATTTTCTAGTTTATCGGTTTAAAAATTTTTCGTTTTAAAGTTTGAAGCTTTTATTATCCTTAACTAACTAGTTTTGTTCGAACTTGATTTGAACTGAGTGTGACCTTTACTAATAATAATATTTAATTATTAAAACCTCAAAACTGTGAGAAAATATTGTCTTAAATATCTGTATTTGATAGAAGTGTATTACAATTATCAAATATATGATAAACTAACGGAACGCAACCAGAAAACTTATAAATTTAGGTTTCCTATAAATCGAACTTCGCCAATATCAAATTTACGTTTCTTTGCAAATATTGGAGTTAGTTGCATCCACATAAAAATAAATTTCTGCAAACACTTGAAGTGACGCTGAGTTGAAGAAAGGAATAACAGTTCCAATTTAGAGTTTAACTTAAGGTAGCCGTTTTATAATATTTATTTTATATAAACACGGAAAACGGAATATATTTGGCTTGTTTTACGTACTACTACCGGCTGATAGCGGTAAATGTTGGGCAGAAATAGTTTCCTTCTTATACTCACTAAGCGTGTGAATGATTAAATCGCTGTTAAATTATAAACTATAAAGACTGGTGAAAAAACTATTCAAAAAATCTTAGAGTGTGAGTTCACTGAAAGTGAACTTAAATACGTTCATAAAAATATGAAAGGAATACGCCACTGCATCAAAATTTACTGACGAATTTGCGAAATCTTTTTTTCGACTGGTGAAAAATGAGGAATTAGTTTATACAAAAGAGAAAGTTTATACCTAACAAGTTCCAACGCGATATATTCCTGATGAATGGAAAGCTTTTAACCGTTGGGTATTAGCGTAGACAAACGAGGATAAGATAAAATAAAAATGATTTTTTATCACACAGTTTATAGTTTCTTGATACTTGGTATTTTTTATTTAAACTTTTTAAATTGTATCTTGCTCCATGGATACTTTAGATACTTATTTTTATTCCCAGTTTTGCTCCATTTAGCAAATGTAGTTTTGTAATGCTTTCTCATTCCATATTGTATCCTAACTGTCCAAAATATGTATCCAAATATGTTAAAGATCGTCTAACTAGAGATGCAAAATTAGAACTCATTGAGTAAGGTAATTTCAAAAAAAGGAATTATAAACAATACCCTTTTATATATTTTATCTTGCTCCATTTTGATTCTTCCCAGTTTTGAATTTTTAGTTGGTTCCCAGTTTTGCACCATTTTTAATTCCCAGTGTCGAATGTTATCCATGTAGCGCCAGGTGCTAGCTGCTTTTTAAACGTTTAAGTCTTTTTGCATAACGATTTATTTTACTAGAATGGTGACGAAAATAAAAGGAATGAGTGGAAACTGCAACAATTTATTATCTCAAAAATGTTTACATAAAACGAGAATCTAATAAACTTGGTACATACCTATATTTTTATCTACATCTTTCCAATAATTCGTTTTTATGTGGAAGAAATAATGCAAGTGATATAATAAACATTTATTTTTAATTTATCCGAAAACTAGATAATTTCGTGGGCTTACTGCAAAAACCCTTTAAGTCCATATAGGAACAAATTGGACATATTTGGGCTAATAAGCCAAAAACTAGTAAAATAATAAGAATAAATACAATGCAGTTTGTACTGATCTTTAAATTAGCTTTTTAGTCTTTCCTCAACCAAACAGTTTGACGAAAAAAGCAGATCTCTCATTTGACAAATAATGCTAATGTTCGATATCTCGACTACTTTTCAGGATTATTAATTTTTTGCAACCACCCTACGATTTAAAATTATACTAGTCCGTAGAATCGTCGTACGGATAGGACGTAAAATCACCGCGCATTAAAAAAAACGACCTCGAAATCAGACCGGATTTAATAAATCGGCATCATTCCCGCACCTAACATCGCGCCAGGGACTCCGGGGAGGTCACCGCGTCTTCCGGCAGTGACGTCGCAACGGCACCGAGTAATAAGTACGTGTACATATGTACAAAGAAACGAGGGGGTGAGAGGTCATCTCGTGGCATGCTATGCGTTGTGAATAAGCCGGACAGTGGGTGAAGACCGATACGTGTAGAGCGAGACGGCGAGACGGAAAGAGAGAGCACAACGAGAAAAGAATTATAACGGGACTTACTGTTTCGATGTCTTTGGATGAGGTCGTCTAGTCGTGGTAGTCGTTGAGCGAAGCGGGCCAGGAGCGTCGCCTGCTGCCTGCTGCTAGTCTCTACGGCGGCGGTTCTCCCGGGTGGACGTCGGAGCGGTTCGCTGGCTCGGGTGCGGGGCAGAGTCGCACGCGCTATATCTCCACGTGGCAGGGAGGGTGCGCGTCACTTCGGATAGTGGCGGGAACTGAACTGATCGCCTCGCCAGTGCTGTTCGCTATCCGCCGTCCTGAGCCGGGCGTCGCCATGGCGACCGATCGGTCGTACGGCGGCGATGGCGCCGGGCCGGGCCCCGCGCCCACCCCCGCCACTCGTAGGCCTACTTCCTACTACTTGACGGAATTGCAATTCTCCGCTGCCGCTGCCCCCGAGATAGCTGCGACGAAGACGGCGCTTCATATCTCGACTCTCCCGTTTTTTTTGTTTGTCGCGGCCTTCGGGCCAAGTTGCGATTCTTCGACTCGCACTTGGTCAGGAAGTGGTCACCAATACGACCGCCATCTGCGTTTGCGGCTAAGAGTAACTTAGTAGAATGCAGGCTTTCACGGCTGTTGTCCAATGGTGAAGTTATTTCTTCCGGGTTTTGCCGCGGTCGTCTAAATTCACTTGACGTTTCTTCGGCTATCTGAATACTCTGCATTCCAACATAAAGTTCACAATGGAGACTGAGAAAGACGGAGTTTTACCCTTTCTAGATGTATTAGTAAAACGTACAAACAATAACAAAGCTGACCCATGGAGTAAACAGGAAGAAAACTCACACAGATCGTTGTCTGAACGCAGCACCGCAACAGAAAAGATTGTTAATCAAAACACTAGTTCATAGAGCTGAAACAATATGTGATGACGAAAGCAGACCAGAAGAATTAAAGCAAATTAAGGAAGCCTTAACGAAAAACGTCTATAAAGAAAAATACATCGACAGAGTATGCCGCAACCAGAGAGCAAGAGAACAACAACCAACAACGTATGCTTGCCTACCCAATGTCGCAGGAGTGACAGATAAACTCAAGACAACACTGCCGAAAAAGAATATTGATGTACGATTTCGCACAGTAAAGAAAATGCAGCAGGTGCTTCCCTAAAACAAGGATCCGGTTCCTAGACTTTTGACTAAAGGTGTCTAGGAGTTAAAATGTACCTGTGGGAAAAGCTACATTGGACAGACGGGAAGAAGTTATACAATGAAGAAGCTATATACAATACCAGACTGGGGAATATAGACAAGTTAGCAATAGCGGAGCATGTTCATACCAACGAGAACCACAAAATCGATTATGAGAACATCAGAGTATTAGACAAAACTACAAGATATTACCCAAGAGTAATTAGAGAATCCCTGGAGATCATGAAAAACAATAATGATTTTAATAGGGAGGGACGGGTATCGACTGAGTAATACATGAAGATTAGCGATACCAGGAACCAGTGACCTGGAATGTCATGGTCAACCGAGCTCGACGGATGTGCAGCCAACCATAGCAGAGCCAAGGTATATAACGAGGAGCAAAAGACGACAACACCAGTCTTTAGAAACCTTCTGAAGAAGCTGACAGCATAATCAGCGATCAACGTCAAGTCATTTTAGACGACCGCGGCAAAACCCGGAAGAAATAAGAGGAACTTGGTTGGATTGATCAGGAGAATGCACATCAGGAATGAGAACAATAGTCGTTATTGATTCCTATGCTACATCTACCGCTTGAATGAAGGGCTTAGGGATAACCCATCAAAATTTTCAATAGACGCTTCTCAATAAGATATCACCCAAATGTTACTACAAAGCCAAAAATGGTAGAACCCGGAAGTGGTTTCTTCCGGGTTCTGCCGCGTTCGTCTAGCTTATCTTGACGTTTCGCTGATCATGCTGTCAGCGTCTTCAGAAGTTTTCCAAGGACTGAAAACTTTTGAAGAATATGACAACACGATCAGCGAAACGTCAAAACAAATTAGACGACCGCAGCAGAACCCGTAAGAAACTACCTCAACAAAAGCCAAATATATTCCATTTTGAGTATACTCCTTTATCAGATTCTTCAGCGGTTTCAAACACTTCAACTACCCTCCTTTAACTATTCAATTTTCTCTTTACTTTGAATCTCCTTCAGTGTGTTAGAATACGCGTTTATTTACCAGATCTATCTATGTCCACCTTGGTTTTTCTAAAGCTGCTTAGTCTGTTAGCTCGGAAGTGATTCCAAAACTTGCTATTGGACTATTTTCTACCGGAAGTCACTGCCAGGCAAAATGTATTTCATCTTGATATGAGAATGCTCCTTTGTCAGACTTTTCAACAGTTTCTATCGCCAGACAATTCAGCTATCCTCCTTTAACTATGCCAGTTTCTTTTTACTTTTGCTCAATGTAGAATCTTCTTCCGGGTGTTGGAGTAGTCATCTATTTACCAGATAAATGTATTTACGTCTACCTTAGTTTGTCTAACGTTGCCCAGTCGTCAGCTTCTAAATATTGCTCTTAGATCCATTGCAGATGTCCCCCAAAATAGCTAATATAATATTAGTTTATATTTTACCTCACATTTTCTTTGTTTGTCACGGCCTTCGACAAATATTGCGAATCTTTCTGATCGCGACTAAGACTTGGTAAAGAAGTGGTTATGGACATAACCACCATCTGCATTTAATGCGCACTGGCCAATTGGATTGACAGGACTGTAAATTTAGTGCAAAAGTAAATAAGTTCAGGATTCGTACAAAACAACTACCTGATCTTGTGTGCTTTTATAGTGGTCAGGAAAATGCCCATTTTTTATTGAGACTTGATATAAATTAAATCCTTCGAGGTTATGATGGAAAATCCTATATTCTTGGTGGAGATGTACGAGGTGTGGCTATTAAATAACCAAATTGATGCTGCTACCAGCACGAATTAGTTTACGCACCAGTGACGCGTCGAAAAAAGTTTCTTGTTAACCAGGGGAAAATTTTACTTAAGCTTATGCAATGTTAAAAGAAGTGTACGGGAATGAATGTTTATCCCACACACAAGGTTTTGAATGGTTTAAACGGTTTAAAGAGGGACGTGAAACGATCGAAGACGATCCGCGCCCCGGACGGCCCTCAATGTCAAAAACGGACGAAAACATTGAAAAATTGGTAAATTAATCCGCGAAGATCGTCGCCGAAGCATGCGAGGGCTTGCGAAATAACGGATCAATAAAGAAGTGTTCACCAGATTGGCCATGAATCGTTCAACATGCGCAAAGTTTGCGCAAAAATGGTGTCAAAACTCCTCACTCCCGAGCAAAAGGAATCAAGAATGAACACTTGCGCTGAAATTCTAAACAACATTGACACTGACCTAGGCTTGTTAGACACGGTGACACTGAAGGGGACGAGATTCGAAAGTGTGGAAGCACTTAAAGCAAAAGCGACGGAGGTTCTGAACCAGCTGACAGAAGCGGACTTCCAGCACTGCTTTCAACAATGGAAAGGTCGTATGGAGCGGTGCAGAGATTGCCAAGGGGAGTACATTGAAGGCGAAAAAGTTGCTACTGTAACTGGTAACGAACAAAAAGTATTATAACAGCAGTTCGGTTATTGAATAGCCACACCTATTTTATTTTTTAAAGTTGACCTTGAAACGACCGAAGTTTTTGTAATATCGTACCGTTCTGAAACTTTTGGAGACCCTGTAGACGTCTCCACAGAATAACCTTTTAGATGAGGACAAAATGAAACCGAAAGTGGGTGAAAAAATAAAATATTTATGTGGAAATAAGAGAGCTTAAAGAAACTTCGCCACCCTTGAACAACTTCCATACAAAAGTTCATTTTAACTCCCCGGGTCCATATTGTCGAAGCGACGCAATCCTTATTTGTTTGTTTGCCCATTGGCAGCTAAAAATATCCGGCGGCGCAAACACCGTGTGCCCCCCCAATCCACCGTAATTTTCGACATACTTAGGCGGAAATGAAAAAGCTGCGCTTTTCATAACCTTAATAACCGGCGAAGTTGCGCAAAGCCCACTTCGTAAGTCTTTCCGCTTCGCCTCGAGAATTGGAACCCCAGAGATTGATGCCGCATTTTGGACTTCGAAACAAAGTTTGATTTTAAAGTTTGATTTACGGAATTTACGCAACTGAACTTTCTAACGAATCAGCGCCACTACAATTGATGCAGAAGTTTCAGTCTTTAAACCGGCTAATTTTACAGCGACTGTGTACGAAAGTAATTATTGTTTAACCACCCGAAAATGGTAAGGTTTTAAGATCTCTCTCTCTCTCTCTCTCTCTCTCTCTCGCTCTCTCTTAATATCTGAAATTTTTAATCCTCATTTAAATAAAGCGCGGTGAATAACTTTTCAGGCGCTTGTCGTCGAGTCCATTCTTTCACGTTTTTCAGAAAGAAAAAATTACGAATCATAAAAAATAATGCACAATCGTATTTTCTTTTATATTATCTGCATTATTTGAATATGCCAAACTTTTTTCCTTCCCAAGTCTTCTACACAATATTTTTGTGTAGACAACTTAACAAAAAACACTTTATAGCCGTTTTGTACCATCACGTCACAGTTTTGAGAAAACCTAACCTAAAGTGTGCTAAAAAGGCCACGTCTGCTTATATTCGTGCCCAAATGGACAACGACGCGCAATTGAGTAAAACAGAGCAGACAATCTTATTCAGCGGTCCAAAATCTTCAAATACCAGTGGCAATAAAAAAAGATAACCATAGATGGCCCATACATTAATTTATTTCTGGGTTTAGCATTAAATACTAGAATTTTTGTCATGAGTCGATTTTTGAAGATTTTGACAGGTGAATAAGATAGTATAGTCAGTCTATTTTACTCAATTTCGTATGGTTGTCCAGTTATTATGGCACAAATATAGGCAGAAATGGTCTTTTTAGCACTTCTTGGTTAGTTTTTTTTTTTTTGCAAAAGCGCGATGGCGCAAAACGACATCGTGTCAAAAGCCTTCGGAATCACTTATTTGGTTTAAACAAAAATGCAGATCTGTAATCAGGAAAATAGTCAGTTCACACTTGAACATTTCTAACCACTTAACTCAGAAATATCGAGGCACCAAGACTAAGTTTTGTTTTAACCATATCCAGTTGATGCCAATATGGTGGGTGAAACGCTCGTTGAGTGCAAAAAATGTAGAAAAATTATTCGATAAACTACCTAAAAAAAAAAATGGTCATTTTCCATGAAACACCGAACTACTATACTTTTCTCGGCGCGCGTTCCGCCAACCAAGCTGGCATCTTCAAGAGAAGATTAAAACTAAATTCCAGTTCACTGAACTGTAACTGTCTTTGTTTATCAGAGCAAACAGTGGACTGGTGGGTATCAGACCATTGTCATTTTTTCATACTACTGTTACACTTAATGATTTCTAAACTTTCAAAAGCATCCAACTGTCTACTGTTTGTTACATTTCTAATTAATTTTAAATTATTTGTATATCTTATGGTTGTTGTCAAAAGCGTGCTGGGCAACACAAGATTTTTCTGTTCTGCCATATTTCAAATGAGCCATGCGTTCTTTAAATCTAGTCAACATAGATATTTTTTGTTTGCCCAATATACATTTGATCACAATCTTTACAACTTATTTCGTATATTCCTGACTTTTTCGTTATTGTCGATTTTGTCTTTGGGGTTACCCAAAAACGTCTGTAGTTTATTTTTTAGAATTACAAATCAAATTAATATTAATATTTTTAAAATTTTTAACTAGTCCGCGGGTGAATTTAGGTTTATATGGTAACGAAGCAAATTTCGAATTGTCAGTATCTCTACGAAAAGTCGTGGAATTGTACAGGAATTGTATTGGAATTGTATTTATGCTTCCTAATTTAGGAAGCATACATTTAAGAGAACCCTATTCAATTCCACGACTTTTCGTAGCGATACTGACAATTCGAAATTTGCTTCGTTACCATATGAACCTAAATTCACCAGCGGACTAGATAAATTTTTTAAAAATATTAATATCGATTTGGTTTATAATTCTAAAAATAAACTACAGATGCTTTTGGGTAACCCCAAAGACAAAATCGACAATAACAAAAAGCCAGGAATATACGAAATAAGTTGTAAAGATTGTGATTAAAAGTATATTGGGCAAACAAAAAGATCTATTTTGACTAGATTTAAAGAACACATGGCTCATTTGGAATATGGCAGGACGGAAAAGTTTTGTGTTGTCCAGCACGCTTTTGAAAACAACCATAGGATAGACACAAATAATTTAAAATTAATTAGAAATGTAACAAACAGTAGACAGTTGGATTCTTTTGACAGTTTAGAAATCATTAAGTGTAACAGTAGTATGAATAAGGACAATGGTCCGATACCCACCAGTCCACTGTTAGCTCTGATAAACACAGACAGTTACGGTTCAGCGGACCGAGGCAACAAATTAAGTATAAATAGTGCAAGCGTGTAGGCTAGAATTTAGTTTTAATCTTCTCCTGAAGATGCCAACTTGGTTGGCGAAACGCGGGTCGAGAAAAGTATAGTAGTTCGGTGTTTCGTGGAAAACGTCCAGTTTTTTGTTTCTACGCCGAAGGTTCCAGTACCCACTCCAGGATAAACAACCTAGTTTATATAAATTTAAATTCATAGTAAATCTTTTAATAATGCGACAGTTTTTCCACGTCAGGGAGATACTGTCACAAAATGTTCCTTCATCAATTGACACTTTAATTTAGATACTACACAAAGAGAAATAAAAATATTCAATAAAAACCTACTTTAAATTTTTAAAATACGGATTTACTATACCTGTTCAAAAGGATGTATATAAGTAGTTGTACTAGGAGGAAGTGAGTCCAAGGTCATCAATGAGGAGGCCCGATATGGATGTTTAAATCATTGTTTGAAACATGGTTACTGCATACCATGACGTAATCAAGACAACGGATGTAGATGTCTGACGATGAAAGATTTATGGCATTAAAGTGGAGTAATTATTGTCTCCTAGTACAACTACTGATATAAGACACTGAATGGGTTCTAAGTACTTGTTTCATTATCGAACTATGAAGTAGATACTCAAGCTATGAAGAAAAACTGGGATATGATAGTAAACATTATTGGTTAAATCTAAAATAGTTCAGTTGCTTCAACAAGGACGACATATTTTTCATTCCTGATAATTTTCAAAATTCCTAACTAAGCTCTTATTACTATACCTTACCAACGTCCTCTCCAACCATGGATCGATCTCTTACCTGAAACAAACGACAACGTTATTAATAACACATTACATCTAAGCTCAGGATGCTGCCGAAACTTTGCAAACTGATTTAATTAAACCGAAAAAGTAGGTCTACCTTTATTAAACGCAAATTAGAACAAGCATGATTTATTACTCTCGTATATTACCCTACCGATGCTAATGAGCCCTAATTATCTCGGCCTACAAAAAACATTAACATCGTTTCGCAAACTTCCTTGTATTTGTAACTTTTCAATGCCGCAGTATATACAATGTGAGAAAAAAAACATCACATCCTAAAATTACCTATGTACGAGTAGTGAGGTCCATAAGTAACGGATAAATTCATCATCTACGTAATCTACATTTTATGAGTAAAATCCTGAAACACGTCAATTTTTAATTCTAGAATGACATTTTTTGAGCATAATTTTATACCTCCCCCTCCAACCCCCTTGGAGTGACAGCTACCCCTTTAAAATTGTTAAATGGACCGAGGGTGCATGTGATAGCTCATTTGAAAGAGTTTTTAATTCTCCATCCAGCAACATAAGATTTTTTTAATTTCTATAATTTTTTTATTGAAAAATATTACATTTTTAATGTTATTAAGTAAAGAAAAGAACATGAAACAGAACAGAAGAACAGTTTAAATCAAATGTTCAAACTGGGCGCCCGTTGATTCTTGACAATAATGGAGGCGTTGCTGAAATTCTTCTAAAACATTTTGTATTGTTTCCGGGGTGATTTGATTAATGTCTTGCCTTATTCTGTCTTTTAAATATTCTACGTTATTTGGTATGTTGAAGTAGACTTTCGATTTGAAGTAACCCCATAAAAAATAGTCAAACGGGGTCAAATCGGGAGAACGAGCAGGCCACTCAATTTTACCGCGTCTACCGATCCATCTATTGGGAAAAACAAGAACCACTGAAGAACAAACCCTTGAGACCAAGGAACTTCTCCAAGAAAATTCTCATTTTCTCCTTATATGTCACCCAGACCCCTTTTTGCGATGCTTTCTACCATTTTCAATAATACAATATTGGACTCACATACTTCAACAGTACGATCTTTTTCAAAATCTCCTTCGAACTCTTAGTATAGTAAGATTCAACTTATAAATGTAAAGAATTGGCAGAGACGGGATGATGTACAACAGCATCAGCTGACACGGGACTACTGCAATCAAATCAGTCACGAAACTGGCCTCTCGTCCTCAGTAAATTGAGACAACTCCCATCACATGTCACGCGATTTGCCTATGTATCCTGTCGCCGTGTACCAGCTATACTAATGAACAATATCGGTTTCCTGTACAACCCTAAAAGTTTATAAAAAGTACTCAAAGTATCCGTTCCCATTATGGTATTAATCCTCTGTAAGAGAATGTAATCAATCAAAATTTAAAAAAAAGCGGATAAAACCTGTTCCAAAAAACTTTTCTTTCGCGACAGTGGTATTTAATCATCCATATCATAATACATCCTAACGCTTTTACTTTTTACGCGAAATTTAATTCATAATCTCTGTAGGTCGACGGGTAGTCACTAAGCATATTAAACGTTGAAAATAATTCGGGCTCAAACCGTTTTGAGAAAGCCAATATTTTTAGGAGCTGCAGTCACTGCCTGCCAGCGGGATAAATCTTTCCCGAAGCGAAATTCATGAGGAAAAGTAGATATTGTCTTACCTCGAGGACTAGCAGATAACTTTTTTTAAAAAAAGTTTATGAATATATCAAACATGCAGGGATAACCTAGAGGAGCATATGATTTAATATTAATATTCTACCAATGTTAATTAGTGTTACTGAAAGCCTAATAGAAGTAGTGGAAACTACTAGGTATCTAAAACAGTGAATTGAGATAAACTTCAACTTCTAGCTCTGATTTTAAAATATAAAATAATTAATCGGACTTACAAACATATATCCTTAGATACCACTTTCAATTGATTTTAATAATTTGAATCGAAATATTGTCTTTTACTATATTTTCCCATTTTCTTCTTTCCGGTTCTTAAATATCTTTTTTTCTTTATTTGATAGTTATTTTGATTGATTTATTATTGAACAAAAGAATATTTTTCTCTTCAAGAAGAGATTCTTTTCTTCGGTTGCCTTTAATTATTATTTTTTTGGTACTATTTAATTTAAGCAAATATCTATCGTTATAAATAAACATTAATTAAAAATATTTTTCGAACGAATTTTTTCACATTTACCATGTGATGGTGATTGTTGCCAAATAATCTTATTCACGGAATACCTATCAATAATATCATCAATATCAGAATTACTCATTTCAAAATGGAAGGCTCTATAAAAAAAAATTACGAATAAACGAGTACATACCAAATGTTGTGGTGATATTTTTCCATATATGTAGATAAAGGAATTCATAGATAAAAATTGATGTTTCCTAGGATTGTTCTCTAAAATCACAAATTTAGGGGTAAGTAAGTAAAGAACAATGTTAAAAAAATGCCATTATTTTAACATTGTTCTGTCTTGGTTTTTTTTTTGAGCATTTTCGCCCACTCCATCGCGGATGTACCACCCATGGCTTATTAAAACCCCATAATTTCGGCTATACGACCACGTATTATATAGCGAAGTCGATATTTTTACGAGCTGCACTGTCAGCTTCGCGGCGGCGTAATTCCCGGCTGCACCGGGAAATAAAGGTGTAATGGATATACGAGTAGCGATGACAACAAATTCGGCGATACGGCGTCATGAAAACGACATATTTGCCGGGTTTTATGCATTTTCCATTGTTTGATGGGTAGTATTATCTTCCCCCTTCCTACCCCCACCCTGGCCCTTCGCCGTCGCGGCCGTCGGCATCGTGCAGTTGGTGCGAAGTAGGCGAACGCAGGGCCTTTAGGGCGAGAAACAGACGGAGTACACTGAAAAAAGTACATTTTTAGCAATACAATAATTCTTAGAACCAAAATGTTGTTACGTTATATGTCCTTTTAAGACATTCGCTGGCGGTGGGATGGTACATATTCTTAAATTGGTTTTGAAGCCATGAGATTTTTTAATTTTTGTCTCAGAAACCATTGATTGGCATCCGTGGCGGTCATTGGTATCAGTATAATATATTCTTTTGTGTGCGAAAATGTCGAGTTTTGAGCCGAATAAGAGTAATTTGCGGGAACTGTTGATTTACTTCTTCAATTTGAAGAAATCTCGCAGCTGATGGGTATCGATTGCTTGTAGAAGCATATCGTGAGGCTGCCTTAAGTGAGAGAAGTTGTCGTGAGTGGTTTCAAAAGTTTAAGAACGGCGAATTTGACATCGAAGACAAATAATGTAACGGATGGCCGAAAGTGTACGAAGACGCGGAATTGGAAGCATTATTGGATCAAGACTCATGCCAAAAGCAACTTTAGCACTTACATTAGGGGTGACTCTACAAGCAATTTCACATCGGTTGAAACCATTGGGAATGATTCAAAAACAATATGATAATCCAAAATGGATCCAATATGATAATCCAAAAAGGAAGAAATCATGGGGACCACCTGGTCATGCTTCAACATCTGAAGCTAAGCCAAATAATCATGGAAAAAACTCTTGTTGTGTATTTGGTGGAATCAACTTGGTGTCGTGTATTATGAGTTGCCCAAACCGAACGAAACCATTACTGGACCTGTCTACTGAACACAATTGATGAAATTGAGTCGAGCATTCAAGGAAAAGCGCGCCCACTACTACTCCAGACACGACAAAGTTATTCTCCTGCATGATAATGCTCGTCCACATGTTGCGGCACCGGCCAAAACCTATTTGGAAACACTCAATTGGGAAGTTTTACCCCACTCGTCGTATTCACCAGACATTGCTCCTTCTGATTTTCATTTGTTCCGATCGATGGCGCATGACCTGTGTGAGCAACACTTCACATCATATGAAGATACCAAAAATTGGGTCGATTCTTGGATATCCTCAAAAGAGGAAGCATTCTTCCGACGCGGTATCCGTTTGCTACCAGAAAGATAGGAAAAAGTAGTGGCAATCGATGGACAATACTTCGAATAAAACATTATGTACCGTCCATTCGCAATAAATTCCCAATGTTTTATTAAAAACGGCGGAAACTTACATATTTGTACACCATAAATATGCATTAACACTTACATGAAACCACTTTTCAGCTGTCTGTGAGGTAAAATTACACAGCCACACACACAAAAAAAGTTTCTGACCTGGAGGTCTCACTATGTGTACTATATGTTTTTGGTTTCGGTAAATCCGAATCCGGGGTCAGTTTCATCCCAGCACGTCTGGGTTCGGTCATAACCTCAAAAAACACCCTGAAATTTGCTATATCCGTTAAAACCACAAACCCTATAATACATAATAAACAAACATAACCCCATAACCCTAAATCCCGGTAAAAAAAAAGTTTGTGACGTGGGGGGTCTCACTATGTGTACTGTATGTTTTTGGGGTCGCTGAATCCGCATCCGGGGTCAGTTTTATCCCAGCACGTTAGAGTTCGGCCATAGCCTCAAAAAACACTCTGAAATTCACCTCACCAATTCACCATGATACTATAATACAATAACCCAATAACCCCACAGCCACATAACCACATAGCCACATAATTACATAACCCTATAACTCGATGCTGTGTTCATGTAACGCAATCTTTCACAATGAAATTGATTTTACAGTTCTCAAGCAAATATACACCATAAAAAATCTATAAATAAATAAATCTTAAGTAAATTAATGAATCTGGGAATGCCAAAACTCCGACTGTATATGTACATGCACATGCTGTAATCCAACGTAATGTACAACCATTGGGTTATTGTATTATAGGATTATGAGGTTTCGGAGCCATAGTGTTTGTGGTTTTAACGGACATAGCAAATTTGAGGGTGGTTTTTGAGGTTCTGGCCGAACCCAGACGTGCTTGGATGAAATTGAGCCCCGGATTCGGACTCAGCGACCTCAAAAACATATAGTACACATAGTGAGACCCCCAGGTTAGAAACTTTTTTTTTGTGTGGCTGTGTTATTCTTGATCAGCCAAGGAATTATTTTTATCAGTGTAGACGAGCCGTCGCCAGCCTCATTTTCTTTCGCTTTTCTATGCGTACGGCTGCCGGTCGGGGAATTAAAAGCGGGGACGTATGTATAACAGCCACCCGTGCATCCGAGATTATACATTAGGGTTAAACATGATGCCAAACAAGAGTTCTTTATCATTGTCTTTTGAAATTTATACGTCGTCCTGTCTCGTACGAGAGCCTACGCGACGCGAGGCGCTCAAAAGTTATGCACATTTTTTTTTTTATTTATTGTGAAGGTAGAAAATCGCGCGCTTTTTATCGTGTTTCTAGTGCCTCTGCAGGTAGAAGAGGGATGATTCAAAGTTTTAAGCAGGCACTTATAATGGAGACATTCTGGCGTTTTAGCGAAGTAAAAATGCCCCCTCCCTATGGAGAGCGTTACTTGTTACTCGCTCATTTTAAAAATGAACTTTTTTCTCTAATTAGAATGGTCAGAATTTGCGTCAAAGGCTGGATTTATATTTACATGGAAGAATCTTAAATATTTTTATCACAAAAGATTCGAAAAACCTGTCAGTTTGTTTTTAGTTATTGATCTTGCAGAAATAGAACCCATATCAGTCGTATAATTGTAATTAAATTTACATGTTTGGCGCGAAGCAGAATTTTAAATATTCATTACGTTTTGATTATCCACATTTACTGAATTGTATTTAAACGACCATAAATATGGCGAAGGAATGCACAAATAAAACAAAAATTGCCTGGAGGTAGTCATATAGAGCTTCTTACTCATAGGCTATAAAAGAAACGGCGTCGAACGCTTGAGCTCACCCGATCCCCAACCTGATTCGCCAGCACCTCAACAGGATTATATTATAGATTTTGCAGTCTTTTTAAACAACTCATATGCAGCGGGTGGTGTATTGTGCAAGTAAAATTAATGGTTTACTTTAATTTAAGGGTTTGTCAGAGAAGCAGTTTGCAACAAATTAGTTACAACATTGTTAAAAATAATACCAAAAGAAATTCTAAGAAAGACAAAAACATTGTCGAACAATTACGAGGGAAAGATTGTTTTTATTTAAAAGCTGGCAAGGGAAATAAGGTTGTTATCTTAGACAAAAGTGATTATTTTGAAAGAGTCAACAATTTAATTAATAGTGGTCTTTACAATAAATTATTAACAAATCCTTTGCCAAAAATGACAACGGAAGTTAAAAAAATCTTTAAAAGAATGTAACAACCTTATTACTCCTTCACTGAGACAAAAATTATAATTGTCAAATGCAGTAATTCCTAAATTATATTGTTTACCAAAAATACATAAATTAGGAAAATCTGTAAGACCAATTGTCTCAGCGATACTCATCCCCAACTTATAATTTGTCAAAATGGTTAACGAACGAGTTCGAAAATTTGCCTATTGCACAAACAAGTTTTTCAGTTAAAAATTCTAGTGAGTTTATTGACAATATCAAAAATATCCAATTGCAAGAAGGTGAAATTTTGGTCTCGTTTGTTTCCAAGTGTCCCAATCCCGCAAGCTTTGGACTACCTCAGGGAATTATTCGAATTAATAAATGGTTTAGACCACAAAATTATTAAGGAATACATTCGGCTTACTAGAATTTGTTTTCAGTATAATGGATTTACCATTATACTGAAACTTTCAATTACAATATTTTGATTTTATATATTACATTTTTTTATATTATTATTATTAGGTATATTATATTTTACATATTTAAAAAAAAATTATACTAACTTTCAACAACATGAGGGAACGGCAATGGGTAACTTCTTGTCACCTTCCATTGCAAATCCTTTTATGAATGAGGAAGCATAAATTTAAGAGAACCCTGTACAATTCCACGACTTTTCGCAGAGATACTGGCAATTCGAAATTTGTTTCGTTGCCATATTGACCCGCGGACTAGATACAGTTTTTAAAAATATTAATTTGGTTTATAATTCTAAAAATAAACTACAGACGCTTTTGGGCAATCACCAAAATCGACAATAACGGAAAGTCAGGAATATACGAAATAAGTTGTAAAGACTGTGATCAAAAGTATATTAGGCAAACAAAAAAGATCTATTTTAACTAGATTTAAAGAACACATGAAGAACGGATTTAAAGAACACATTTGAAATATGGCAGAACGGAAAAATCTTGTGTTGCCCAACATGCTTTTGACAACAACCATATGATAGAAATAAATAATTTAGAATTAATTACAAATGTAACAAACAGTAGACAGTTGGGTGCTTTTGAAAGTTTAGAAATCATTAATTGTAAGTGTAACAGTAGTATGAATAAGGACAATGGTCCGATACCCACCAGTCCACTCTGTTTGCTCTGATAAACAAACACATATGTTACGGTTCAGTGAAACGTGGCGACAAATTAAGGATAAATAATGCAAGTGTGTAGGTTAGAATTTAGTTTTAATCTCCTCCTGAAGATGCCCACTTAGTTGGCGAAACGCGCGTCGAGAAATGTATAGTAGTTCGGTGTTTCCTGGAAAAACGTCCAGTTTTTTGTTTCTACGCCGAAGGTTCCAGTACCCCCTCTAGAACCTAAATAGTGTTTATAATTTTAAAATATTCCCAATGTTCTCCTAATGTCCGGTTTTAAAATGTTCAAAAAAGATTCGAGAGCTTGAATGCTCTTTTCTGCCTAAAAAATCAGGTTGTTCAAGATATTTTTCGGCTCTATAAAATTTGGAAAAACCGCGATGTAGAAAAAATAATCTTTAATTGTTGATTGCTAACGCAATATGTATCCGTTATACAGGGTGAGTCAAACTTAACGCGACAAACGAAAGGTACGGAAAGGGCATGTTATTCTAAGCAAAAAAGTTCTAATAAACATGTGTCCGGAAATGCTTCCTAAGAACGCTACGGACGTTTAAAGATGGCCGGCCCAAATTGGTTTTCTTGCCTTTTATTTCAAAAACTGCTTAAAATAATTGGTTTAACGTAACAAAACAAACTAAAATTTTACAAAAACTGCTCGAAATGTCCACCATCATTTTCAATGCAAAGTTGACATCTGCGAATGATTAATTCACTCCGCTGCCTTATTAATTAAAAAGAGAAGCAGGCCTTGATAACAATTGAAAGTGTTTGTTTGACAGCCTTGTTTGACGTGTCGATTGAATTCAATTTGTCACTAATTTTAAGCTAGTTTATGAGTAAATTGCGGAAACATGCCAAATACCTACACTACAAGTGAATATGCGGATATTGTGTTTGTTTACGGGTACTGTGATGGTAATGCGCGCGCTGCTGTGAATGAGTACGCCCGAAGATTTCCAATGAGAAGAGTGCCCGACAAAGCGGTATTTACTAGAACATTTCAACGATTAAGAGAAACTGGGACAACTTCTTCGAAATCGCGAGCAGACGGTATTTTTGCACCCCTTCATAATAATCGAAGAACAGAAAATATCCTAGAACACTTCGATCAAATACCTTCAAGTAGCACGAGGAGATGTTCTGTGCAATTAGGCTATTCCCAGAGCATCGTGAACCGAACTCTGAAAGCAGATGGTCGCCACCCCTATCATTTGCAGAAAGTTCAGAATTTGCTTCCTGAAGACCTACCTCGAAGAAGAGAATTTTCAGAGTGGTTTTTGGAACAAATAACAAACGATGCTTCTTACTATCGGAAGGTGATTTGGACGGACGAGGCAACTTTTACCCGTAGTGGTATCTTTAACCAACATAATGCGCATATTTGGGCCCATGAAACCCGCATGCTGTAAAAGAACAACATTTTCAACATGAATTTTCGTGCAACGTTTGGATGGGGTTATGCGACGATACACTCATTGGTCCATATTTCTTGCCTCCAAGACTAAATGGTCCGGCCTTTCTTCATTTCCTGGAAAATGAATTTGAAGCAATATTAGATGACATGCCTCTAATTGATAGAGCAAACAGGTGGTTCCAGTTAGACGGTTGCCCAGCCCATTACACTCTACTAGTGCGGCAATGGCTTCACAACCATTTTTCAGGAAGATGGATTGGTCGCGGTCGAGACTGTCCCCGTCCTTGGCCTCCGCGTTCCCCGGACTTAACCACTATGGATTTTTATGTTTGGGCCAGAATGAAGAGCAAAGTTTATGCTGAGCCCGTCAACGACGAAGCTAGTCTCCGAGCGAGGATCTTGCAAGCTGCCCAAGAAATACCACTAGCGGAGTGTCGTGCAGCCGTGCAATCAGTCATTCGCAGATGTCAACTTTGCATTGAAAATGACGGTGGACATTTCGAGCAGTTTTTGAAATAAAAGGCAAGAAAATCAATTTGGGCCTGCCATCTTTGAACGTCCGTAGCGCTCTTAGGAAGCATTTCCGGACACATGTTTATTAGAACTTTTTTGCTTAGAATAACATGCCCTATCCGTACCTTTCGTTTGTCGCGTTAAGTTTGACTCACCCTGTATTCGCACGCATAGAGATAAAAGTCCCATTACTTTGGAAACGGTCCGATAGAATACATTACGCCCTCTAAACAGCCAAAGAATAATTCAAATCTGTTCCGTTCTACCGAATAAACCGCCACTATTTATCTCCGGGGTTCTTATTTTTATTCGGCCGTAAACCAAATCGAGGCAATGAATCCGATAATTATTGCCAGCGTAAATCTTGGGTCGGTGTAGATGTGTGGTGCCATCTTGATTTGCAGCCCCGGCGTGTTCCAAGCCGTTGGCGATTATAAAGGAATTTAACAGAACATCTGGTGTGTTGGGCCGTCCGTCTCGCTCGCTCCCGCTGGCGCTGCCCCGCTCCGGTCCCGTACCCCAAAAACCCACTGCAAAACGACCGGGACGCCGGGATTAGGCACTTGCCATGAATTTATTTTGTAGTTAAAGTGGATCTATCGCCGGATACCGGCTCATCTGCGGACAAAGCCTGTACAATTGAATAAGCCGTAGCGTGGCTGTTTCAAAAAAAATGTAGTTACGAAGTTTTAAGGGGACCAGGGAGGGTTGAAAATGCAAAAAATTGGCTCGTGTATAAGGCCGCGATGTAACAAGGTCGCGAATAAATATAAAACTTCTTTATTGTTAAGGGTATTAATTATAACATTATAAAATGAGAAAATTCATTGAAATTCGTTCCCAGAACAATAATATCGGCGTCCCAATGTAATAAGGAAAACTGTCGAATCCACGGTTTTACCACGATTCCAGTCGAACGTATAAAGGTTTTGGCAAATTATAAAAATATTTATTCTCCTTATTTTTTCCTCTATTGATTATACCTAACAAATTAAAAACAAAAATAAAATTAACAAAATGGCGTCCAGAAAACAAAAAATTTGGAAAAATTCGAGTTATTTGTTATTATAAAATTGTAGCGATATTTGTTTTCAACCTGATTTTAGGTATAATTCATGCATCATAGTGTTTTACAACTCCTGTATAAATTTCAAGTTGATATCTTTCGCGGTTCTCGAGACATCGTGGTAAAATCATCAAAAAATGTAGTTTCGAGAAAATCGCATTCAAAGTTTCGGTACAATATTTGTGTTAGAACAGCCGTACGGAAATAGAAACGTTTTGACTTTATTATTAGGTCGTCTTTAGTGTGTCGTTACAAATTAAAACTTAATTCTATTCTCTATATTTCATAGAGAACCCTAGAAATAAGAATAATGCTCAGACCGTTCGGTCGGGACGTACCGCGCGAATATCTGCGTTCGGCCGGCCGCGCGCCACACTACGTTTTACGCTCTCTTGACCTCAATTTTGGGAATTTTTCAAAAAACAAACGGGAAGATATTCCTAAAGGATCACAGTATCGGAATATGCAAAAAACCGAAAATCGATTTTTTCGAAATTTCAACCCTCCCCTAGTCCTCTTAACCCTTAGGCTGCCGGAACTTTTTCATAAAAATATGAGTCATTTTTTCTCAAAAATTCCTTCATAAATCTATAACATTTTTCAAAGCCCCAATTGGGGATTTTCCGGCAGGCAACAAAAATTTCAATGATGTTTTTTTTTTAATATTTCACCAGATATTTGAGTGTTTTAAACATAGAGTTAATTATATTATTACTTTTTGTCATAAACTTATAATTTTCAGCCCAGAAACTAATTTTGATGCAATTACTTAAACAGTGAGGTCCATAAGTAACGGATAAATTCATTATCTACGTATTTTACAATTTATGAGTAAAATCCTGAAACACGTCAATTTTTAATTCTAGAATGACGTTCTTTGAGCATAATTTTATACCTCCCCCTCCAACCCCCTTGGAGTGACAGCTACCCCTTTAAAATTTTTGAATGGAACGAGGGTGAGTGTGATAGCTCATTTGAAAGGGTTTTTAATTCTCCATCCAGCAACATAAAGTTTTTTTCATTTTGTATATTTTTTCATCAAGAAAATTCAATTTGTTAATTTCAAAATTATTATTATTATGAAATGTATACAATCAAGTGCCTATGTACCAAATATCTGTCAAATCTGACATTTTTTGTCAGATTTTGACGATTTAGTTAATTTTGTGTCAACATTCAACTTAAATGTATCGGTGTCCCTGATACGCTGCGCAAGATACCCAACAAAAAGACAGAAGTAAAAAGGGTTTCTTTTTACATATCAGAAAAAATTATACATTTAAATTTCTTCATTTGCTACATCTGTGAAAACTTATTATTCTATTATGTTATTTATTGCTGATCGTCAAGTTGATCATTATTTTAACAATGAGTCTTTCTGTTCAATGAGTGATGTGGTGATAAAACAAGAACGCAGAAGCATGTGTGCGAAAAATTCAATACTAAGTATCCTGACCGCCGTATTTCCCAGTCCATGATTAGTAGAATAGAAAACAAATTTCATGAATTGGGAAATGTCACAGATATGCCTAAATCTGGTAGGAAACGCATTTTAGACGATGAACAGAAATTGGATATATTGTTAGATATTCTAGATAATCCATATAAACCTACAAGACAAGTTGCCGCCGATAATGATATTAGTAAAACGTCCATATTGGGTCTGCTAAAAAACGAAAAATACCGCCCATATAAAATTAATTTGGTTCTAAGATACAAGTGATAATCTTGGAGCTTCTCTCACGGAATGGAGGGCAAGAACTGAAGCAGTATCATCTTCATTCAACCATTTTTTTTTTTTTTTATATCCAAAAAAGCCGCTGCTTTTTAAAAAATTTTTCCCCCCCCTCTTTCCCCCCGCCACAAAAATTCAAACCCCCGGGTTTTTTTTTTTAATTTTTTTTTAAAAAAAAAAAAAAAACCTCCCCCCCCCCCCCCCCCATTTTATCAAAAAATTTTTTTTTTGAGGCCCCAACTTTGCCTTTAAAAAAAAAGCCAAAAAGAAGAATTTTTTTTTTTTTTTTATTTTTTTTTTTTTTTTTTTCTGTTTTTTTTTTTTTTTCTGAGAAACCCCTCTTCAATTTCTCATCAGCCTACTAGAAGTCCAAATTATGAAGAAAAATCATATTATCTCGAGAGCCGTTTGTTATATAAAAAGTAATTTGCGTTTTGGGGGTTTGAAATTAAGCAGGGCAAATCATCAACAGTGACTTTTTCTGAGAAATCAAAAACACAAAATTGTTTCCTCTTTTAAACCCGATCCGGAGACATACTGTATACGTCGCGTAAAAAAAGGTAGTCGCGTAAAAAGGTTATAAAACGGGCCCAAATTAATATTTTTCAGAATCTCAAAAAGTCTCTCAAACTTGAAGATATTTATGATTTTTCTAGCCCAACCTGGTCAATATCGTACAATAAACAAAGAAATGGCGTCATTGTTAATTAAGGCTTGCAAAAAAAATTCGATCGTTAATTACTCAAAAAACTATTAACGGATCGAGCTGATTTTTTTTTGTAACTTCATACTACAAATAGCAGTCCCACCAAGAAAATTTCATGATCATAATCGCCCTACTTTTGAAGTAAGTGAAAAAAAAGCACTTTTTCAACTTCAGCAGTCATTTGCAAGTTAACAATAGCACTTGGGGACTTCGGGTTGGGCTTAAAATTTAGGAAACGCAATAGGCTACAACTTCTTAAATGCATATGCTATATAAAATATGCCAAGGAACGGAGATATAAGCGAAAATATGAAAAAAAAAATACGTTTTTTTTTTCACAAATTGTTAATTTAAAAAATTAGCGGACGGTTTCAGCTCTACGAACCCCGCGCATTGTATTCTACGCAAAAAAAATGCATAGAGAACCGTCAAAACTAGCCCTGTATGTTTCAAGAACGCATAAAAGTCTCTGCCTGCTGGACTAGTTCGCCATTCGGTACACTTGCGGCGCGGAGAACGGAAACGACGCCGGGCCGCAGGAGCGAAAGAAACACCCACAAATCTCCACTTTTCCCATCCGAGATAATCCAATGAAATCTAAGTGAAATATAAATGTCTGTGGAGTGTCGCCCGGTTGCCGCTGCAAGCAGGAGATACGACAGATGGCCGTGGCGCGAGCGGAGAAACAAACGGCGGAGACGCGAGAGAAAAAAAAGCGGGAGGAGGAGGAGGAGGAGGCGTCCAAGGTCGCCGCGAAGCGAATGCGGGTCACGTTTAAGATTGAGGTTGTACGCTGAAAAGACGCGGGCGGCTGAAGCGGGGCGGGGGGCGGCGCAGGACTCGATGTTCCGCCACTTGATCTAAAAGCTGCGAGATATCTCACAACAAGTGAAACTATCGCAGCTTGCCTCCGGCGAAATTCAGTTGTTTCCCGTCGGATTCTCTCCGGATAATAGTTTTAGTTCGGCGACCGGCGTTTTATGATATCGGGAATATTTACTGTTTCGATGGACGATTAAATACATCGAGCGCCTAATATATTTCCATAAATACGATATAGATAACACAGGCCGACAAAATTCGGCCGAAATATTATACTAGAAACCAGAGAATACTTCTCCAAAGGTTTTTCGACCTGCTTAATTCGAATCTGACTTCAGACTGGTGGTTCAGGTTGTCGCGATATGTAAGCCAAAGGCCGGGGTTGTAATATAAAAGTCGAGATCAAAGCAGTGTGTGTCGTTAATAAATTTGAAGACCACGGGTTTATATAAAATTAAAAAAATCGGTATATTTGAGGTTATGGCACATCAAGAAAAAAAAAGCGTTTACTAGTTACAATTACACATCTCCCTCAAGAGTAGAATCTCGGAACTGCCCCCAAATATTGCAGCCCACAAGGAAAGAAATGTGCCAAACCCGAGAAGGTAGACCCCAATGTATTTTGATGCGCTGAAACCGATTCGGGTGTTTGGGCCGGGGGGGTGGTTTAAAAAAAAAAAATGACACTAAAAATTGATTTTAACTATTGACTTTTCCGTGAGGCATGTCTCCCTTATGAGTTACAATTGAAGTCTTTATAAAATTAGGTAAAAATGTATCTGTATTCTTTATGTGCCCCCAAAAAATTCTAGCGTCCTGAAACATTCTTAAAACAAAACAAAATTTGACAGGTTAAAATGACTTGCAATTAGGTTGTACTATAAAGGGGTTATCTCCTAGAATTCACCCGTTAAGATCCCCTAGGTGGTAGTGATGGGTTCGAATAAACTTTTAGCTAAGTTTAGAGGTGTTTAGGAAAAGGTTTAAAAAATTTAAAATATATACAAGAGGCCTCAGTGTTATGAGGTATTTTTAAAGGTCTCTACATAAATCAGAAAATGTCAATATAAAAGGGAGGGGGGGGGGGCCCGGCCCTTTTTTTTTCCCCCTAGGAATTTCAACACCAAATGTGTATCACCCCCTGGGATGGGGTAGAGGTGTTTATTAAAGTAGGTTAAAGGTACCTTGCGACGACCGCCGTAGGAAAAAATACGCTTTTAATAAAAATTTAAAATGTACGTATCCTCTAATGCTCTTTTACATGTAGTTGTAAAGAAATTTTTTCATAGGAAGTGAAATTTTCCCCGGGGGGTACAGGGGGGGGGTAATGGGGCGGTCCAGGGAGTGATTGAGTGGTCGAAATAATTTTTTATTGTCTTGATCAGTTATAGTGCACCAATACCTAGGAATATCTAGGAATACAAACAATAAAAAATTTTAAAAAAAATTTTTATTATCCCCCCCCAAAGGGGTTTAAAAAAAATTTAAAAAAAAAAAAAAAAAAAAAAAAAACAATTTTTTTTCCCAAATTTGTTAAAAAAAAAACATCAATTTGAAATTTTTATAAAAACCTCAATCTTAACCCTTCAGGAGGGTCGTGAAGGGGTGCTAATGGCAAATGGTACAACTAAAATCATTTTTTATTGTCATATTTGGTTTTAGAACGCCAAAATACATAAGAACACATAAATTTCAATTTTTTATAAAACTTTGGTGGTATTTTTTTTTTTAGTAGTATTAACCATAGTGGTACCTAAAACGCACCGTTTTGGATATGTTCGACTGTCGACTTTGAAAAATCTCAATAGCGCTCTAAATATTTCTAAATGGCGTCCAAACCAAAAATTTAGGGACATACGGTTTGGACAATTCGATTCGTCACGAATTACTCTCATTTCACGAATCAGTTTCATTGTAGCAAAAAGGTTGTACATTGTTCAGTGTCGCAAATACAGGAACCAATATCTGACAATATTTCAGCAGCTATAACTTCGTTTTTTCAAATAAAATGACTATTACAATTGCAAATCTTCTTTATCTTAATTAAATTAGGTTGGAGGTAATAAAAAAAGGTGTTTTTTTTATTTTAGTAAAACAAGTACAGAACCCTGTTCATTTAATATAAGTTATTCGATGTTATTAAATTTATCATTCAAATTCGAAAAATTCCCTTTCTTCGCGCATTTCAGAAGCCAGTTATAATTACGGTTGTGCTTAAAACTTCTTACCGTTTTTTTTCCGTAACAAAACTCGGGTAAAAGATTTCAAATGCGAACTTTAAGGTGAAGAATCCCTCACTCGCCGACCCTCGGTTTTACTAATCAGATTAAGCAGCTCATTAATTTAGCCAGTCAGGAATAAACTTCAAATTACGTAACTCATCAGCGAGAAGTCCGTCGCAAGTAGGGGCGGGTCAAATACGGGCGTAACGTGGATATGACGATACACCTACTACAAATTCGAATAATCCTGTTTGATATAAACATATACACTAATGGAAAAAATTAAAGGGTCAAAAAAATTTTTCCCAATTTTTAGTGATTTTTCAGAATGCTGTATCTCAGTGAAAAATGGTCTTATCGAGGTCTAAAAAAAGAGCATTTTGAAGCTTCAAGTTTATAGTTTTGAGATATTTCGGCAACGTAGTGTGAGAAAAAAAAATTTTTTTTGCTTTTTTTTTCAAGTCCACGAGCTTGAACAAAATTTTTCAAACTTAGCCATGGCATGGACCGGATAGCTTGTTTATTCAGCTTCAATTTGATCTTTTTTTTAATCTCGATACGACCATTTGTTGTTCAGATATCGAACTTTAAATCAAAAAGGACCCTTTTGTCTTTGATCGGCGATATCTCAGCAACCAACGGTAGCACAGAAAATCTAAGGGCAGTTCTGAAAACTGGAATAAAACGCCTACAAGGTTCTGCTGCGATTTTTGAGGAGAAATGTTTGTTTTATCCTTGACATGAATTTGAAAACAGGAAAAAAACGGGTAATTGATGGTTTTTCAGAACATCAACGGCTGAAATTCAAATCTTCATGAAATGACTAATGTTGCGTGTGCCTTTTGCAGTTGAATATACCCCCAAAAAACCATGCAAAGTTACATTACGATCTAACGAACCGTTTTCTTGTTGCAAACGGTCAAACTTTTGAAAAAATTAAAGGGTCAGGTTTTTTGAGCTTAAACATGTCCTAATCATGGCTATAGTGAAAAAACAATTTCCGCAGAATTTCCAAAAGAATGGAAAGAAGAGTATCCAATATAAATACCCTGCGAATAATCATTGAACAGTCCCAGGAATTTAACTCCGCCTTATTCCTCACATTTGTCGACTTCGAACGAGCCTTCGATACCCTGAAACACGCTGCTATTTGGAATGCTCTGGAACACAAGGATGTTCCAGGTAAAATAATTAATTTAATAAAGGCTTTATATGAGGGAGCCAGAAGTCGGGTTATACACAAAGGCACAATAAGAGAAGAGACTGCAATCACAAGCGGTGTGAAGCAAGGCTGTGTACTTTCACCCACCCTTTTTAACGTTGTACTCGATTGCGTCTTGCTTAAGATAAATGCGGGTTGATTGAAAGACCTAGAATACGCCGATGACATTTGTCTGCTATCACACACATACCAGGATATGAATCGAAAATTAGAACGTCTAGAAGAAGAAGCCCGGAGAATAGGACTTAAGATTTCCGGGCAGTACTCAAATACACAAGTTTCATCACCAGTAATGACAAGTTCCATAAAATGGGGATCATCAATCGATTCCAAAAAGTTAAGACACCTCTCTCCTTCTTTCCCTTTTTTAGAACAATTTTTACGCAGTTTTTTCTCATCCCCAACAGTGGTGTGATTCAAATTTAACACTTCCCCATCATTCTTGTCGTCAACCGACGATCTGAACGCACAAGATCCCGTATTCTATCGACGTTTTCATTGGTTCTTGAAGATGAAAGCCTTCCGCTGTGTACTTCATCTTCAATCGACTCTCTTCCTTCTGAGAATGCCTTAAACTACGAAAACAGTCACAAAGAACAAACAAAAGACTCTAACAAGTTCAAACTTGTACTGACGGTGCATTACATGTTAGCCTACCGCCCTTCCAAGTCCCGTACCCGCAATGTTGCTGGATCGGGCGCTACATTGCCAGTATCATTACTTAATTTACACACCTCGTATATTTAACAATACATAACGTTTAATTTCCTCTATTTTTTTACATTGAATTTCACATTGTACAAAAGATGACTAACGCATTCTATATAGTGGTACATACACCAAGTAATGTTTTATTTTTGTTTTGTCTTCCAGTTAATTAGCTTTGGAAGATTAGATTTCATTTGCAGGTTAGAGTTGAACAGCGGGCGTGCTGGAAACTCCTTAGAAAAGGGCCGCAACGTTCGTGCGTTTCTTCGATTCCTGATGGAAATTCGGTCGTGATGTTTTTCGAAGTTAATTTTATTGCCAAACCGGCCTTGGCCTCGCCCCGTAATTTTCTGATTGGAGTAAACCGATAGAGCGTTAAGTATATAAGTAATTTATAGAACGATTCATTTATAACAGATTGTTGACACTTGCCCACTTCGAGAAATTAAGCCTCGGTGTGTAGGTATACGGTTTTTTTGTTAATTTTCTCGCAACTCCCAGATATAACGGCTCGAATCGGCGGCGCGATAACCGAGACACGTTGTGTTGGCATTATTCATCCAGGGTAGGCGTAAACTTCCTCCATTCATTTTCGTAACGAAATCGATATCTAACACGACGCTTTTTATCTATCCACCGGGATGCTGCATCATCTCGAACCGGGGGCCCTGAGCAGTACAACGAATTCTAGGCATTTCTTTCGTTATAAGACGAGTCGAAAAACGTTTCTTTGAATTAAAAATCTCCGGTTCTTTTTTCTTACTACACTGAATTAAAAAAAAACTTAAAAAGTAATTACAACCAACTTACTATTCACAAAAAATAATTTTCATTAAATTTATAAATTACATTACATACATATTTAGACTGTATCAAAAAAAACGACTATTTTTTTTTTCAAAAATTACTCTGAAAATATTGTTCAGAATCTAGTCTTTCAAAAGTTATTTAAGGTTAAAGTTGAACTCACCAGAATTTTTGAGGTATTTTCACATTTTTGGTGAATGTATGAAACTAATTGCAAAATTTTTCAGAGTCTTTTTGAAATTTTCTGAGAGTATCCTCAGTCCATTTGATCGGTAGTTTTGTCCAAAAATCCTTGATTTGGACGCTTTTCTTTGATATGAACATTAATTTTTATTAGCAAACTTGATATTTTTTATCTGTAATGTTCTTTTCTACATTAATTATATATAAATCTAAGTTAAAATCATAATTATAAATTGTTTTTGCTTAATAATTATGATTTTTAACTTAGATTTAGATATAATTAATGTAGAAAAGAAAATTATAGACAAGAAATATCAAGTTTGCTAATAAAAATTAATATTTAAAATGTTCATATCAAATAAAAGCGTCTAAATCAAGGATTGTTGGACAAAACTACCGATCAAATGGACTGAGGATACTATCAAAATTTCATTTCAAAAAAAGATAATTTAAGGCAAAAATTTTGCAATTAGTTTGATAGATTCACCAAAAAAGTGAAAATACCTCAAAAAATTCTGGTGAGTCCAACTTTAACCTTAAATAACTTTTGAAAGATTAGATTCATCACAAAATAATAAGAGACGTTTTTCGTAGTGCGTTCAATTCCTTACAAGAATATGTCTTGGTATTATCAGTCCATAATCGGTTGAAGGGTTACAAAATTCCGAAGCTTGAAAAAAATTTCCCATGTTAATTAAATGGGAAATGGAAAATCGCGATGAGTCACCTCTTAATATTAAAATTAAGAGCTGATATTTTCACAGGCTCATTTTTTCGACATCCTGAACAATATTTTCAGAGTAATTTTTGAAAAAAAAAATAGTCGATTTTTTTTATACAGTCTAATACATATATACTTTGTAGAAAATAAAAAACAATGCACGTCACCGATTACGCTATTAAATGAGTGCAGTGGTATCATCACTCAATTATTGAATTTTGAATTTCGCGATTAGTATTCATTGTTATGCAGTTGGTAGCGGATTCGTTATATTATTTGATTTAGAAGTTGTCGTGTTGTATTATTTGACATTTGTTGATAGTTTGAAATTATCTGAACCTTACATTGGCTTTAATAGTAGTTTGTGTCTTTTTTGAGCTTCAAACTTATTTTGCGTTGAAAAACTGTTATTTTCAGGACAATCAAAGCGTTATGATTTTCAGACGTCCACTTGCGAAATGCCAAAACAGTTAAGACTGTTTTACACATACCAATTTATTGCACAATAAATTGTCCAATTTTAGTAACCGTTTACGCTTTGCAATATTTGTAACAATTTATTGGCCAATTTCAACACTGCCAACTCTCAACGACTAAAACCTAAGAGTTATCATAGGTTTGTCCCCCGCTTATCTCATTATTAGGTTGGTACAATGAAATAAATGTAAAAAGTTACTAAATATCCCTAAAATTGGCCAACAAGTTCTAAATTCTACAATTTATTGTGGACAAATTTCTGTTTTACACGCATTCCAATAAATTGAAGGTAAACTTGTATAATTTATTGTGGTGTGTAAAACAGTCATTAAACATTTGCTGCCAAGAGTTAGCACCATCTTTGCGATATGCTATTTTGAAAAAGAAAGAGACAGTAATGGTCCATTGCTACCCTTAACAGCTGTTAGAAAGGTAATTTAAATATAAAATTAAAATATTTATAAAAAGACAGTTCAAGATATTGTTTTAGCGTGTAGCAGCAGCCATAAACTTGAATGTTTATGTGGTTAATTCTATTTCACTAAAAGCAAAAAACAATGAACTTTTAAAATAAGCTACAAACACCTTACAACTTTTTTTAGCACTGCGTTTAAAAATGCGTTTGTCCGAATAGATAGTTGTTAAGGCTCGTATATCTAGATTCTATATACAGTAAGCGGCGGTCTAATGCGTCCATAGGTGGATATTAACAACATATAAAATGATACATTTTTATGTCATAGTTAGGCGAATTTACTTGGGCCGGGAGGGCAAAGCGAAACAAGGCAGAACCAACGGTCCAATGCGTCGGCTTCGGCGTACAAAATTTCGGCGAATTGTAGCTCAGGTCAGAGTCGGGCTCAGGTAACTACTATTGCAAAGCGATACACAGAAAATACATCAGAAATCATTAGTGAATATTCGAATAAACGTACTAGGAAACGTACTATTACACGACGGTATTTAGGTGTGGTAATGTCAGTGGTCACAAAAAATGAAACTTAAAAAGGACTTACCCATTAAAACTCATAAATTGTTTAATACAAAAAGTAACATTACTTTTTAAATAGCGGATGATATTTTGCAGGGCATATTTTTTGCAACTTTTTTTCGTCTTTTGTTAAACAGTTGCAGTTTTGTTACAACTGATTTTGTGTTACTTAATTAATTTTACCTTTAATCTGACGAAATATTAGAGTCTTCCTTGTCTCAAAACAGGAATTATGGGAGCAGGAATTTGGAACAGGTATACCCTGGAAAAACGAGTCTTCCTTCAAGGGCAGACCTGTCCCAAATATCCGTTTGGCAGGTATAAAAATTTGGAGGTAACACTCGAATATTTTGTCGGTTTAAAGGTAAAATTGATGAGTAAATTTAATCAATTGTAAGGGAACCGCAATTGTCTATCAAGAGACGAAGAAAGCAATATTGTACTGCTATCACCGACTTGTGATCTATGGCACGGATCCTGTATGCCCCACTTTTATAACTGGTCATTAAAAATGTAACTGTCATTATACCTTTATAACTTGTGTATCAAATTTCTTCGCATTTTAGGTCGACATTTTATGAGCTTCGTGGGTAAGTTATTTTAAGTGCCATGTTTCGGGACCACTAACATTACCACACCTAAATACGGCTCCATTTTGTAATAGTTAGGTCCCTTAGTACGTTTTAATTTTCTGTGAACTATCGTTTTGTAATAATAATAACCCGAGTCCGCCTCTGTTGAGATTCGCCGAAATCTGACGTAATCACCATGTTCATGTTAGTAGCATCTGCGCATGTCAAATTCAAACTACGCCATCGCTCGGAGACTAGAGGTTTGTTGTCGTTTGGTTAATTTATATTTTATATTAGTATGCAAACAGACAGTAACCAAAATATTTATGTCCCTGTGTTCGACCCTCGTCATTTACCGGAACTGCATTTTTCCTGTGGGATCTAGGTGAAACACAACCATGTTTTTCGAAATTTTTAACGATCCGATTAATCGTTGATATCGTCGGTGAGGGCCTATTGGGAAATTTTTTCGTTAAAAATGGCTTTAATATCCCTTACAGACCGACCACCAAAATGCCATTCAATTATTTGAACTTTTTCGTCAATGTAGTAAATATCCATTTTTATTTTTATGAATGTATGTAGTGCTTCCACAATGCTCGTAATAACGCACTTTTCTAATCAGGCACTAGACCAGAATAAAATATAAAATGGTATTTCAAATTTTAACTCAAACAGCCCTACCGACAAACCGGATGCCCTCTCATACGCCTGCGCTAGGACGCGATTGGTTCTCACCTCATGTTTAATCTGCCCAAAAAAAAAAAACTGAATTGCGCTTCATTCGGCTATGTACGCATTAGGGTGCCGCTTACTGTATACTCGTAGCAAACAAAATTATTTAAGTATCAAACACTCTTTTTCCTCTATTTGGTGTGTGGCTATTTGACTTTTTGCACACATTTTTTTGATAGGGCATTTTGCACACCTACCCAAGCCAACAATGTTGCGCGGAATTTCAACCGTAATAACGTTTCGGCGTTTACATTCGAACGACGTCGTTCGCGTTAATTGTCCGGTGGCAAAACTGCTTAATTATAGGCATCAAATTGTGCATAAACTGCAGGAATAAATCCGCACGGTGGCAGGCCGACCGGCAACAATCAAACGCCGTTCGCCGCGGAGCCTCGGCCCCAAACAATGCCGAAACACTTATTAAAACAATACAGAACTAATTAGCGCGGCCGCCGGCAGACCCCATTATACACCTTAATCCACTGTGGAAGGATTAAACGAAAATTCTTATTTATAATACCGCTCCGTATGCACGGAGTCGCCGCCGCCGGATTAATTTTAATTTAAATTTACGGGATACAACTGTAACGGTAGGGTGGAGTGGGAGAAAAGCTCGCGTCGGGAAACAGTGCGCACCACTCGAGAGGACACGAGCCCAAACAAAAATAAAAATCTTCAGTCGGTGCTGAACATAACGGTGTTAAGGGGGATTTCCGTTTGTTGGATAAAAAAAAACGATATTTTTTCCGACGAATTTTGTAGTTTAAGGTCATAATAATAAGTGTACCGAACTTAAAATCACAATTCTTAAAATTCTTAAAAGTTATGTTCGTGCGAGCGCGGAGTGTAACAGGACCGTAGTCAGTTTACGAATGAAAATGTTAATATGTTCACTAGGGTGGACCTTAATATTTTTTTTCGTTTTTTTCTCAGCGGGCCGGGTGAAAATCAGTTCTGGGTACCTAAAAACTTGTGCGGAAATCAAAACTGCCGCGATCGGAACCTTTTTTCCCGTGCCGCAAAGCGCCTGAAGTTTCTTATGGGATTTACATGGTAAAAATCACTGAAAACGTTCGATGCGCTCAAAAACTATGAAAATCATCAAATCTGATAGTCGCAAGGATATATTTCCATGTATTTTTTCCTCCTGAATCAGATGGAATCGTCAGATTTCGTTTATTTGTTGAGTGAAAAAAATATGGGCGAAAAATTGCGAAAAAACACCAAATTCAATTAAAAAAATTTGAAAAAAGACGAAATAATTTATTATGGTGATTGTACCTGACTCTGAGGAGTATTAAGCATATCATGATTCAAAGTTAGAGGTGTGTAGGGTAAAAAACCCACAATTTGATGTCCGGTTGAAGTCTGTAGGTGCCTCTGAACCGGAAATACGATCATTTCAAGTTGTACGCAAAATTCAGAAGCGTATATGGCGGAAGGCGATTTTTCTGTTTTTTCAATCCTGATTCTCAAACGATAGATTCTCCTGCATCGACTTAACGGTAGTTAAGGGTATTTAAGGTAGTTAAGCTTGAATAACCCTTAAATTACTCGACTGTTGAGAAACAAGCACTACCCGATTTACTACCCGATTATACCACGATAGCTCTCCAACTCCAAAGTATGATGCCAACGTTACAAGTACGTGTACGAACGTCGGATACTATAGTATGTTCCAATCCGAAATTCTCTTATAATCAATGAAAAATGACTTCAAGTTAAAGGTAATATTATATTAAGATGCTGAATTATTCGTATGATATTGATCATTTCATACTACCGTTAAATTATGCAAGTCGATGCAGGAGAATCTATCGTTTGAGAATCAGGATTAAAAAAACAGAAAAATCGCCTTCCGCCCATATACGCTTCTGAATTTTGCGTACAACTTGAAATGATCGTAATTCCGGTTCAGAGGCACCTACAGACTTCAACCGGACGTCAAATTGTAGGTTTTTACCTCTACTTTTGAATCATGATATGCTTAATACTCCTCAGAGTCAGGTACAATCCCCATAATAAATTATTTCGTCTTTTTTTCAAATTTTTTTTGTTTAATTTGGTGTTTTTTCGCAATTTTTCGCTCATAATTTTTTTCACTCAACGAATAAACGAAATCTGAGGATTCCATCTGATTCAGGAGGAAAAAATACATGGAAATATGTCCTTGCGACTATCAGATTTGACGATTTTCATAGTTTTTGAGCGCATCGAACGTTTTCAGTGATTTTTACCATGTAAATCCCATAAGAAACTTCCGGCGCTTTGCGGCACGGGAAAAAAGGTTCCGATCGCGGCAGTTTTGGTTTCCGCACAAGTTTTTAGGTACCCAGAACTGATTTTCACCCGGCCCGCTGAGAAAAAACGAAAAAAAAATATTAAGGTCCACCCTAAGTTTCTGTGAACATTGTTCACAGAAACTATGTTGCATCAAAGTACATTATTAAATATTATTACTTACTACCAAGCGCGAATATCACAGGGCCGACACTGTGCATGTCCTGCCCTTGACTCGTTGGCCTTCACAGCTCACAGCTGACTTGCATTACGAAAACTGCGCTAGCAATTTTAGTTATTTATGGCACGCTGTAACAGACAGTCGCCGGTATTGCATCGCGTTGATACGTTTCGTTTTTACGTATTCGGCGTGTGTTTAAATAACTTTATAAATATTAATAATGATTAGTTGAGGGGAGAAGTGAATAAAGTGAGGTATCATGCCAGAAGTGAAAAGAAATGGACGGGAAGTATTTCAAACGTGGTTTGACAGTGATCCCGAGGGTTTTAGCGCTCAATTTCGTGTATATTATTATAGACGAAGCTACCGATGCTTGCGGGCGTTCAGTAGTTAATTTTTTAATTGGTGCGTTAAAAAGTGACACTGCTAGTGACAGCCACCTTCTAGTTTCTAAGGTTCTGGATAAAATTAATCACGAAACGGGGAACCTTGTCTCAACACTGACGTTTGTCGGGTAAGTGCTGCCATTATTACGTGTTATCTTAATTTATATAGATATTTTATCCTTGACTTAACCGTACTATTTGGTAAAAATAGTACTATCTTGCTACATAATTTATGTAAACATATTATTATTTTCATTCGTTAACTGACTACGGTCCTGTTACACTCCACGCTTGCACGAACTCTAGTTATCAGTCATAAACCGACTCGGTGGGCATGATGAACAATATAAAACTATAAGTGTTATCAATTTTTTTAAACTACAAAAAATATGGAAAATTTTATGGGTAAAATTGACAACTTCTGTTTGACAAGTCACCATTTCCTCAAATATTATTATTATTATTATTATTATTTGGTTCGTCATACAATAGCCATATTACGTAAAGTACAATGACGTTTCAATTGTGTGTTTCAGATGATTTAGTGTTTAGATATTACGCCAACCAGCACCACAGGAAGTCCGAACGGCGTTATGATCGAGAACGAGCAGCGAGCGTAATTTCTCACAAAAACACCTCAAAAAACTACTGTAATTGGACTAATCACGTATAAAAAATTCTGTAAAACTTAAGAAAAAATTGAAACAATTGCTACATCAATAAAAAAATCTTTAAAAAGCAGTATTTTTAGTATTAGAAAAGGGAATCCCCGAGTCCGTGTGAATGTCCGTGGTGCGAATACAGTGATATGTGGCAGACGCTGGATATTTTTCGTTAATTTATTGTTATCTTTGCAATTACAAATTTTCGTAATTAACAATATGAAAATGTACTCAAAATATTTCATGTTACGTGCTTCAATATTTGGTTTCATACATACATCTGTAATTTGACGTAATGTTCGGTTATTCTGACGCTTCGGAACGCTTCTTGTATCACACAATGCAACATAGCACTTTCGAACCATATTTATTTAACATTCTGATTGTATTTTTATTAAAGCCAAACGGCATGTAAACATACGCATTGACAGCCTACATTCATAAACAGTCATATGTGGTCCGCCGCAGATCACGTGACTTTCGCAGATCACGTAACTTTCGCAGATCACGTGACGTCGAGGACAGCACTGCTTACAGCGCCTTCTGGAGGCGGACGTATATGAGACCATGACACCGAACGACTTCGGTCTCCTTAGTTCTAGTCTTCTTGTGCAAAACCATACTGTTTTAGCAAGAGTCGCCACTGATCAATTGACACGGATAGACAACACATTACACTACTCAATAAGTTGGTAGAATGAAAGACAGATGGCGCCTAAGGCACTATTCACAAATCTATAGATTTCTTAATAGTACCAATCTTCAAACGATACGTGTCAATATTTCACGACATTCCGAGCATTAGTTTACAAGTTACAGTTACGCAACTTTTGTAATTTTTGAAAACAATGGAAATATCTGAATTTTGTGTGTTGCTGGATGCATGCTGAACGCTCTGGTCACTCAAATTCGGCAGTTGTTCCAGAAAACATTAAAAAAGTGCACAAAAACGTTTTGGAAGACAGTAAAGTGAAGTTGCGTGAGATAGTTGACACCTTAAAGATATTGGAAGGCAGTGAATGAAAGCATGAGAGATGAAGGCATGAGAAAGCTCTGTTTGAAGTGGGTACCTGTTTGCTCATTGTTGGCCAAAACCAACAACGTGTCGATGATTCAGAGCGTTGTTTGGAGCAGGATCAATAGTGAATATTAAATAGCATTATTTGTGAGTCAAGGACGAAATCGCTCGCCATGTGAAAAAAAAAACGAAATATGGCCCCAAACGAAAAATAAAAAAGTGCTCTTTCACCAAGACAATGCACCGTGTCATAAGTCGGTCGCAACAATGGCAAAATTACACGAATTGTACTTCGAATCGCTTCCGCACCCACCGATTTCTCCAGATTTAGCCCTCAGTTCGCAAATCTCCAGTAAAGGATAGCTAGAAAGAAATATGGCTCCAATAAGGAGGTGATCGCCGAAACTGAAGCGTTTTTGAAGGGTTAGACAAACCATTCTATAAGAAAGGCATAGAAATGTTAGACGAACGTTGGAATGAATGTAACACTCTTGAAGGAGACTATGTTGATGAATAAAGTTGAATTGTGTCTAACAGTTGTATTATTAGTCATTCTACTGCTACAAGCTGTCGCTTGGTAAAATATAAAATCAAAACAAATATTTCAAAATGGAAAATTAGTGATTATAAGTTAAGTACTTCTGCCCCACTCTACTCTAAACCTGGTTTTGTGCCGGCCGGTTCGAATCCGATGGATCCGCAGAAGGAATTGTAACGTATTAATAGAAAAGCCGACTAATCTCCGCAACGTTCATTTTCATCGAAATCGAATAAATATTGAATTATCTCTCTAATAATAATATCGCCTCAAGTGGATTGTGTATAGTCTACCGGGAATTCCCATTTAAAGTATTCATCTGGCACTATACACACGAATAAGGGGTACTAAATTGATATTTTATTGTTGTATTAACTATTCAGAGTCGTTGGACGAAATGCTGAATGAATTTCTCGTTACTGGAAATGCACATAAGTTTGATTTGATACGAGGTCAAAAGGTCAATGAAGTGTAAAAACGTGCATACTCTAGTGGTATATCCATACAAAAAAAACAATAATATTTTGAAACTTTCTTACGAAGTTTATTTATGTTTTCTGTATTGTCTTTTTAATTTATCAAAATGAATAATTGAATACTGAACAGTATACAAACCAAACATATACAGAGTTTTAGATTCTTAATTTGTTAATTAAATTTTTTTAAGATTGTCTAACTCAAGACAGGTGCAATATTGGACTAATGTATGTTTAATTCGAATGGCTTATTTTGACCTCTATTACTTACTACCACCTTTTAAGGAGTTACGTCTATTTGAATTTTTTTATTTTTTTGTTGGCTTAAACGACGTAAAAACAACCCAAAAGTGATAACCAATGGCTACCATGGTCCCAAAATTTTTTTAAACGACCCTTAAAGCTAAATTTTAAATTAACTTCTAATGCTCCGAAAAGCTTTTGAACGCTTGACACGTTTAGTAGTACTAGAGTCGCTTAGCTCAGTTAGTACTTTTATAAACGATACACATACTAAGTATAGATGGCGCTGGTACAGGTGTACTAAAATTTAATCGAGTGGTCAGTCTATACCGGCATAACCTTTATACCGTTCAAAACTAAGGCGATTATCTTAAAACCAAGTTTTTCAACACCGCCTTACAAATTACTTCTGCAATTTTCATCGGATCGACTTGAAATTTTAACTGTAGCTTCTCAGATAGATTTTAAAGAGAAGTGCACACGATTATTAAGATTGATTAACAATTACGTTTTTTTATAAACGTTTAAATGTAAACTTTTTTGTTAAAAAAAATCAAATTCACGTCAGTCTGTGAAAAATGATTTTTTTTCATAGTCGTGTGTACTTCCTTCTCTGCTAAATTTAATATAGAATATGTAAAATTTTTGTTCTAGGTGCAAATGGAAATGTTTTTTATTCGTAAGGCAGCAGACCTCCTAAAAAAGACATGCTACTTCAGATGTCTATACTGTCGTCATTTTTGGAAGAAAAAATGACATAAAAAAAGGTTTTATACACCTTTTGATATGTTTAATTAACCCTGTAAATTCTATTTTGATTGTTCAACTGAATCGTTAAAAAAATCCTAAAAAAAGTTCAGACTAATCCTAGAAATCCTAGAAAGTTCTAAATTTCAGACAATTCAAATAGGTGTAACCGCTTAACCTATATTAGTCGGAAACACTTTTAATAGAACACCCTGTTTTTTTACTTATCTGCAAGAATTATTCCCTCTACTTGAAGAAGGTTTACTTTGTTGACGTTTTATTCAATAGTTTTGGAAATATTTCAATTAAAAGTATAAGTAATTATGTATTATCTTTAATAAAAATTATCATTGGCACCTTCACCATTTCCATTGAAGTGTATTATCGTCGCCTCCACCATTTCAAATAAAATTTTCCATTGGCGTCCCCCTCATGTTGGCACAAAGTAGAAAATACAGCGTAAAATGTGAGTGTAAATTTAATCTACATATTTTCATTAAATAATTTTGCGTTTAAAATTTTGCAGTCAAACAGAACATGCAATCAACACTAACCTCTCAAAATATTAATATTTGTATAATACAAATAAAACAACAAACGTTTTAGATGAATTGAATTTAAATAACTTAACAAAAAAATGTAACGCATTAATTTTATAGCCCGTTACTATTATTAACAACCCCTTTTATTATGCAGTCCGTGAAACAGAACAGCAAACGTGGTTCACACTAGCGTTCGAGAATATGCATTCCTTTGCGCACAAAGCCGGAGCGAAATTGGAACAAAAACGCCTTTGAAGTTGTTGCGGACTTCAAAGGCTATGTTATTATGATATTAATTTATAAGCTTATAAATTAATAAGTACGGATATAATTCGCTTACTGGTGTTAGCTGCATATTATGCCAATTTACATATGCAGACGTAAATTTTGTATGTGAAGTTGTATGAAGAATTTTTCATTTAAGGGAATCCTGGCGTGGATACTGGAGCCTTCGGCGTAGAAACTAAAAACTGGACGTTTAACACCGAACTACTATACGTTTTTCGACGCGCGTTTCGTCAACTAAGTTGGCCTCTTTAGGGGGAGGATTAAAACTAAATTCTAACTTACACACTTTTTTCGTTTATCAAAGCAAACAGTGGTGGGTATCGGACTATTGTCCTTATTCATACTACTGTTACACTTACTGATTTCTAAACTTTCAAAGGCATCCAACTGTCTACTGTTTTTTACATTTCTAATTATTTTAAAATTATTTATGTCTTATGTGTTCTTTAAATCTAGTCGAAATAGATCTTTTGTTTTACCAACATACTTCTGACTATAGTCTTTACAACTAAAAGCGTCTGTAGTTTATTTTTAGAATTATAAACAAAATTTATATTATTATCAAAGCAAACAGTGGACTGGTGGGTATCGGATTATTGTCCTTATTCATACTACTGTTACACTTACTGATTTCTAAACTTTCCAAAGCATCCAACTGTCTACTGTTTGTTACATTTGTAATTAATTTTAAATTATTTATGTCTTATGTGTTCTTTAAATCTAGTCGAAATAGATTTTTTGTTTTACCAATATACTTCTGACTTATAGTCTTTACAACTTATTTCGTATATTCCTGACTTTTCGTTATTGTCGATTTTGTCTTTGGGGTTACCCAAAAGCGTCTATAGTTTATTTTTAGAATTATAAACCAAATTGATATTATTATTCTTAAAAACTTTATATAGTCCGCGGGTGAATTTAGGTTCATATGGTAATGAAACAAATTTCGAATTGTCAGTATCTCTACAAAAAGTCGTGGAATTGTACAGGGTTCTCTTAAATTTATGCTTCCTTATTAACGTATCTATTAAATGGACAGAGTAACCGTTATTCTTAGCTATATTCTTGATTATTTTTTCTCATGTTCAAACTCTCTTTACTGAGGGGAAAATTTAACAAACAGTGAATTCGAAAATTAAAACTTGCCATTTTATGTTGAAAAATGTGGTGTGAATCGTTGGAAATTCTAAAATCTAAGAGTCGTGGTTTCTTTCCTATATACATCAAACTCTAACTTATTTTCACTATTTCTAATAACTAATACATATAAAAATGGCAGCTGGTCATTGTGTTCCATTTCATATGTAAATTTTATGGTAGGGAAACGGTTATTTAATTATCAATCAAACAAAATTATCTAAACTAATTGCTTTTATAACAAATACCGTGAAGATATCGTTCACATAACTGAACCAGACTCTAGGGAAATACTTTCCTTTGCTTCTGTCTCAAATTTATTCATATAAAGATTTGCCAATAAAGGAGTTACAGCTGATTCATACAAATACGAGTAAGCCGAATGTATTCCTTAATAATTTTATCGTCAAATAAACCATTTAATTCGAGTAATTCCCTGAGGTAGTCCAAAGTTTGCGGAATTGGGACTCTTGGAAACAATGAGCATACATCAAACGAGACCAAAAGTTCACCTTCTTGCAATTGGATCTTTTTTGATATTGTTATTTAAGGGAATATAGATATAGCAGATAATATTTTTTGATTGACCTTTCTTTATTTCGAATAGTTCGATTCGATTTTCTGGTTATAAAGATACACAAAATGTGTGTAATAGACTTATCTTCAGAGATATATTTCATGAAATCCTGAAGAAAAATTGCAATATTTCTTATTACCATTACATTGTCGGTGTCACTTTTAAGTATTGACTTCTTCGAATAAAATATTGACCTCCCAACAAAATATTGTAGCAAAGCGGTAAAAATCCCTTACCATCCTTAGCACTTCACATACTGTTTATCGTTAATTAAAAACTATTGATTATTATAAGCATCTTACGAGTATAAACACGCTTAAACGTTGAATTACATTCCAACGTTGTTACAACGTTACTTTAGGAAAGACAAATGCAAATATTTACGCTTTTGTTGAGAGAACCATGAGCAACATATTTCTAGGTTTGTACAAAACCGGCAATTGCTGAATTAATATTTGAAATCAAACCAACTTGAAGGGGAAGTGGTGGGAAATCTACCCGTTGTGTGAGTACTCAACAAGAGACACGACAGTGCCAGTCGCAAGACTGACAACTTTACATAGTAATTCCTGAAATGTAGGTCGATTTGCAAGATTTTACACTCTGTTTAGACTTTTGTCATTTTTAAAAGATTTAATAGAATATATTTCTTACGTAGCACGTAGTGCTATCGCTGATCTGTCTAATGTACAGTCATTAAATAAAGACATCATCCTCCTCCTCCCCTTAACATCTGAACGAATTGAGTTAGCAAATTCGGACAAATTCGAGGTGAAACTAGACTAAGTAACGTTTTTTTATGAAGGCATTAGCGCTTTAAAATGATGAAAAATTACCTATTCGTACGGGGTCACGTAACTTTTCGCACATGTCAAATTTGACACTTTTTTCAAAAAAAAAAACACTGATTGTTGATTTCAAAAAATTTTGTAAAGACAAATTGTTTCTTTGTCAATTTTAAATAAGTATTTATAAGCGAAATCTTTATTATTTATAGTAAGTACCTATATATTTAATATACACGTTGCATATTTTTCTTACATTAGTAAATGTACTGCGAATAAAAGTATAATAGGCAAACAAAAAGATCAATCTGAACTAGATTCAAAGAACATGTAGAATAGAAAAATCTTCTGTAGCTCAACATGATTTTGACAACAATCATAGGATAGACGTTAGTAGCTTAAAACTAATAAGAAATATAACAGATAGTAGAAATTATTAAATGTGATATTAGGATGAATAAAGATAAAGGGATGATACCTAACACTTCACTGTTCTGGTTAATAAAATTGGGCAAAACTTACAGCATACTGAGCCGCAACTTTCATATAAATACATTGTATAACAATAAATTATATAAAACGTCGGGATAGTTGTCTGTTGTAAGTCTGGTGATCTTAATAGTTAGCAAAAGTTTAGGTTTTCTATGTGCCTGAGGTTTCGATCGATCAGGTCTATAAGGAAATCAAAATTTCCAATTCAAAAGGTTGGGGAGGGTTTTTTGTGAAAAAGCACGATTTTTTTCAATGATTTTTTTTTCAACTTCGATTTTCGTCGACTTCCCGGTTTGGAATGACTCTAAAATCTTTGTAGATCGTGTACTTTTTGTCTAAACTTAGAGTATCGATGATTGTGATAAATTTCGGTCCACAAAATTCAAAATGGCGGCCAAAACGCCAAATTTTTTTACTTAAACATTAGGAAATTTTTTTCTCGAAAACTATAGACTTTTGGAAAAAAATCATAAGAACAAAAAATGTTTAAAATCAATCAAGGAATGCACTTTGTGGCTTGTGAACTTTTAGGAAAGACCAATTTTTGAAACCTTCTAACGGGAAAATGGACAAACTGGGCCGAATTTTTGTTGAAAAATTTGTTTAGGACTAACAAAGGAATTTTTGGAAAAATGGCCAAATTGAAAATGGCCAAAACGTGACCAAAAATTCTGAAAAAAATCAGGCGTGCTCTTTGGATGAATCTGAACACATTTTGTTCTCTAAAGTTCTCCAGGTTTGAGTAAAAACACGTGAACAATGAAAGTTTCCCCTGACAATGTGTCCTTTTTGCCAAGATATTGGACACCCCATGTTGGAATTAATTTTTTCTAAGTACATAACTTTTCAGTACAACTCTCGAATGCACTTTTCCCGTAGTTTTCTGTCGAAAGAAAAATTTTTTTTCAGTCAAAAATCATGTTACAAAAAATATAGCTGAAAAATCGTGCTCTTTTCAAATTAAATGGCCAAAAACAGGGGTAAGGTTCAACTTTTATGATTATTTTTTGGTGCCATTCGAAAGAGCACCCCCAAAAATGCTCAGACAAGCCTTTCCAGATTTTTTTCCATCGTTTCTTGTACCTGGCACGTTGCGAAAGAGGGGATATACAAAAACTGTAGTTTTGACGTTAAAGGGTTAGTAAGAAACAGGACGAATTCAGTACCCTACAAACATGGGAATACAAATATCGTTCGGGGTAAATACTCTTCGCACAAGGAACATTTTTATTTATCAATAACGGTGGTTGCCGGCTATTTCTGAAGCGAGGAATGTCGACCTTAAAGGGCTCATTTCCTCCGTTCTATTTATCCCCGCTTTATTGAGTGGCCGGCGACATAATTGCAAGGCCCGCTACACGCATCCCCATATTGGTTGCCCCTTCGGCTCTTACGACCCGAATACATCTTTGTTTACCGTACCCATTGACATATTTTAATCAGGCAGCGGCAGCCTTCGTTCGGAGGTGCTAATGTAGCGAGCGCTCCGTGGCCCCAAGTAGTTCGGAGCGACTGTTTGTTCGGCAAACAAATGTTTCATCAACACACAGCGTCGGCAGGGCCTCGAGATGAACCTCGACGACGGAGCTTAAAGACGCTACCCTTTGACTTATTTCAGACTCATTCGCTCGAATCGGATGCGCGCCCCCGTGTGAAGTTAGCTACTATAGTGGAACGCTTTATTTAAATAGTATACACTCTTATAAAGGATGGGCCATCTATTGGTTTATTCTTAACCCTTTGTAATGCATGGCATACACTGTAGTGTATGCAAAAGTTTTCTGTAGATTCAAACATACTTTAAACAATCTCAAATGTATAAAGTACACTTCAGTGGATATAAAATAGTCTCTACACTTGATGCCATCAGTGAAGTGTGAAACTAATGTTACCGACGACTTTAGTCAACTGGTACCAGTTTAACAGCAAATCTCAACGATGGAAGACTTGCTCAAGTGTATTGAAGCTAGAAAGTTCTATGGACTGCCTGAAAAGAAGGTAAAAATTGTTTTTGTGTTATTTGTACTTACTATTATTTCCTGTTATTATGACTTTATGCAAAAAGTTGTCCAAGCTTCTTACTAATGAGCATTTTTCACACATCCACTGTAGTGGATATCATGCAGTGCCTACTTGTGTGGTAGATGTTAAGTACGGTAATAATATTTGATTATTTTTTATTTTCTGTTGTAGAATGTGGTGTTTGCTGATCTTCAACATTCTGGTGATTCTGAGGATGAGGAAGTTCGTATAGTGCATTCTCAAGATGACGCCCAAAGCTCGTCGGAAGATGGTTATGTGGAATTACTGGAAGAAATTTCCGATAATGATGAATATGACAGTGAAGATGATATCCCTCTAAAAGAACTGCAACAGAGGATGGTAGCACAACGTACTGAGTGGACCCTAAGAGACAATTCTAGAGGACCTGACATGCTGCCTAAGTTTCAAGATACCTGTAGAGTAAATGTCAGTACAGAGTCCATGTTTGATCTGTTTTCGTCGTTTCTATCGGACGAGATGGTAGACAATATTTTCTACCAATCAAATCTATATGCCACTCAAAAAGGAAAATCTTGAATTTGACAAAAAAATAATTTTACGTGTTTTTGGGTATAAATATTGTAATGTCATACATCCGATACCCCCGCATTCGATTGTACTGGTCGTCAGATGATGGTCTTAGAATGGACATGATTGCAAACTCAATGACAGTAAATAGATATGAATTCATACTTAGGATACCTACATTTTGAGGAAAATCCTGTAGACAGTACTTCCTGTCAGATGATAAATTGTGGAAATTGCGTCCATTTTTAGACAAAATTGCAGTACAACTTTTTGAACGTCTATTCAGCTGAAGAGTACCAGTCAATAGACGAGCAGGTTATTCCTCTCAAAGTAGGCTTAGTATCAATCAATACTTGCCAAACAAACCCAACAAATGGGGTGTAAAATGTTGGATCAGAGCCGGTGTAAGTGGCTGCATGTACCAATTTGAGATCTACCAAGGAGCTAAGAATAGAGCCCCCGCAAGTCGGTTAGGGGCTACAGCTGACGTTGTTCTACAACAGAATTCATGAAGCAGGTACTTTGTTACTTCTGACAAAGACATGAAAAAACAACCAAGAGGAACATCTTACATTGTTGCCAAAGAACAATATATCAATAACTAAATGGTATGACAGAGCCTATGTTAGTTGCTTCCTCTTGTGTCGGAAAAGAACCACAAGATAAAACTAAAAGGTTTAGTAAAAGTGACAAAAAAATTATCGAAATAGATCGCCCATTTTCAATAAATTTCTATAATAAAAACATGGGTGGGGTCGATTTATATGACCAGTATTTAGCGATGTACCCTATGCGACGAAAGAACAAAAGATGGTATATCAAAGTTTTTTAGATGTTTCGATAGTAAATGCTTTCATTGTATATAAAGCAGCGGGAAACACCGACAAAGATTTTCTGCAGTTCAAAGCAAGCATTGCAAAAACATTGCTAGTGAAGGGTACAAAAGAATCCAAAGTAGGACGCCCAAGATCAGTGACACCACCCTCGATTATAAAAAAAAGAGCGTGTCAGACACGTTCAGGCTGAGGTGAGATTTGACGGTGACGGGGCATTGGCCACAATTAACTGATATCAAAAATGCAAACTGGTGTAAATCTAATACTTGTAAAAGAAGGACAAAGTAAATATGTAAAAAATGCAAGGAATATATCTGCCCCGACTGTTTTGAAAACTTCCACACTAGACGCTAAGTTGCATGATATCCACTGTAGTGTATGTAACTATTTTTTGAAAATGTTGAAAAAATCACGATGTAATCATACTTTTATGTGTTAAGGGCTGTTTGTTAATAAACTGTTTAAACAAATTTGAATTTTATTTCCCAAAAATTGAATTCTGAAAAAGTCATGCATGAAAGGGTTAAACTGAGTGTATTTCTACATTGCCGACACTGACGCGCTTGACATTTGACATAGAGGGTTAGAAAGTCCAAGATTTCAAAGCCGCGCATTAAAAGATAGAAAAGAATAAACTCTTCAAGTAAAGGGAACTGACAGAGAAATATAATATCCTTAGTTGCCAGACTGATATGTCTTTTTAAAACTTTTTTGAGATTTATTCTCTGTCTCTTCTTCTCTTTTATTCTCTGTCTTTCGTGTTTACATCAATAGGGAACCAATAAAATTATGTAGGCGGCACGCCCCACCCTTAAATTATAATACGCACGTGTGAATTGAATTCTTGTCTAGACTCCAAAGTACAATAACCGAAATAAGAAATCAGTGCCTGCGTAAATTAAATATTCATATTGTGATTAAATAAACGTTTTTACTATAATAACAATAACGATGACGGGATACACTAAGGAGGAAAAAGTGCAAATAATTAAACTAGGTTTTTTGCGAAGCACAAAGGGGCGACATTTTTGAACCGCTTATTCAATAGGCATTTTTTCTATCTTTCGTCTTATAACCGGGTTGATTTATTTTTTTATTTTTTATAGAACTTCAATTTTATTTTCTTGCAGACCGGTGAGTTAAGGAATACAAAAATTTGAAAATAAATACAATTATGTCCGTACACTTCTTTTAAGTGTATGGGATTATTGTAAAAGTCAGAATTACGTAAGAATTTCGTTTCATACAGCTAAGTCGATGTACACCCCCATAGCTGCGAAAAAAGTATTGGAGTCCCACTCAAATTCGGCGATAGGCGGTAGGTGATAGGCCGTGTCAAATACCCCTCTCCACTTTCTATTACGCGCAGGTCTCATACGTTTCTAATACGTGCACGTGGACGTCTTTGTCTGTCCTTACTGGTGTCTTTTAACTTATTCTCTTCCACATGTATCGCCAATATGTAAAGGTGCAATTTCCTAGGGTGTATATGTGGTGTCTAACCTCCGTTGTAAGAAATTGATCGTTTTACTCTTGAACAATGTAACAGCATTACAGTAAATGGAATGCGTTACAAAGACATATTAACTGATCTTTTGTGGCTGCGATTGGACGATTTGGACTTGAACGAGCTTTGGTTCCAGCAGGATGGAGCAACGTGTCACACAAGCCATGAAACAATCGATCTTTTGCACACTAATTTCTCTAACCGTGTTATCAGCTGTTTTGGAGACATTAATTGGCCATCGCGCAACTGCGATTTAACACCGTTGGACTATTTTTTATCGGGACATGTTAAGAAGCGTTGTTACTCCAACGATCCACAAACAATTGACGCACTGAAGGAAAACATCAATCGGAGTTATTCGTGCAATAGAGCAACAAATAATCGAAAATGTACTGCAAAATTGGGTGAAAAGAATGAACTACTGCCAAGCCAGCCGCGACGGCCACTTAACTGAAATTGTTTTTCATAAATAATGGGAAGGCATACTTTCTTGAATAAAGCAACAATCATATTCAACGATGTGATTTTAATAGAAATTTTAAAAAGAAACCCAAATGGTCCACCCTATAGATAGAGACGTTCAATTTCGCCGATTTTCGGAGGCGTTACAATGGGGGGCAGGCCTGCTAACGGTTGGAATAATTACACGTTTATAAATGGAGAGTTTTTAGAGCAAATTTAGTATATAGCATCGTTGTTGCATAAAAAAAATGTTAAAGTGGAATATGTGAGGTTGTTTGCACCCTTTTTTGCCACATTTTAAATTAGCACAAATATTGGCAAATTTGTCCTATCTATAGGGTTCTATCTATCTATCGGCATCATATAACTCTGAGCATCGAGTTATTTTTTTCCTTGGTTTTCCTCGGTTTTTAAGAATTGTTCTTGAATTTCAAAAAAGTGAAAGCCATCAAACTTGCCATGAACGTAAACAATATAATTGAAAAATGTAATTAACTAGTGTTCATTGCTTTTTGTTACTATAAGTTTCAATTTTCAGAAAATGCTATTGCCCAAATTTTCAAAATTCGTATCGAAATAGTCTCAGAAACATTCCAACGGGTGGTCACCGTAAGACACACCCTGTATATTAAATTCCCGTTATGCGTCATCTAACACTTGAAACGCTTGCTCCTAAAATAGATTGCTGTATCGTGGTCTTTTAATTTCTGCTATCTCCGTGGCCAACGACACATGTGACTATTGTTGCAACAGTTGAGGAAAATGTGAAATAAATTTCCTAAATCTGGAAAAGAGAGACTTGTATTTGGAGAGATAGGAGGCATATAACTAGAAAAGGTATAATGTTACGTCCCTCAGACAAAAAAGTTTCTTAGAATTCCATAAATATCATTGTGTCAAAAGATCGTTTATACCATTTGACCATGTTTATACCATTTGACCAATAGCCTATACTCACAAAAAAAAAATGACGATACACTAATTTTTTAGGTTGGTTAACAAATGTAGCAACTAGAGTCTTGACCAAACATTTAGCTATAAATCGTATAAATAGTATACGATGTACAACTGTTTGAGCCAAGAGTGAAAAATTTGAAACAAAAATTTGAAACAAATGTGACATCTAATTTGAGACTGAGGGAGGAATTTAGTTCCTATTTCAAACTACGTTTTCTTTTCATGCAAAAAATGAATTATATTCAAAAAAGTCATTGTAAAATCATATTATAAGCTCTTTGTCACTGTTATGCATAATTTTTGTATCAAAACGATTAACCTTCTTTAAACAGTATAAGGAACTTAACCAAATACAAATTGGTTGGGAAAAACACTGGGGCCTTTTACATTGTGTATTTTCCTTTGACGGTATTCCAATATCCTTAAAATATACACGACTTTTGAAAGTATCAATATGCATTATTTTTTGCTTTAAACGGCGATCATTTTTACCCAACTTATAGCTCTTTGAAAACCACCTAAAAATTCGGGATTTTTATTATGTCCCTTAATTTCTGCGCCTAGTGTATAATGAATTCCGTTTGATCATTAGTTAATCCAATAAGGTATACATTCGCATTATGCAAATACAGTCCAGATAAAAGGGTGCCTGATTGATGGCTTACCTCTTTTATCGCTACATGCGAACGGTCCGCAGATTAAGAGAAAGAAACAAATGTGGACGGCCCTCGGAGATCCCTAAATAAGGGGGAGGATTGCCGAAGGTCCGTATTTTAGATTAAGTAGAGAACACGTTATGGGAGGAGCCTCCTTTGATGCAGCACACTAAAGATTCATAGGTCAAGAGAGTTGTGGCCAGAAGGCAACATTAGAGATTAAAGGAATGTAAATTTAAAAACAGAATATATAACTATTATTTGTATGCTTCTCTATACAAAGTATGTTTAACTGGATTCTTAAAAATAAATTAAATTATAAGAGTATTAGTTATGATTTTGTATTTGTTTTCAATAAAAACTCTATCTGTATAATTGTGCACCTAGAGAGTCTTTAATAATTAATTAAATGTGAGTAAACGCGAAGAGGCTAAAATTATGTTTGGGCAAAAACACTTTCAAATAATGAGATTACAAGAAAATATATGACAACAAACGGTAGAATATAATTAAAAATGTTAAAAGTTGACCAATTTATATGTATGTATGTATGTATATGTAAAGGATAAAGAATGCACACGTAGTATTTTGTTTCCTAAACCAGACACAGATTATTTTGTTGTCACTGTCACCACTGAGTTAGAGGAGGCAAAACTTTTTTCGGTTCTATACACTCCCAAGGCAACAAATATGCTCAAAATTGCAAGACTTAAGAAAGTTGAAAATTCGCTTTATGTTTTGTGGACTAAGTTTTGAACCCACATCAGTTTGGTTATGACAAAGTATGAAAGTTTTTTGTTTCCTAATTGGCCTAATATGAACTTTTAAATTTAATTAACTTCTGAATTAAATCTGAATTTCTGAACACAGAGAATCCTAAAAGATTCTGTTAAAATAAATATCCACAATAATATACATATACCCGTAATTATGTTAAAACATTTAAAGGGTGTGTTGTACAGGTGAATATAAAGGGGGGTTTTTCATATAAACCCTTTCGATTAATACCCATACAAGGCGATCCAAAAAATTCGTTTCAATTTTTGTTTTCTCAATAACGGAATAACTTGAGAAATTGAGATTTGCACCCATATGGGCTTGAAACAAGCATACCTTATTCATTTTGTTCCATAACTTTTTTGTGTGTTAATTTTTTACATTCCAAAAATATGCACGGTATAGCACAGTTTCTATTTTGTCGAATATGCAACGGTTATAAAGGAACAAAAAAAACTTGTCTTATTGGCCTCATTAAGCTGAATAAAATTCGTAAAAACGCATAGTAGGCATGTTTGACTATAATGTTTCTTTTATTGTACCCTTCAAAGTATTTGGCAATTGCCAAATGTAAGATGGTAAGTTAGTTTTTGTGGTGCAAATGTGTTAATCATTTTTTTCATTTTTCCTTGATTATCATTACACATTCGAAAAAATAGAAATGAGTTAATAAGTTTTTAAAGATCTGTGCTATATCATGCAAATTTTAGTAGTGTTAAAAATTAACCCACAAAAAAGGTATGATATGGTACCCACAAAAATGAATAGGAGTTGCTTGTTTCAAGCCCATGAGGGTACAGAGGAGAAAATAAAAATTTTACCCACAAGATGTCCTTCTATTAGGAAAAGACACACACTAAATCTCAAATTCTTATATTGAAACAAGTCATTCCGTTATTGAAATAAAAAAAAATACAAATGTATTTTTGGCTCGCCCTGTATGTACGAAAAACTATGCATGGAGGGCTCTAATCGAAAGAGTTTATAAGAAAGACCCTATTTAAAATTACATGTAGTATACGAGAAATATACATACCTATTCTAACTTTGAGGAGATTTGTAAAATTAAATCCGAAATTTTGTTTCGAGTTAAATATTTTGAAACTAAGAAAATTTTGTTACACCTAACTGCAACACTTATTTACCTAAAGGAACGTTAATATTACAAGAACTAGTTAAAAATTTCGAAAAACTATTCTGTGAATAATTTTTGATTCGATTTAGTCCAGTAGGCTGAGATTTTTATGTGTTCTTGAAACATATAGGGCTAGTTTTGACGGTTTCTTACGTATTTTATTGCGTAGAACGCAATGCGCGGGGTCCGTCGAGTTGAAACCGTCCGCCAATTTTTTACATTAACAATTTGTGAAAAAAAAATGTCTTTTTTTCATATTTTGCTTATATCTCCGTTCCTTGGCATATTTTATATAGCATATGCATTTAAGAAGTTGTAGCCTATTGAATTTACAAAATTTTAAGCCCCACCCCAAGTCTCCAAGTGCTATTGTTAACTTGCAAATGACTGCTGAAATTGAAAAAGTGCTTTTTTTCACTATTTTTTTTACTTCGAAAGTAGGGCGACTATGATCATGAAATTGACGCTCATTTTTTTTTAAATACGTCTAGATGCGTACTTTCAAGATATTATAGTCACAATTCTGAGAATTTCGAAGCGGCGCGAACGCTAAAACAATATACATATAGATACGTCGCGTCAAAAAAAGGTAGCCGCGTAGAAAACGTTATAAAACTGGCCCAAATTAATCAAAATCTCAAAAAAGTCTCGCAAACTTGAACAGATTTATGATTTTTTTAGCTCAACCCCGTCAATATCGTAAAATAAACAAAGAAATGGCGTCATTGTTAATTAAGGCTTACAAAAAAATTCGATCGTTAATTACTCGAACTATTATTTTCTAACTTCATACTACAAACAGCAGTCATTTGCAAGTTAACAATAGCACTTGGAGACTTCAGGTTGGGCTTAACATTTTGGAAATTCAATAGACTACAACTTCTTAAATGCATATGCTATATAAAATATGCTAAGGAACGGAGATATAAGCGAAAATGTGAAAAAAGACGTTTTTTTTTTCACAAATTGTTAATTTAAAAAAATTATCGGACGGTTTCAGCTCTACGGATTGTGTTCTACGTAAAAACATACATCGGAAACCGTCAAAACTAGCCCTATATGTTTCAAGAACACTTTTTTGATGATTTTAGCTCCCTGCCTATTGGACTAATTGTTAGACTAAAAAGTTATCTGCCACTCCAGTTGTTACTGATTAGAATTACGATGCGAAGTATTTTCTGCGAAAAACTAAATCAACGATCCAGCGGAATTCTCTAGCCCTTGCATTTTTTTTTATAATTAGTTGCTGGATACGTGCCGGGAACGCGAGAAGGTCACTGCCACCCTTGCCCTTTAGCCGGTCCCCTTCTAATTAACGAACTTATTAAAATATATAAAGAAGACTTGGCAAGAGCGACATAATTAGAGAACGGCAGTGACGGAGTGTATAAAAAATAACGGCCAGAAGTATTTCTGAAATATCACGGCATTTATTGGGCAATTTCGGTCCATAACCTCGGCATAATTTCTTCAAAACTCAGCGGCGACTAATCTTTAGTGCCATCTGTTGAGACTGTAGGCCCGGCTCCAGCCCTCCCGGGGGTTCATTTCCAGTAATTCTCAGCGCTATCGGCACACTTCTGCACGCATCGTTAACATATTATGTGAAGAGCATTCGAAATGAGGCGAATTAACTGCCGCCGAGGAAAATCTACCCGAGTGCCGACTCGAGCGAGCCGAACTCGGCTTATTCTTACAACCATAATAAACTAATTTCGGCGATGTGTGGTGGGTAGGTAGTTCTCACGTGGGATCACCCTTACGGTCAGGTTATGCTGAAAGCGAGATCATTACCGAAGATTTGTTTATTGCGAGATGTAGAACTTCAAAAAAATTCCTGCCTGAAATAACCGCACTATACAGGGTGTTCCATCTAAGACTGATATACTCTCAACTTAAGAGGTCTTTCTACCTTGACAATGAAAAACATTTTTTTTAGATATCAAGAAGAAATCAAGACATTCTCTTGAAATTGTGCAACATTTTTATCACATTTTTTGGGTTTTTTTATATCCATCATTAGGGGCAACAAATTTTAAAATTAAAAAATCGGTGAATACGACACATTTTTTGTTTTTGTTTTTCTTAAAAAAAGTTCATTTATTTTACTACCTATCGCTACTAGTCCGATAATGGGCTGAAGTAAGTTCAAGAAGAAACATTTTTTTTAAATTATGATGATTAAAAAAGAAAAATTATTTTTAAAGGCTTTTAAAAATGTTTAATTCATATTAGATGTAAGATTTATGTAATTTGCAATGATTGACTCGATTTAGTGACGTCAGAGTTATAATTTTAAGCTTTTTTCATTTAAAAAAATGTAATTATTTTCTTCATAAATTTATAAGTAAAAATTGTAAAAAAAATATATCTAATATTTTGTTTCCGTAGTATTCAGGTTTTGTAATAAAAAAAATAAAATAGGTAATCAACATATTATTGTAGGTATACAATTATTAATATTTTATAATCTTCGTATGTTTTGGATTCTGAATGCGTTTTTGCAAGTGTATAAATCGTATCGGGTTTTTTTTATTACAAAACCTGAATAATACAGAAACAAAATATTACAAATAATTATTTACAATTTTTACTTATAAATTTATGAAGAAAGTAATTAAAATTTTTTAAATGAAAAAGTTTAAAATTGTAACTCTGACGTCATTAAATCGAATCAATCATTGTGTTACGCAAATCTTACATTGAATATGAATTAGAAAATTTAGAAGCCCTTAAAAATAGTTTTTTTAAATATTATCAGTTAAAAAAAAATCTCTTTGAACTTACTTCACACCCATTATCGGACTAGGAGGGATCGGTAGTAAAATGAATGCTTTTTTTTAAGAAAAACAAAAAACAAAAAAAAATTTATTTACCGATTTTTTAATTCATAAAATTTTTTGCCCCTAATGATGGGTATAAAAAAAAAAACAAAAACTGTGAAAAAAATATAGGAGTATTCTACTCGACAAGTGTTATCACAAACAACCAATATTTGTTTTCTAACATTTGCAAAAAAGTAGATAACATCAAAGTTAAAGTTCTCAAGAGACATACCAAACTTTGGACCTTCACCAAACTTCACCTTTTGACTCTAGGGGTCCAAAATTTTGGGAATCGTATTTTCTTTCGAAAAGCTACCTCTTTTAGAATTATGATAGGGTACTAAAATCCAAAAGAAAGAAGTCATTAATGTTGTATAGAGGGTTTTCTGTTAGATTTGTTTGTACTGGTCAAAATTTAAGTTTCTGATCTCACTAGGTAGTGCATTAAAAAGTTTTACAGAATAATAATTTGATCCGTTTCTGGTTTTTGTTTGGCGTATGTATTCCACATCAATATTATTTCTGTTTTGGGTCAGATGTTCATGAATTAGATTCCGAGGCTTGTATAGATGTAAATTAGTTTTAATATGAAGCAAACATTGAAGTGTGTATAGGTAGGGTATAAGGTCAGTATTGTTAGTTTCTTGAAAATTTCTTTGCAGTCATCTCTATATCCTAAGTTGCCAATAATTCTAACAGATTTTCTCTCCATTACAAAAACAGAGGAGCAATGTGGTGAATGACCCCAAACAAACAATGCATATGATATACCTAACTGAATGTATTAAACCATAAGGAAAAAACTTGGACAAGTTTCTTAATAAAAACAGGTTTTTTGGAAGCTTTTTTACAGACGAAATTGACATGATGTTCCCAAGACAATTTGTTATCTATATATACTCCCAGGAATTTAATACAGTTTGTTAGTTCCATGCTCTTATCGGTGTCACAATTTTTTAAAGTGAATATTATATTTTCTGGTTTCCCTTGGTTTTCTATTAATTTCTTAGCTTTGAACCAATCATGCGTGATAGATTGTGTTCTAGACATATCTGCTAGCAATCTATTAATTTCGTTATTTCTGTGGGCTATTGTAGTGTCGTCAGCTAATAAAATAAAATTTGCCATAGGGTCTATATTATAGTTTTTATTTCAGCATAATTGAGTGGTCGCATTACACAATTAATAGCGCCATCGGTGACGTGCATCGATTTTTATGTACAAAGTGTAGGCAATTCGCGTGCATACAAAAATTTGCATGCCGGAAATCAGGAGAGTGTCTACTACTGATTAGTTATAAAGACGAATTATTGCTGACGACACTTCGCAGGATTAAATAATAATTCAGAGACGATGTAATCACGAGAGTCATTTTAAAACCATTGTGACGTCAATTACCTACCACAATCTAATTAGTCTAATTGCGTTCTTCCCGATCTAATCTGAAAAATATTTGCGTGACCGCGACAGAACCGGAACGAGAATAATTCATGTCGTAGTAGTTATAAGATTGATTTATACGAGATTTTAGGACAGGATCTGCAATATTTTATACCTAACGTATGTGTCCTTTTTGACTTCATATATCTTTCACGTCACCGTGACCAAAAAAAAAACACACACTAACCTTGACACCGGCTACATGTTTCAACTGTGAGTTATTTTGGCGAAATAACCGGTCTGCTAGGTCATAAAATTTGTTGAAAAATTAAGGTAGGTCACAGTAGAACTAGGGACTTTCTGAGTGAAGGAGTTAACTCAGATTTAACTACATAAATTGTTCTATGTGACGTACCAAGTCATCAAAACGGTTTTGGCACCGCTTTAAAACTGAATTCAACTAATTAATTGAATGGTGAAAACTACCTCCACATGTTGCAAGAGCAAATAACACCAGCCCTCAGACAAATTGTAGAAGATAGAAGTCAAATTTGAATATCATTTGAAATGCTGAGACAATTCTATGGCCTGTCAGATATCACTCAAATTCGTTTGGACTGGAAAATGAAGTAAATGCACAAGAATCCACAGAAAATATTCGAAGAAAAAGACAAATTTTAGAAGAAAAAGCGAAACACAATGAGAATATAAGTCAATTTCGTTTTTAAATTTAGTTTTAATTAGCAATTTGTTGTCTATTTTCGAAAAATATATATTTCTGTAAATCAGGAGGCAGTTTTTCTAGCATTGTGATATGAATTTCAAAAGCAAGAAAAGCAACACTATTTAACAAAAAAAAAAACTGGACGTTTTCCACGAAACACTGAACTACTATACTCTCCCTCGGCGAGCGTTTCGAAAACTAAGTTGGAATCTTCAGGAGAAGATTAAAACTAAATTCTAACCTACACACTTGCACTATTTATACTTCATTTGTTGCCACGGTTCACCGAACAGTAATATCTGTCTTTGTTTATCAGAGCAAACAGTGGACTGGTGGGTATCGGACCATTGTCTTTATTCACACTACTGTTACAAATGATTTCCAAACCTTCAAAAGCATTCAACTGTCTACTGTTTGTTAATTTTCTAATTAATTTTAAATTATTTATGTCTATCATATGGTTGTTGTCAAAAGCATGTTAGGCAACACAATATTTTTTCCATTCTGCCATATTTCAAATGAGCCGTGTGTTCTTTAAATCTAGTCAAAATAGGTCTTTTTTGTTTGCCCAATACAGTTTTGATGTCAGTATTTACAACTTATTTCGTATATTCCTGACTTTTCGTTATTGGCGATTTTGTCTTTGGGGTTGCCCAAAAGCGTCTGTAGTTTATTTTTAGAATTATAAACCAAATTGATATTAATATTTTTAAAAACTTTAGATAAAACCGCGGGTGAATTTAGGTTCATATCCCTAATATACTTTTGCAAAAACTTCAACACGCCTATTGAGACAGTGTTTTTTCAAGAGACTAGGTTTTTCAGTGGTTTAAGACATTTTTAGAAGGAAGATGAACCACGCAGCGGAAGGTCTTCATCTTCAACAATCGATGAAAATATAGATAGAATACGGGATCTTGTGCGTTCAGACCGTCGGTTGACGACAAGAATGATCGGGGAAGAGTTAAATTGAAACACATCACTGTTCGTCAGATTTTGACTAACAAATTGGGGATGAGAAAAATCTGCGCAAAATTGGTTCCAAAAAAACCTTTCGCAGGAACAAAAGGACATTAGGAGAGAAAGGTGTCTTGACGTTTGGGAATCGATTGAAAATTATCCCTATTTTATGGAACGTGTTATTACTGGTGATGAAACTTGGGTGTTTGAGTACGACCCGGAAACCAAGCACCAAAGCATGAAATGGCACACTTCAAGCTTTCCAAGACCCAAAAAAGCAAGAATGACCAAGTCGAAGATCAAATGCATGCCGATTTGCTTTTTTGATAGTCAAGGAATTGTCCACAAAGAGTTTGTTCCTCCAGGCCAAACAGTAAATCAACACTTTTACAGAGATGTTCTTGAAAAACTTCGAAAAAGGGTCATGCGTGTGAGACCAAACATCAAGAACAACTGGATGTTGCATCACGACAATGCGCCTTGTCACACAGCCATTTGAGTAAACGAGTTTTTAACCAATAAAACATTCCTGTGGTTCCTCAGCCTCCTTATTCGCCTGACTTGAGTTATTATGACTTTTTTCCCGAGATGGAAAAATCACCTCAAGGACGTCATTTTAGGACCATAAGAAACATTCAAACGGCTATGACCGACCAGCTGAAGGCTATTCCAGTATATGAGTTCCAGCATTGAGTTGAGGAATGGAAGAACCGTCTCCAGCGCTGTGTGGCTTCCCAAGGGAAGTTATTTTGAAGGAGACAATACTGAATTGTAATTCTATTCGATTAAAAAAAAATTAAAAAAATCAATCTCATTACAATTTACACATCGTATTATGGATCAACTTCCTCGGAACATTTCTACAGCTGATGAGATTATCCCGGTACTTTTGGACGAAACCGGACGACCGCCGTGTATTCGCCATTTCGAAGAGAAAAATTGCGATATTTTTATATAAAAAAGGACGGCCCCGGAACAAATTAACTAATTTCCGGGGAAACCCGAGCGTCTGGCCTATTACGAGAACCGCTCAGAGCCTACGAGGAGTCTTTCGACTTGGCGGAGTGCTGCATTAATTAAGTCCAAATCAAATTACCATTTGGATTTCATGCTCATTAAATCGCAGTCTAGAAGCCGGTGGCGCGCTGGCGGGGGCCTCTTACCCGACTCATTATATACGAATCCGGGGGTGGGTACTGGTCGGGGTTGTTTTCGCGCGCCGCGCCCATATTATATAACTTGGAAATTCTATTTGTCTTGCCCGAAAGTTGCGAAAGTTGTTTCAATTCCCCGGAAACGCAGGTGATGTCGGCGCGAGAGGGTAAGTTTTCCTTTCGAGAGGAACGGCTAATGGTCTAACAAAAGGAACGCGTATTTGTTTTCGTGTTACGGTTGTACCGAAAAAAATAAGTGGAATTCTATGTCGCACATTCACACACTGATAAACACATAATGAAACGAGCCATCACTAGGGTGCGGAAAGTGTACCACGACGCAGGGTCGGACTCGTAATCCGTCGTGTTATTGACATATAAGAGGACCATATGAAGGAAATATAAGACAGCAAAAATACAGGAGTATAAAGTGTTAATAACACAGCTCTACAAAAAAAAATTTCGTTTGCAGGGTCTGACTATGTATATTATATGTTTTTTGGGTCGCTGAAACCGAATCCGAAGTCCAAATTGCTCCATCAGATCCTGTTCTTTTCCTAACCTCAAAAGGCAGGCCTAAAACCATGAAATTCAAGATAAAAATTATATAATTTGAAAACACCCAAACGAAATCCCATAACTAATCATATATTTCATCAATTCCATAACCATATAATATCAAAACTCCATAACCTAAGGCCCCATAACCTCAAAAAACCCAATAACCTTATGATTATAAAACACCATAACTCAGTAAAGAAGATACTTATACTTATAAAGCAGTGTAAATCGATATGTTTGAAATGGATTTCCCCTTCAATCCCAGTACCACTTAACCTCAAAACTGCATGAACCTAAAACATCATAACCTTGTGATTGAAAAACCTTATAAACCCGTAAGAAAGAGACTTATACGCATTCAAGAAGTGTAAATCAATATGTTCGAAACGGGAGTGCCTTTTAACCTCTCTTAAAACCTCATAACCAAATAACCAAATTTTGAGGTTGAATGGTAGTGAGATTGAAGGGCACACCCATTTCAAACGTATTGATTTACATTGCTTGAATGCGTATGGCTTTTTTTTACTGGTTTATAAGGTTTTTCAATCACAAGATTATGGGATAAGTTATGGGTTTTAGGATCATGAGGTTTTGGAGGTTAAGTGGTACTGGGATTAAACGGGAATACGTTCTAAAAACTCGTTTTTACACTGCTTAAGCGCGTATAAGTCTCTTTTTTACTGAGTTATGGGGTTTTAGAATCATAAGGTTATTGGGTTTTGAGGTTATGGGGCCTAAGGTTATGGAGTTTTGAGATTATATGGTTATCGAAATTGATAAATATATGATTAGTTATGGGATTTTGTTTGGGTGTTCTCAAATTCTATAATTTTTAGCTCGAATTTCATGGTTTTAGGCCTAGCTATTGAGGAGAACAGGACGATGGAGCAAGAACCCGGATCGTTTCAGCGACCCAAAAAACATATAGTATACATAGTCAGACCCTGCAAACGAAAATTTGTGAATAATATACATACATATCACTTATGTCATTCAGAAACACCGACTGGCTTCATTGTTTGAGCGTATGTTTCCACAACTAGTAGTCTTTCTGCATTTCTTCTCGTTAAACGTGAGCGATTTGGCTTGTACATATGGTTGTAGAAGGAAAATGATCGTTCCACATCTACTGAAGTTAAATGTGCAAATTCAAAACAGTTCACATGAACAGAGGACAACACACCACGCACATTATTTTCACGAATTTCGCACAGTTGTTTGTATCACTAACAGTTGTTTGTTGTATAACAGTACGTACATTATTATTTTTTACATCTACAGAGGACAATGCACGTGTTACTAATATATCTATACCTTTAGCCGTTGTTTGCAAACCCCATTTACTAGCTATCAATATTGGGGGCGAAATATCTGAAACACTTAAAATTCGTATCAGAACATTAACGACCTTATTACCACAAAAAAATGTTGTTTCGTCCATCGTCAGCTACAGAAATATATATTGCGTATGTCTTCTTTGATATTTCCCATGATTTATTCCCATATGTTTTACGCAATGTATGGCTACTAGGCAATGGAAAATCGGATACGCATTTGGTAAAAAAAAAATTATCTAAAATGAATGTTGTCGAACCACGTTCCACGAAAGGCTGCCTGCGCAAAACATTATGTACAAATCAAACCAAAATTCGCCTTTTCTAACAGTACCAATAATATTTTGTTGATGGATATTCGAAACTAAATGTCTTTCACACTCTCGGCATCTACCAAATATATGTATATCGACAATTGCAATGCATTGCATAAAATATGCAAATTGCATAAAATATGTGATCTGTCTATTGTAATTTTCAATCATATTTTTCGGTCTATTTATAAATGGTAACGACTGTGCCATTATTGCAAAAAATCCACACAAAATCAGATAATATGTATGTAAATACAGTACATGAACTTTAAAAGAAATACGTATACGATGCAAAATTTGTACACATTAAAATATACACGTTTGTCAGTTAGTCCCTCACGACACATAACATTTTTTAAACTCGGCGTTCTAGTGTCGGTCCGCTCGCATCAAGCTAACGTAAAATACTAAATTTGGGGGCGTTCAAGTATTACGTAACGCAATTTGGGGGAGGAGGGGGGTTGTAAAACGTTACGATGCGTTACAGGGGCGGGAGGTGAGTTCGAACAATGCGTTACGTAACATTATTTTTTTTTATTTAAATAAAAAACTAGGGAATTAAAATCTCCCAAGTTGGCAACCCTTTTCGTTTATGTTTTACGTTTTAATAACACATCCTGACTGTTCACTGTTTGCATTGATAAGTAAAATGGAAGTAAATCACTAATAACTGTTTCATATTCTCAGGTGTTATTCTCGTCACTATATTTCCCGAACAGGATTTTGTAAAAACTGAGTAAACTCGGGATGATTCACTATGTCCCGTGGAATGTTAAATGCTACCAGTATTTTGACTACCTACTTCTTAATGCCAGTTTTATCATATCCATACCGATTTTCGTGCTTTCAAATTGTATTTGTAGAACACCCTTGTTCTAATTTATTCAAGTTCATAATCATCTTAAATATAATTGAAGTATTCAATTAATTAGCTAAAATTACGTACGCCTAGAAGAGACAGTTAATCACATTCAAATATCGTTTTGATAAATTTTACATCAGATTGGGGTAGAATTACAAGCGAGATTAATATTATATAAAGGTTATACGCATCCCCTAATAATTATAACAAAGACTCGGGTGGGATTTGGCCAGAAATGGAGCTTCAGGAATGACACAGGTACTTCTTCACGCATTCGGAATATGTAACGATAATTACACTTAAAACGCCGAGATGGGGTAATCTAAGTTACATTCCGTGAAATTGCGGGGTCTCTATGATTATTACATTTATTATTTATTAGCTCCGAGTCGGAGTAAATTCCGGCAAACCGGTCGGAAGCGCGTTGTTCCAGCCAGATTTTAAAATGATGCATTTCGCGTAATTACAAAAGGGGTTTATAACAAAACAGTTTGCTATTCTGGTTTTAAGAGAATCAGAACAGTGAGTGTTTTTTTTTTGTACTTAGGTTTTGTCGGAATCGGAAACAAGAGAATGGTATTAGAACAATGGTAATTTATGCTGAAACTTAACAATACCGTTGTTAATTCAAACAACCGTTTTAAGTAATTTTACTCCATAATAGTTATACATGTGGCACAAAAGTATCAAACAAATGTTTTAACTTTGTTATTTGCAAAAGTTAAAAAAAAGTTCGATACAAAAGTTATTTTGTTCATTACCATGTGTGTTTTAAATTTTTTAGTTTGTTGATATCTTCTTTTGTTTTGTTCCTATGACAACCATTTTTTTTTATAAATGGCACCTATACTTTTTTTCGTTAGTGAAAAAAGCATATTTTTCTCTATTCAATCACAAAAATTTTGCAATTTTTGAGAAAAAAAAATAAGCGAGAAAAAATTATTTATTACGATTCACTCGTCACCTCTAATAATGGAAAAAGTCATGCAGTTTTAAAACAGAAACATTACTTTTGCTAAAGAATGCCATGTAAATTTGACATTTAAATTAGATACAAACAAAGAATAACTGCTGAAATGCGCAGAATACCTGCAAGAGTGTGTTGAGCTCTACAGTAGAATTTAAATACCGTTTAGGTCATTGCTTGGCCATCAACGGAGCTCAGTTTGAACGTTTGATTTGGTATTGCTGTTTTTTTTTAATATTTCGTCTACCTTTGTTACTCCTTAAATTTAATTTGATCTAAATTTTGATTTTGTGAAAATAAATAATTGTGAGTGAATAGTAATAAATAATTTTTCCTCGCATATTTTTTTTCAAAAATTGCAAAATTTGGTGACTTCTGGGTTCTATTTTCAGTGGTATCGGTATAATTTGTCACTCTATTGTAGGTTAATGCGGACCTAAATTAGTAGAATCCATAAAAAAATACGAACTAGTAACTTCTGCTAGTAACCTAAATGTCCGATATAAAACAGCGATAAGAGTAATTTTTCATTGGAAATTGAGAGATTGCCATCTCGACCCTCCGAATCAAGGGGATCATTACTGAAAGCAGCTGTGGATATTTAGGTTAAATACAGGGAAACACGTTTTAATAACAATAAATCACAGTTAGAGTAAAAATGAAATAAACGATTCTAAGGTAGTTTATCACATTTACCTAACGAAAATAATAAAATACGGTCAAACAGCTGAGCATTTAAATACGCTCAAAAAAGACTAATTCACCTTAAAAGCACATCTTATTCCTTGCCTTATCTATTTTTTATCTACATATTTGACTCGTTCAAACAGAACGAAAAACCTTTATCGATATTTACATATAGATGTTCAGAGAGAACTGAAAGACGATGGTTTGTCATAAGATTTTTATTAACAAAAAATATACAGTCATTATTGGATTATTTTATTCGTTCTGGGTTGTGAAAATGTTTTTAGAATCTCAAGTTTGCATTCAGTTTAAAATGGCATTGCATTATTGAATTAAAGAATGAGAAAATGTTAAAATGATAGCAAGTAAAACAATATTTATGTCCGACCATGTTATAAAGGACTGTTTATGACATAGTTTTGCGGCTTTAAAGTACCTCTTTTTTGTACTAGTAAAAAAAGTTACTTTATTTTACTATTATGTCAAATTTGGACGTTTTTAAATTAATATGTACAACTGTCAATGTCAACATAGTAGATTTTTCGTAAATAAATCCCTGGATTTTGATGGCAATAGAGAATCTTTCACGGCAGCAGCGATAGATTTAATTTGATCACACGGTTCTTCACTGATCGATTCCATTTGGTTCATTTACAATTTTCAAACAAACAATAAACAACATTAGTAACCAAGCAATACTTAAAAAACACATTTACTAGTTTCTCATAGTTTTCAGATAAATATGTACAACAGTCATAAAAATGTCAAAAATGTTATTGAATTAATTTTTTCGTTAATAAGTCAATTTTAGCAGTCGAACATAAAGCTTTGTATGCAACTCGTCCATAATAAGGCTTTATTGAACTCGCCCTCTTTATGGCCTTATTAGCTACGCTCGCTCGGCCATAACCCGGACTCGTTCAATAAAGCCTTGCATTATAGACTTGTTACATAAATAGCTATTTAATAGCTTATAATCTTACTAGCTGACCCGGCAAACGTTGTTCTGCCATATAAATTATTTCTCTAAAATCGCGATTAAAAAATGGGAGGGTGGGGGTAGGAGTGTGAAAATTTGGGGTTATATGTAGGTAGGTAAGCATTTTGATGCCAAATCAAAAAAAATTGTCAAAAAATTGAAACATTTTTTCTGGATATGGAACACCCTAATCACCTAACGGTATGAAATATACTTTACGGCCTATTCTCATACCTACCAAATATACATAAAAAATTTCATAAAAATCGGTCTACCCGTTTCGGAGGAGTGCGACCACAAACACCGTGACACGAACATTTTATATATTAGATTTAACTGTACTGTGTAGTATATAAAAATCACCTTTCGCAAAACTAAAATTTGAATATAAATTGAAGTATATTGATTAGATATAAAAAGAAGTAAATGAATAATAAAATAAGAAAATTCAATTAAATAGCGTTGTATTTAAATATCGCTCTAAAAAAAAGAAATTTTTTTTAAATTAAATCAAACCCTTCAATTTATTACATTACACAATTTATATGGCTATAAAAGCTTGTCACGAGATTTTTTGTCGTAAACTTATTTTCTATTTTCTAAAGTACGATTTTTTTAGATTTTCTTGTGTCAAGTTACTTGAATATTACATTCTTGTTTATCTAACTACAAATAGATCTCGTGACAATCATATACATTGTGTAATGTAATAAATTGATAGGTTTAGTTCAATTAAAGTTTATTTTCTTTTTTAGAGCATGTCCATAAAAGCGTTTAAAATAATTTTATTATTAATTTACAATTTATGTTAATCTGATGCTCGTCATTTTTTTATCTAAACGTTTCTCAGCCTGTTCATACCTGTCCCTAACCTATACCAAGTATAGCTCTTTAAAATTGGTATGGTGGCCATCGTGTTTTTCGCCATTTTGAAATTTTTTACCGCTGCAGAATCTGAAGGCCATAGGTTGATATTAATTTTTCAGACACGACCCGCCAAGTCTTACTGTTTAGCCGGAAAGTAGTACACCTTCTCCTCGAAAGGTTGAACCAGACGTGTTTATTCGTATATCTTATCAACTCTGACCCTTGCATTTGATACCCACATAATGGGGTGCTTAAAAATAACTAGTCCGCCATCTTAGGCGGTGCACATATTGGATTTAAAGTAGATTTATTTTTCGTATTCTTCTCAGCAAACCCTTTCATTTGATACCTATATCATAGAGTGCACCAAAAATAACTTAGTACGCCGTCTATGGACAGTCCACGTAATGGATTTAAGTAGACGTTGTTTTACATTTTTTCGTATTCCCAGCAATCGCTTTCATTTGATACCCATATCATGTTAGTGCACAAAAAATAACTAGTCCGCCATATTGTATCTAGAGTAAATCCATTTAATTTTTTACTTTCTAGAATAGCAAACCCTTGCATTTGATACCCATATAATGATTGCGCAATAAATAACTAAGTCACGCCATCTTGAGCGATGCGCCATATTGGATTTAAAGTGAATTATTTTAATTTTTCTTATTTCTTCACAAGCAAACCGTCGATAATGATTTGATACGTCCATATCTTCTAACGGAGTCCCGCCCAAAAAATTCAACTAGTCAAGACATCTTGACCGGTCCGCCAGATTGGAATTTAAAGTAAATTAATTTTAGATGCCAAGATTATTTCTTATAAAACAACCCTTTTTTGATACCCATATCATGGAAGTGCGCAATAAGAGAACTAGTCCGCCATCTTGAGCGGTCCGCCATAATGGATTTAAAGTAAATTAATTTTATTGCTGAACGTTTCGTCTGGAAGCAAACCCTTTCATTTTATCGGACCATATCGGATGGCACATAAATAACTAGTCCGCCATCTTGAGCGTTCGCACATATTCGAGTTCGAGAGTAAATTAATTTTTTTTCTTATTTCTTGACAAACCCTTTCATTTGATACCCATATCATGGGGTTACACAAAAATGACGACTCCACCATCTTGGACCGTCCGCCATTTGAATACAGTTTGTCCCAATAGATGGATCGGTAGACGCGGTGAAATTGAGTCATCCAAACTAAACGTGTTTACCAAGTTTCATCTCAATCGGGTACTTAAAAGGATAACTACTTCGAAAATTAAGTGCAAGATTGGACCCAACATACATACATACAGGCAAACAAACAAACATACATTGCCACGTTAAAAATAAAATGCTTGTAAAGAATTCAAAACTCCAATATTGATTAAATTGTGAATATTCTCAATTAAATAGTCGTTGTTTTTCAACGTTCTTTTTCATGAAGTGAACTTTTTTTAGTAACATTAAAAATGTACTTTGTTCAATTTAACAATTTACAAAATGTTAAGACTACTAAGTTGTTGAATGGAGAATTTCAATAACCCTTTCAAATGAAACTTATTATGCACCATCTGTCCATTTAATGGTTTTATAATATTGTGACAACTGAGTTGAGGTGAACTAATCTCTAAGGTTTGTGACGCGCTAACCTTTCAAATAGATCTATCAAACAAAGAATGACTTTCAGCATTGGTCACAAAATGTATTCATTTCAGTAGACCAATGAATTTAAGTTTCATATAGGTACTATATATATCTCTACTTACATTTACATTTTTTACACAACGTAAAAAAGAAACAGTTTTTAGTTTAAGTGTATTTGTGATATTTCTACTAAGAATAGTACTGATTGCATTTCTTTGGTTAACCTTGTTTTATGTAAGTTTATGCAGAGACGCGCACGTCACAGTTTCAATAAAACTTTTTACCACGGAGCAATACGCCAAAGGGAACTTTGATTTGTTGTCGATGCAAAACCAATATGAGGATAAGGAAATGATATATCAGCAATGCAAAATATTGATCACACGATCCTCTCGGGTACAACGGAAGTAATAGAGTCCTCCTGCCACCGCGATGTCCTCCTCGTAGTTTATTTTATTACTGAATTTCTACTTTCTATGGCGAGTATTTTTACCGTAAAAATAGACGCAATGCTGACTTTAAAAAAATACAGAATATTTCAGGTTTTTATTCATTACATACACTGATAATACGCACACTGATTACTAATAGTAGTGTTCTAAGGCTTAAAAAGAAAAATAGCGTATAATATATTCTAAAAGTGCAGTGTTTTATACAAAATACGGGATGTTAAACCTCACAATTTTCGAGCAGCAATAACTTTTTTCCAAATGGAATGACCCACACAACTTATACCGTTGAACACAAACTTAAAGTACCTTTCAGATGATATAAGGTTGTCCATATCTACCTCCGCCAGTTTTCGAGGAAAAATCGGTTATTTTCCAAAGTTCGTGAAAAAGAAGATTTAAAAAAAGCAAGTAGGCCTTGACAATATTACTTACAGCATCTACTGACAACACAGAACATAGAAAAGTTGTACATATATATTTGTAAAGGGTGATTCAAATTGAGTTTCCACATTACAATCTAAAATATTTTTGATACGCCACTGTATTTGTCAACGGTAACGTCAGATTTGTAAACTATAAACATAAACAAAAATAGTCATGGAGCAATATACGACCGAACAACGTGTTAAAATTCTCCAAGCCTATTATGAAAATGACCGATCGAGGAAACGCGCATTTCGTCCTTTACGTGAATATTTTAGCGCGCAAAATCGACCTTCTGAGAAGACAATTTGGAATGTGGCCAAAAAATTTGAAGCAAACTGGATCCGTAGCTAACATCAAAACCCCTCGGCATGCTCGTAGAGGTCGTTCGGAACAAAATATTGCCATTGTTCGCGAAAGTGTGACCGAAAATCCAAACACATCGATTCGCAGCAAGTGGGCCTTACGTATTCCACTACACAGCGAATTTTAACAAAATATTTGCAGTTACACCCATACAAACTCCAAATAACACAGGAATTGAAGCCTCGAGACCATCAACAGCGCCGTGTGTTTGCAGAATGGATACGAGAACAAGGTGTAAATTTTGGAATGAAAATCATCTTTAGCGATGAGGTACATTTTCACGTTTGTGGCTTCGTAAACAAGCACAATTGCCGCATTTGGGGAGTGGAAAATCCAAGAGAGATTGTTCAAATGGCAATGCATCCTCAAATGGTGACTGTTTGGTGTGCTTTTTAGTCCGGAGGCGTAATTGGTCCTTTTTTTTCGAGGATCATGCGGAGAACGCTGTTACGATTACTGGCGTTCGCTATCGGAACGTGATAACAGATTTTTTTCTGGGAGCAGTTGGAAGTTATGGACATCGAAGATCTCTGGTTTCAACAGGACGGTGCCACCTGCCACACAGCTGGAGAAACAATACAATTACTGCGCGGCAAATTTCCAGGTCGCATTATTTCACGTAACGGCGACATCAATTGGCCGCCGCGCTCATCTGATTTAACCCCCGCAGATTTTTTTTTTTGGGGGTATCTGAAGAGCAGAGTTTACAAGAATAAACCGAACACAATTGCAGATCTGAAACAGGAGATCAGACGCGAAATAGCCGGCATAGAACCTGATTTGTGCCGCAGAGTAGTCGAAAATTTTCAAAAACGGATTACGTCATGCCACGTGAGCCGCGGCGGTCATTTACATGATTCATCTTTCATACATAATTGTAATGAACTAACCTCAAAGGGCAAATAAATATTGTTTATATTTTTCAACTTCTCTGTGTTCTTTTTAATACCTTTTATGTGGAAATCCAGATTGAATCACCTTTTACAATATCAGTTACTTTTTATCCGAAGACATCAAAAGTTCACTAGAAATCAGCAGCCTGTTTTATTTTAAACATAATATCTGTAAGCGTAAGACAAACGCATGACGCTTACGAAACTCCATAGCTTAATTGAATTTTTGGCTTATCCTCTCCCCTACCTTCTACTTGTGAATTTTTAACCTTATTTAAAGATAAACGGGACTGAGAAAACGGAAAACCGTCGACGCGTTTAGGTGCAACGCCTTGGACAGTCAACTGGTTTAGCATCGCGAACTTAATAAAATTACAATTAAGTGCGTAATAATGTAATCAAACGAACGAAATAAAGTGGCTCGGGTACCTGGGCTTTTAGTGCGAGTGTATTAAGAGTCAAGATTATATGAACGATGGCTTATATGTAAGATCATAAGTAGTACATCACTCAATAAGTTCGTAGGATGATATATAGATAGCACCACGATTCACAAATCCATATGACTTTTAGATACAACCAAGAAGACTAGATACAAACAAGAAGATAGAGTATTGATGCAACTAGCTGTAGATGGATTAACTGCATGCTTAAAAGCAGACTAATGTACACGTCTATAATGGAAAAGACTTTGGTGGCTCGGGTTGGGCGAGGATGTCCGCAGGGAGGGGTTCTATCTAATTACGCCCATACTGTGGAACCTCGTAGTGGACGAGCTACTAGAGCTACTGAACAAAGACGGACACACAGCCCTGGGATTGACACAACATTCAGATGACATTGTCATACTCGCCCAAGGAAAATTCAATAACACAGTCAGAGACCAACTGGAAAAGGGCCTGAATGTGGTAAGCAGATGGACGAATGAAGGAGGACTAACAATTAGTCCATCCAAAACAACCATCATAGCATTCATCAGAACAAGGAAATTGGAGGGGCTAGGACCACTAAACCTTCAAGGCGAACAGATACAGCTGTCGGGAGAAGTGAAGTATCTTGGAGTAATATTAGACTCCAAATTAACTTGGAACCAACAGCTAATAAGGATTAAAAAAGGACGGAAACGACACTTATGGTGGCGAAACGAGCTTAGGAAGAAATGTTGATGAATAAAGTCGAATTTTGCCTAAGAGTTGTTGTTTTATTAGGCATTCTACGAACTCTTTGAGTGATTGAGTATTGTTTATGTGTGTGACCTAAAAATCTAACGCTCTGTATACGGTATAACAATATTTACCGTATATGGTTCTCGCGCGAAGAGGGTTAAACACAGATTATGCAGACAAATTATGTAGTTGTGCTCGAAACGGCTTGCTAATACGATTATTGTATGTGTACCTACGTTAATTTTATTAAAAACGTATTCTATTACAATATAAACCTCTACATGTAGAGATAATCGCGATAAATTCACCAAAGTAAACCAAACAGAGCTGGGTAAAACCCTCGGTTAAAGGACCTGAAGCCTTAAGCCCTCTAAGACTTTACTTAGTAAGTGTTTTGGATTTCCATGCCATAATTACGTTTTAAAATCAATTAGTTCGAATTACCAATTACCTTCTCGATTCTAAAGTCCTAATCACTTCTGAAATGGGCTTCGAGTAGAATTTGAGGCATATCGATAGTGGCTAAATTACTTCAAAGTGCTTCGATTACATCAGATGGACTTGATAAGTACATTACTTTGTTAACATCAAGCTGATCATCTGGATTTTGTTGTAATAAATAAAATACGTCGAAGCAAGACTCATATTCTATTTATGGTATGAAGTATGGCCATCTTTTGTACAAATAAATTACACAGTATATAAACCAAACTAAGTCAGGTGCAAAATCAGACCGATTTGGATGACATTTGATGTGTTGTTTTACCATATCAAAAAGTTTTCTGAGCCACGATCTGAAGCTCGTACATATGAGGTGCATAAGTTAAGTAATGAGATTGATTATTTTTTTCGAATAGATAGATTGTATAATAATTTATACAATCCAGTATCGTCTCCTTCAAAATAACTTCCTTGGGAAGCTATACAGCGCTGGAGACAGTTCTTCCATTCCTCATGGCAGTGCTGGAACTCATTTACTGGAATAGCCTTCAACTGGTCGGTTACAGCCGTTTGAATGTTTTCTATGGTCCTAAAATGACGTCCTTTAAGGTGATTTTTTCAATATCGGGAAGAGAAAAGTCACAAGGACTCAAGTAAGGCGAGTAAGGTGGCCGAGGAGCCACAGGAATGTTTTTACTGGCTAAAAACTCGTTTGCTGAAATGATTGTATCACAAGGGGCATTGTCGTGATGCAAAATCCAGTTGTTCTTGATGTTTGGTGTCACACGCATGACCCTTTTTCGAAGTTTTTTAAGAACATCTCTGTAAAAGTGCTGATTTACTGTTTGGCCTGGAGGCACAAACTCTTTGTGGACAAATCAGCAAGCATTTGATCTTCGACTTGCTCATTTTTGCTTTTTTGGGTCTTGGAGAGCTTGAAGTGTGTCATTCCTTGTTCTGGCGCTTGGTTTCCGGGTCGTACTCAAATACCCAAGTCTTGTACCATACCAGTACCATACCAGTATTGACACGGTCCATAAAATGGGGATCATTTTCAATCTGTTCCAAAAAGTCAAGACACCTTCCTCTCCTGATGTCCTTTCGTTCCTGCGAAATGTTTTTGGAACCATTTTATCTATTGTATAGTTAATATATAATAAGTTTAATTTTTTTAAGAAAATTATGATTATTAGATGAAAGGAAAAGGGCCTTGTAAATATATTTCGAAGATGAATCTTTGCAAAAAGTGGTCCAAAAAAATTTTTTTTTATTGGGGGATGTTTAATTAAAATGATGAAAAAACTTTTTTCTCGTTTTTTTTCTAATTATTCTATATTTGCAACAACACAACTACTTTTTTTTAACTATATAAACACTGAAAAAATTAACCTAATCTAACCTAACGAAACACCATGTATAAAATTTACTAAAAAAAACTTTTCCCCTCTTCAACTTATCTCTACAATGATTAGTTCACGAGTAATTTAGAAGAAAAGGAGAAAAACTCAGGTATTTTAGAGTTTTTTTGCTTACATTTTGTTTAATAATAAATTTTCCACAACTTTTTCAAGAGGCGCATATCGCAATTATCATTTCTTATGATGTTCCAGAGGTATTCCAACCAAAATTAGGGGCTCATAATATGGAAAAAGTCCAAACTACCTCATTTGAAAACAAATACCGCCTCGCCTAGGAATGCAACGACATCAAACATTTTATTATCGTTATTTATCAAAGTCGCTGTTCACCCAAACTTTGGCAACAAAATTTTTGACACGCGTCACAAAACCCGAACCGAAAAAGTTAAAAATTTCACGTGAAACACACATCGCAAAATCATCATGGGCCGCAAGAAATCAACCGACATCCCACCGTTGGATTTCTCCAACGAGAGACCGCTGTCGAAGCACAAGTGCCAGATGTTGATAAAAAATCCGTTCTTCAACTTCCTGCGCGACATGCGCAGGAAGTCGCAGGGCATGGACGTCGCGGAGGTGGCCATCAGGGGCGCCGAGCTGTGGAGCAAGATGAACAAGGTCCAGAAGCGGCCGTACTGCCAGCTGGCGAGGAAGGTAGGCAGGAGGCGGCGAAGGCGGCGCAGGGGGAGGGGCAGGAGGCGAAGACGTAGAGGTAGAGGTAGGCGTAGGTCGTACAGCACCTCGCCCACTTCGAGGAGCAGGTCTAGGACTAGGACTAGATCGCTCAGCCACAACTCCAAGGTGTCGCAGTACAGTGCTATTAGTCGGTATTGATTATGAATAGCTGTCTATCAATGTAACCTGTCAAATAAATTTATTGACGTGTGGATTGTGATTGATTTAAAAATGTTACAGCACGATCTAAAGAGCCTCAAGCTGCATCGCTTTTAACGAAATTCCAGCATATTTTGGCGTGTAGTATTTGTTTGTTACTAGGAGCAACAACTTTGACTTAATGTGCCTCATCAAAAAATTTGATAGATGCACTGCTGGTTACGGTGCAAGAAGTACATCATAATCTGTAAATTAACATCACAGTAAGGCTAGTGTAACCAGGCATTTATGGTTTCATGTATACTGACAATAAATCGGAAGGCATAACACTTCTGTGACACGATAAAGTGCTCTAAACAGAACTACTGATTACGGAGTTATTTGGCATTTCTGCGAGCTTAAGTAATATGATAGGGAAGTTAAAGCCTTACTTATCGTTTACTTGAACTTGAGCAACAGTGAACGAGTTTGGAATAGGTTTGTCTTGTTTTCATAACTTATTTATCATTCATTTTTTAAAGAAGTTGTTGTACTCTTTAAGAGGCGCTATATTTATCAATTTTCTCCTTTTGATTCACTGTAGTAGAATTGCCGAATGTATTTTTTAAGTAATTTGAAGACTGAAGATGGCAAAATATTGTGTATATTAATATTGTACCACATGATCTTTACTTAATTGTTAATTAATTTATCGTTCTCTCAGCAAACAAAATAAGGCCAATTCTTGGCTAATTTGAATTTAAGATTAATATTATTGGCATGAAATCACTGGAAAAATTGCCGTTTGACACCGATATTGGTTAGCGATTGACAATTATGTGACACATGCATTTTTGACAGCGGTGTTTGTGGTTTTATATTGGAATTCAATTTTTACCATCAATGAATTAATAATGATACTTGCTCAAGGCTTTTTCTACGGCTCTATAAAGCTTTCAAAAAAATCACTTTTTTTTACACATAGGCATTGGAAAATATTGTGCAAATACTATTAGATCGATTTGGATGAACTTTGGTGTGTTATTTTAGAATACCAAAAGTTTTCCGAGCCATGATCTGAAGGTCGTATGTATAAATGATCGAAAAAAAAACATGATAAAACTTGTTTTTCCTCATTTTTTTCAATTATTACTATTTTTGCAAGAACACAACGATTTTTTTAGTTTCTAACACATTGTGTATACGTTTCTAATACAATATAAGAAATTTTCTCTCCTCAACTTTTTTCTAAAATTAATAGTTCTCGACTTGATGGATTCCACCAAACACCGAACGACTATAATCGATGCGCGTTTCGCCAATTAAGTTGGCATGTTCAGGAGAAGATTAAAACTAAATTCTAACTCACACACTTGCACTATTTATACTTAATTTGTCTTTGTTTGTCTGGGCAAACAGTGGACTGGTGGGTATTGGACCATTGTCCTTATTCATACTACTGTTACATTTAATGATCTCTAAACTTACGAAAGTATCCAACTGTCTACTGTTTGTTACATTTCTAATTGATTTAAATTATTTATGTCTATTCTATGGTTGTTGTCAAAAGCATGTTGGGCAACACAAGATTTTTCCGTTCTGCTATATTTCAAATGAACCATATGTTCTTTAAATCTAGTCATAATTTATATTTTTGTTTGCCCAATATACTTTTGATCAGTCTTTACAACTTATTTCGTATATTCCCAACTTTAATGTTTTAATCCGAATAATCCGACGTTATTGTAGATTTTGTCTTTGGGGTTTCCCAAAAGCGTCTGTAGTTTATTTTTATCATTATAAACCAAATTGATACTAATATTTTTAAAAACTTTATCTAGTCCGCGGGTGAATTTAGGCTCATATGGTAACAAAACAAATTTCGAATTGTCAGTAGGTATCTCTACGAAAAGTCGTGGAATTGTACAGGGTTCTTATCTGAGTAACCGTTATTCTTAGATATATGTATATCCTTAATTAATTTTTTCTCATATTCAAACCTCTCTTTACTGAGGGGGAAACTTAACAAACGGTAAATTAAAAAATGAAAAATTGCCATTTTATGTTGCAAAGAGTGGTGTGAATCGTTGGGGATATATTTAAGAGCCGATTATTTTTCCTATATATTTCAAATTCTAACTTATTTTCTTAAGTTGATTTCTATTAATCAATATATCTAAAAATGGTAGTTGTTCATTGTGTTCCATTTCATATGTAAATATGGTAGGGAAACGATTTATTTAATTTGGCAACAAAATTATCTAAACTGATTGCTTTTGTATCAAATACCGCGAAGATATCTGTTTTAATCTTCTCCTGAAGATTCCAACTTAGTTGGCGAAACGCGCGTCGAGAAAAGTGTAGTAGTTCGGTGTTTCGTGGAAAACGTCCAGTTTTTTGTTGATATGTCGAAGGTTCCAGTACCCACTCCAAGTCTCGACTTATCTGCAAGGAAAAAAAAAAAGCGGCGGCAATTATCATTTCTATTTATTCTAGAAACATTCCCATAAAAATTTCAGCACATATATGGAAAAAGTCTAACTCAAAAAATACCGTTTGGTGTATGACCATCAAGTTGAGACTTCACGAGAAATATCAAATCACTTTTTCATTTCCAATTTTTAATTCAACTTCTGGGGGGGTGGTAACCCCCAAGTCCATAATATAAATTATATTGATCGTACAAGTGACGAGATACTGCCAATTATAATCAAGACATGTCCGTATGTTGAGCACAGAACATTTACACAGTTGCATTTTAAAAATGTTTACTAACAAACTTTATCTATATGGTTTATCTACACTACACAGTGCGGTTTGGTATTGTGGCCTAGATATGTTTTGGATTTTACTACGCCCTAGAGTTTTAATATTATCGCGTGACTATTGTAATACTACGACATCGTGCATTTTCGTTAGAATGGTTTTATTTGTGCCACGTAATTTCTTTCTTTATTCTCGAATCTCGCAGGAAAGGAACATAAAGGAGACTCGTTAGTGGTCAAAAGTAGTAACTTAAATCCGATAACGTACCCTGAAAATATAAATTTTGGGTCGCAGTTTAACTTTTAGTGTCCCAACATTTGACTGACCAACATAACCGATAACATACACAGGGTGAGTCATTGAATTCAACCATTCATAAAAAGTATGGGAGCTCCCGTACGTAATTATCGGTTTTTGAAAATTTGGACATTCATTTTGGAATTTCATGTAAATCATTTTTAAAAATGGCTGCACTTCCGGTTATACCAGAAGTCAGCATAAATTCCTTATTTTAAATGGAACGTGCCTTTCTTATTCCAGATTTTGATTCCTATACATTTTTTTAGGTAGATTTTCAATAGATTTCCCTATAACTTCTTTTACCAACTGTTACGAAAGTTTTTTACAAGTCACTCCAACCAAATTGACACGACTTTTAGTTGTATTTTTTAGGAGCTTATTCTTAAAACTTTTTTACCACCCTGTGTATAACTTTTTTGCTTAGCCAATTTTGATGATGTTTTTAAAAACTCTGTATGCCACACATAATTAAAAAAAGGGATTAATATCTGCGTTTTATTAACATTTCATGAACAGCGATTTTTACGAATATAATAGAAATTTTGAGATTTTGAAAAATATTAATTTGGGCCAGTTTTATAACGTTTTCTACTCGACTACCTTTTTTGACGCGACGTACATATATGTTGTTTTAGCGTTGCCGCTTCGAAATTCTCGGAATTGTGACTATAACATCTTGAAAGTACGCTTCAAGACGCGTATTTAAAAAAAATGGGCGTCAAGATATTATAGTTATAATTCCGAGAATTTCGAAGCGGCAACGCTAAAACAATATACCGGGTATCAAATAATGGCTTTAACTTTGTTATTTGCAAAGTTAAAAAAAGTTCAATATAAAAGTTATTTTGTTCATTACCATGTATGGTTTAAGTTTTTTAGTTTGTTGATATCTTCTTTTGTTTTAGTTCCTATGGCAACCAATTTCTTTTTTAAATGGCCCCCATACTTTTTTTTCGTTATGAAAAAAGCATATTTTCTCTAATCAGTCACAAAATTTTGCAATTTTTGAAAAAAAAATAAAGGAGAAATAAATTATTTATTACTATTTCCTCACAATTAATTAATTAATTTCACAAAACCAAAATTTAGATCAAATTAAATTTAAAGAAAACAAGAGTAGGTAATACTAAATCAGATATTCAAACTGAGCTCTGTTGACGGGCAAGCAATGACCTAAACAGTATTTAATTTCTACTGTAGTAGCTCTGTGTAACACCTCTGCAGGTATTCTGCGCATTTCAGCAGTTATTCGCACCTTTAAGTCCTCCAAATTACGAGGTCTTTATTTGAACACACTATTTTTAACATGACCCCACAGGAAAAAAAATTTAAGGGCATCAAATCCGGAGATCTGGCAGGCCAGGCCACTCAATAGATCCTCTTCTGCCGATCCACCTGTTTCGAAAAACATGATTTAAGTACTTTCTAACGTGTACCGCAAAATGTGGAGGAGGTCCATCTTGTTGGAAGAAAATTCTATTGTCAATACCTCCATTTTCACCCGGAAATGTTTTGTCGTTCCATCGTGTATTCACAGAAATCCATCCGTCTATTAAAATCATCTTCATTCAATTCATTGTATTAATTGAAGCTTATAAGGAAAAAATTTTTTCTTTTTTTAAAATTCTAAGCACAGAAACATGACTAATTTCTAAATTGTCTGCGACTTCCCTCGTTGACACTTGTGGCGTTTCTTCAATTGTCAACAGAACATTTAACGCTTTTTCCTCACTACTTGTTGCCGATTTTGGTCTGCCAGTAGTTCTTTTGACGTCTTTAACGTTACCAGTTTCTCGAATTTTTTTAATTAGTTGACAGACTGTTCCTTGAGATACAGGAGTATCTGGGTAAATTCCGTTGAATACAGTACACATTTCGCTTGAGTCCTCTTCCCTATTCCCGTACCCATAAATCATTAATATTTTCAATACGTTGTCTCTCACTCTAATGTGCCATGTCTTCAAATTTAGTAATTTGCAAGAATATCAAACAAAAATTTTGCTTTAAACCGACAATAATTATTTATTCTGTGTTTGTATTAATTTAAATGTCAAATTTACATGGCATTCTTTAGCAAAAGTAATGTTTCTGTTTTTAAAACTGCATGGCTTCTTCCCTTATTAGAGGTGACGAGTGAATCGTAATAAATAATTTTTTCTCGCTTATTTTTTTTTAAGAATTGCAAGATTTTGTGACTGAATAGAGAAAAATATGCTTTTTTCATAATGAAAAAAAGTATGGGTGCCATTTAAAAAAAATGGTTGCCATAGGAACAAAACAAAAGAAGATATCAACAAACTAAAAACTTAAAACATAAATGTACAAAATAATACAATGAACAAAATAACTTTTATATTGAACTTTTTTTAACTTTGCAAATAACAAAGTTAGCCATTATTTGATACTGTGTGTGTGTACGTCGCATCAAAAGGGTAGTCGCGTAGAAAACGTTATAAAACTGGCCCAAATTAATATTTTTCAAAATATCAAAAAGTCTCGCAAACTTGAAGAGATTTATGATTTTTCTAGCCCAACCCGCTCAATATCGTACAATAAACAAATAAATGGCGTCATTGTTAATAAAGGATTGCAAAAAAAATTCAATCGTTAATTACTCGAAAGTTATTAACGGATCGAGCGGAAATTTTTGTTGTAACTTCATACTGCAAATAGCAGTCCCTCCAAGAAATTTCATGATCATAATCGCCCTATTTTTGAAGCAAAAAAAATTGTGAAAAAAAAGCTCTTTCGCTCTTTTTCAACTTCAGCAGTCATTTGCAGGTTAACAATAGCACTTGGAGACTCGGGTTGGGCTTAAAATTTTGGAAATTCAATAGGCTACAACTACTTAAATGCATATGAGGCATTTCACGCCAACTAAGTGAGGTCAAAAAAAAAATTTTGTTTGAAACATAATATTGAACACAATCGATAGTACTTGCTAAAAAACTAACTCTCTAAAATTTTAGATTTTTGAGCCATAAGGAGAGGATGGTGAGGGTGAGAAAATACAAATTTTCGTTTCGACTCTAAAATTGCAATCTTTCTCAACTAAAAAAAATTAAAAAAAAAATTAAGAAGGTTGAAATGGTTTTCGATGTGTCTTTTTGCGTAGAATACGATAAAAATATTTTCAAAATTATTGGGAGTAGTTCACCCTTATTTTGAGGATTGAAGGTTTAAAATCGAAATTGCGAAAAGTATGACACGATTTTTTTTCATTTTTTTTATTTCTTTAGATTTTAAACTCAATCCTAAAAATAAGGGTGAAAACTACCTTCAAGAATTTTGAAAATATTTTTATCGTATTCTACGCAAAAAAAAACACACCGAAAACCATTGCAACCTTCTTTTGAATTCATTTCATTTTTTTATTGAGAAAGATTGAAATTTTAGTCGAAACGAAAATTTGTATTTTCTCCCTTGTGGCTCCCCATCCCTCTCCTTGTGGCTCAAAAAATCAAAAATTTTAGGGAAGTTAGTTTTTTTAGCAAGTACTATCGATTGTGATATGTTTCAAATAAAAAGTTTTTTGACCTCACTTAATTGGCGTGAAATGCCCCATATGCTATATAAAATATACCGAGGAACGGAGATACGAGTATAAGCGAAAATGTGAAAAGACTTTTTTTCACAAATTGTTAATTTGAAATATTAGCGGACGGTTTCAGCTCTACGGAAAAAAAATACCTAGGTAACCGTCAAAACTAACCCTATATGTTTCAAGAACACATAAAAGTCTCTGCCTACTGGCCTATAATGGCACGCGATGCCGCTTGGCATGCCTTACGCCAAATCGGGTGCCGATGCCGGTGCGGGCGTATCGACTAAACTTCGGAAGGGCACTAACATGTCCGCCACGTATAAACATGTAACAATGTAGTCAATAGACGCCGTATATCGGCGGTCCTTACGAGACGTGGTGACCGGCCGCGCGAATTACCGGTCCCGATAAAACACCGCCTGCTCTGATTACAAAACACAATAAAGAAGGAACAGATGGCCGATCGCCCGCTCGCCGGCGGGCCGGCGGCTGAGGGCCGGGGATGTGGGGGTGGGAGGGACGCTGCTCGCGGAAGTGTACCGAGTGTACCACATACCGCACCAAGTGTAGGGTGACCATAATTCAGTAACTCAAATAGAGGACAAATGTTCAAAAACTCATTGAAATGATAACACAGCTCCCAAAAAAAAAATCATTTGCCTGCAATTGGGCCTGCCTATGTTTTTGGCTCAGTGAAACCGAATCCGAAGTCAAAATTTCTCCATCAGATCCGGTTCTTTTCCTAACCTCAAAAAACAGGCCTAAAACCATGAAATTCAAACTGAAAATTATATAGTAATTTGATAAAAACCCAAACTATGAAATATATGAAATCCCATAATCATATATTTCATCAATTCTATAACCATATAATCTCAGAACTCTTTGACCTTAGGCCCCGTAACCTCAAAAACCCAATAACCTTATGATTCTAAAACCCCATAACTCAGTAAAAAAGAGACTTATACGCGCTTAAGCAGTGTAAATCGATATGTCTGAACCGGATTTGCCCTTCAATTCCAGTACCACTTAACCTCAAAACCCGGATCTAAACCTAAATTCAAAAATCCCATAACCTTCTGATTGAAAAACCTTATAAACCAGTAAAAAGAGACTTATACGCATTCAAGTAGTGTAAATCAATATGTTAGAAACGGATGTGCCCTTCAACATCTTGAAGTTTTCAAAATTATGAAGTTTTAGGATCACGTGATTTTGAGGTTGAGTGGTAGTGAGGTTGAAGGGCACACCCGTTTCAAACATATTGATTTACACTGCTTGAATGGGTATAAGTCTCTTTTTTACTGGTTTTAAGGTTTTTCAATCACAAAGTTATGGGATTTTTGAGTAATGAGGATTTTAGCATCACGCGGTGGTACTGGGATTGAAGGGCAACTCCCAGGTTGAATGCTGGCTAGGCAAATGAAGGTTATTGGGTTTTGAGGTTATGGAGCCTAAGGTCATAGAGTTCTGAGATTATATGGTTATGGAATTGATGAAATATATGATTATGGGATTACGTATATTTCATAGTTTGGGTTTTTATCAAATTACTATATAATTTTTAGCTTAAATTTCATGGTTTTAGGCCTGTTTGAGATAAGGAAAAGAACCGGATCTGATGGAGCAACTGGACTTCGAATTCGGTTTCAGCGACCCAAAAACATATAGTATACATAGTCAGATCCCTGCAAACATTTTTTTTGTGGAGCTGTGTAATAAAATGAGATGACAAAAATGAAAGGACCCCGAACCAAACAAAATAAATGGAAAGTCGTTCCCGGTCGATTTGTCTGAAAATTAATTATATGACAGTTCTCAACTTTCTGAACAAAAGTTCTCATGTACCAAAGAAGATCATATGATTAGGATTCAAGATATAGGGGATGAAGGTCGATTATTTTGGTGATATTACTGAATATGCTTAATGTATTTTGCAAGATCATAAACTCGGAGAATTAGTGGTGTGTAAAGTAGTTGTATGCACATCCTTAGTTGCTGTTACATAAAAGTCAAAACAACTGATACAACTAGGTATCTACATTGAAGGTAATGTAAATAACGTTTTTTAATATTTTAAATAAAAAACAATACTAATTTATATTCCCTCCAAATACAAATTTGTTGTAACAGATCTTTAGTGCCTAGTAAATATTTTTTTTCTTAAATCCCAAATTAAAATCCCAAACAAGTTTATCAAGCTATAGTAAATATTAGTAGAATTTCTTCACATGAAAATCTGTAGTCCACGCGTATAGGCCATTTAGATCATTTCTTGTGTTACTAGTTTACTAGCTAAAAAGAGGACTTTTCGTATATAATGCCGAAATATATACCGGACAAAAATTATAACGCCCAAAAGAGGACTTGTCCGGAAAAAAAGAGGACATCTGGTCACCTTACACCAAGTGTGACACACACACATAAACTACATTATCAGTCCCAAAATGTAACCCCAACATTATTCAAGACATCGTTTTCACATATTAACTCTTATATTTACCTGCACAAATTGTTTTTTTCTGAATAGCTTCCTGCAGAAAAGTAAGAAAGATTTATTGAATAGTCAAGCCAACTGTCAAAAAAATATAGAAAACAGAAATGTTTCGCTTACTTCTCAATTTCTTAATCGTTTAGATACATCTAATTAATATAAATATTGTGTAAATATCGTGTCATTGGTGACAGCTGACAGTTGTTTAGATTTATAGTTTACGTATTAAGTCTATTTAGTTTGTACACTACCGGTTAGTAAAGAATTATTTGGGATGACAGATTAGCATTCTAAAAGTTAGATGTCAGATCTAGAATTTTATAGAACATGTAAAAACTATTATTAGTGGTGTTGTTTTTCAGATAGAGTGTTAAGATAAAGTTAAAAGGTAAAGATAAATTAAGATGAAACATAAAAGTCAAGTTGGTCGCACAAACATTTTAAATTATCTCCAAACGGTTCATGGTAATGAATCTTGAATTTTATGACACAAATGTTTAATATTCAGTGCTCGTTATGTAAGCTATTTTCCACATAATAATTGCAAGATATTACAAGGGGAACACTACAAGGTACATGCCGTCTCTCCTTGAGAGAGTGCACGCCAGCATTCGACAATAGTGAAAGGGCGCAGAGGACGATTTAGTATAATTACTTTTAATACTCACATAATGCCTTATAAGAAATTAAACCTCCTTTTTGATGTCCGGGCACAGAGACGATGACTGCGCAAAATTAATGTCGACGCATTTTGGGAATCGGAAGTCGAGGGCTTTACTTAAACCTCTTCGCTTTTAGGAAATTCAATTAGGTTTTGTATCAGACATTTTGCTACTAGGCTAAAACGGGAACATAATTTCTACACTTCATGCATGTGAGTATTTCTTTTAGCACAAAAAATATACTTTACATGCACATGTTTAATATACTTTATACACGCTAAAATACATATACGAGCACTAACAACTATATATTCGGACAAACGCATTTTCTCAAAAAGTTATTCACTGCAAGAAAAATTTACAATTACGGCCAAATTTATGAATTTATGGCCAAAAAATAAAAAAATCTGCTAAAAATGTGATAACTAAATGTTCGGAAAATCGAGAAACCTGTCCTGAAAAATAAATTAATAAAAATTTGTTGTTGCCGCAGTAACCATTAATTTCATAATCAGATGTGTCAGTTACAGGTGATTTCTGGTAGTTTTTGCGAATATTCGTTATTTTTAAATAAAAATGGGCCATGGACGGCGACTTTGGGCTTCGCAAAAACCTAGTCTATCGTAAACTCAGTTCTTACGCGTTCTAACACTTCAGGGGGAATATTATTTAGGACTTGTACAATTCTGACCCGTAAATCATTTAAATTTCGTGGTCTTTCTGTTCATGTCCGTAAATAGTTTGTTTTAAATATCCCCAAAGGAAGAAGTCGTTGGGCGATAAATCGGGGGATCTGGGTGGCAATTTAATTGTGCCCGTAGTACTAATAAGTCGCCCAGGAAATGTGGTTTCAAGAAATTTGTTACTTGTCGGCTGTTGTGGACCGGGCAGCCGTCTCGTTGAAACCACACATTCTGTTTACGCAAACACGGCTAAACTGATTCCTTATCTAGATTATTGTACTTATTGTTAGAGTCTAGAGAAGAATACAATTCACACGTGCGCATTCTAATTTATGGGCAGGGCGTCCCGCCTACATAATTTATTGGTTCCCTATTGATGTAAACACAGAGACAGACAATAAAAGAGAAGAAGAGACAGGAAAGAAATTATAACAGCTTTAAAACAACATATCAGTCTGGCAACTAAGGATATAATATTTCTCTGTCAGTTCCCTTTATTTGAAGAGTTTATTATTTTCTTATTTATTAATGCTCGGCTTTGAAATCTTGCACTTTCCTATGGTGTATAAATAGATCTAGTTAAATAAAGGGGGCGTTCATTAATTACGTGAGGCGTTCAGGGGGGAGAGGGGTCGAGCCGAATCTCATCTAATCCTACTTTGGGGAGAGGGGGGTCTCGGCGAATATCGCGTATTTTTTCCCGCAAAAAAACAGAGTAAAACTGCGAAAAAATTGGGTTAAATTAAGTAAAACAAAAACAATAGAGTGAGCTAAATCAGAGCGAGGTTGAGCACATGATTTTATTGAAAATCACATGGACATGGTTCCAATATTCACTCTTGAGACCGTGCATGAGTCTCCGTGGACTGAATTGGAATAAATACTCTTTTATTAATCTCAGTAGTTACGATTTAAGTATTTTATTGTTTCATTCTCACTGTGATTTTAGCCTACTTTCTTAGCAATCTTAAATACTAGTCTTAACTAGTCAAATAATTTTCAAAAAAGGCGATAAAGGTGCAATTGAAAATTATAGACCGATAATTATTCTTTGCAACTTTGGCAAGCTTTTCGAAATTATTTTATACGACGTCTTGGCATTCCATGTAAAATCTCAAATTTCCATTTGTCAACACGGTTTCTTGGCTAGTAGATCAACGGTTACTAATCTTGTAAGTACATATCACACAATTTCTTGCTAGATCGTTAGACCAGGGTGGTCAAGTTGATGTGATTTACACAGATTTGTCCAAAGCCTTCGATAGACTTGATCATGGCCTCCTATTACAAAAATTATTTAACTTTGGCGTAACTCCTCAGTTTGTCAGTTTTTTTAGATCATACTTATCAATGAGAATATTGAATGTACACTGCTATGGTTTCACATCTACTGAAGTTTTGGCAACATCAGGTATACCACAGGGTTCGGTACTTGGCCCTCTCCTATTTATTCTATTTATAAATGATATATGTGAAGAACTTCAAGTTGATGCACTTCTGTATGCTGATGATTTTAAGATTTTTGTGTCTATTGGCAAGGAAGAGGGATTGTGATCTATTGCAGCAAGACCTTTCGAAAATCAATTTATGGTGTGAAAATAACAAATTGCTTTTAAATATATCAAAATGTAATGTCATGACTTTTACAAGGAAAACGAATCCAATAAATTACTTATATAAAATTGGCAATGAAATTGCTACAAGATGCAGTGAGTTTAGAGACTTAGGTGTAATTTTTGACTCTACGTTTATTCCTCATATAAATAATATTATAGCAAATTCCAATAAAAATTTAGGTTTCATTATTAGACATTCCAAACACTTTAAATATATTTCAACCATTACCTTACTGTTTAGGTGTTTGTCAGGTCAAAGCTGGAATACGCTTCGGTTGTCTGGAATCCGCATTATGTAATACATATATCTAACTTGGAGAAAGTCTCAGAGAAAATATGATGAATACCTTTCTTTTGATCAGATGGGATCTATCCACATATTGGCATACCTCAGTCTGAGTTACTGTCTAGATTTAAACTGAATGATTTAGCATTGCGTCGAGTTTACTTTGCAGTATTATTCTTACACAAGCTTATCACCAATGAAGTAGACTCACCTGATTTACTAAACTCCATATATTTTAATGTACCATCTGTTCAAACGCGTTCTATTTCTTTGTTTTTTTTACCTACACCTCGTACAAAATGGTAAAATATTCACCAATTTATAATATGTGTGAGAAGTATTATTTGTATCAGTCAGACTATAAATGAACTTAAAAGATGTATTCGGTAATCTAGTTATCATACCGTGTTCATATTATACCCATATTATACATAGGTATTAAGAAATTAATTATTTGGTTACTTAGTTAAGTTAATTACTACCTGCAATTTCTTTCCTGCAGAGTGTAAATTGTTTCTATTTTTATTTGATTAATATTATTATTTTGTTTTCTTTTTTTCTTTTTTATTGATGCACTTCATATGTTGTTTTATTTACTTAGGTTTCTTTTATGTCAGCTGTTTTTCCTGCCCATTAATTGGATATATTCTGTCGGGCATAAGTAGTATTTAAATAAATAAATAGTAATAAATAAAAAAATAAATAAATAATAATATTAAGCGAATAATTTTTTTTAGAATAAATCCAACGCATTTACACTAGAAATCTCACGTGAGATTGAGGGATTTAGGAGGGTGTTGTGCCAAATCTCACGACATCTCACCAGAAGGGGGGGGGGGTCCGAATATCGCCAACAACGCCTCACGTAATTAATGGACGCACCCTAACCATATTTCAAAATAATTTCTGTGTAGATACACCAACTACGATATCTAGGAATAATCCAGTTTTAATTTTTCGGTCTTCTGGGATATTTTTCGCTTACCTAAACCCTCATGCATGCGTCCTCTTGGCGAAATCATTTAAAAAATAATGACCTCCTTCATTCATTTGTTCTGAACGCCACCCAATTAGTATTCAATTATTTCGCACGACAGTAATTATTTTTAACTGCGTCAACATATTTTTAAACGGCGCGTTATTAATCACCTATTTTAATTAACAGGACTCAGGCACAGGCAGCGATTCCAATTTAGCCGCACCTGAATTACTGAGTCGAAATAGACGAAAAAGGTGGCAAACATTAATAAAGTCAACAACGAAAGCCACAATATTTCCACAGTTCTTCTGCATTTTTTGGCGCTGTTTCATCCTTCCAGAATTTTGAACCAAAGTCCCCAAATATTCTCAATCGATTCAATTTAATATTATTAGTTCGAAACCTATTTATTTATTTATTTTTTATTTATACCATTTATAATTAAAGCCCTGAAAAAGGACATGGAACGTCAGCACAAACAAACAATTAGAATATATAGGTATGTACATTTTCATGACAACACAAAAAATGCCTTATGTCTAGGTAACAGAGTTTTCTTTACTAAGAATCTATAAATTCTCTTAGGTCATAAAAGCATTTAGATACACAAGAAACGCCTAGGATACTTTTTGAATTTATGTTCACAACTATTGCTTTTTATCGCATCCGGTAATTTATCATATATAGTACTGCATATATATATATACATTTTGTTTCTGGTATTGTGACTGTGGATATTATTAAAAACTGTAAATTTATGAAAGTTTTTTTTTTTGTAAATAAACTGGCTTCATTCATATTCAGTATAGAAATTGGAGATATAGAGATAACCTTATTAACCTTTTTTGGAAAACAAAGACTCTTGTTGAGTTCTGTGGACATATCACAAAAATAAGATATCTAAGTAAATAATAAGATATCTAATAATGTGAATAGGCAACAGAATAGTAAATATTAAGAAGATATTTTTCATCCACAAAATATCTTAGGTTTCTGATGGCTCAGTACGATGAACTTAGTGACTTCATTAGCTGTGTTTCTAGATCTTTCAGAGAATATGCACTTAAACTAATGGTGGTATCGTCTGCGTACATTATTAGTGATACTTTGTCTTGTATATGTTTTTCTAGGTCGTTAATAAACATGAGTGAGCGGAGATAATACACTACCTTGCGGGACACCAAGTTCTGAATATTTTAATTCCGAGAATTGTTCGCCAATTCTCACGCGCATTGATCTGTCTGACGTAAAGGATGTCACCTATTTATCAAGTGGTTCCGATATGTCTCATTTTATTCACCAACAATTTATTATTTACACTGTCAAATGCCCGGGCTAAGTCAAAAAATATAGTCAACACAAAATTGTTTTTATCCAAAGCTTCGTGTGTAAAAGTAACTAGGTCATAATCAGCTGTGTTAGTGGAAAAATTTTCTTGAAAGCATGTTGTTTAGGAGATAGCATTTTATGTTTATTTAGAAAATTGTACATTATTCCGTGAATAACTTTTTCAAATAGTTTGGAAAGGAGGGGTTATCGGTCTATAATTTTCGATCAATTGACAGTCTCCTTTTTCCCAGTCTCCGTGTGGACTGGACAGTTGTCCTGTTGAAATATAACATATTTCATGAAGCGAGACCATTGGTATGGATAAAAGCACTTGCCGTTTCAAAGGGATGATCTCTGAGAAACTCAATAACTGTTATGTCGTTTTCAGCAGTTGTCTTTTTGTTGCTCAACCCAGTTCGAACCTTCTTTATAAATGAAAAAAAGTATGTAGTCGTCAGGCACAGTCGGACGAAGTCAAGAATGTCTTCTCTTAATCCTTTCGGTACAAGATCTTGACGGATAGGGTTAGTCGTCTCATCAACTGGAACATTAGTAAATAACGACTCAAGTGGCTTTAGTTTTCGAGATATCCTAACCTACAAGTGCAGAAAAAGCGTTTTTTGGCCTATATTTCAGGGTTATGTAGCATCGCATTTTTTTTCTTAAAAAACTATGAACATCTTAAAGTACATGCCTTGCATTAAATCGAGCTTTCAAATATCTTTTTTCGCGCGATACGATTTTGAAATTTTTAAGTTTGTGAATTTCTCTGTAATTGAAAACCTATTTAGGATCGCGTGTATATCAAACAGTCGATTGGTTTTTTGATTAGAAAACACTGAAATGTTTGAAATTCAATAACAGGTCAATGTTTTCTTATGTAAAAAGACTTATTTTCGACAGGTCTTTTTACATAAGAACATTAGCCTGCTATTGAATTTCAAACATTTTCAGTTATTTCACAATCAGAAAAAAACAATCAACTGATAAAGAGGCAATCCCTAATGGGTTTTCAAATACAAAGAAATTCACAAACATAAAAATTTCAAAATGCGATCTCAACGAAAAAAAAAAGTAGATATTTGAGCAAACTCAACGGCATTTGAAAGAGCAAGGCTTGTACTTTAAGACGCTGTTCATGTTTTTGAAAAAATTGCGTTGCTACATAACTGAATATAGGCAAAAAATCTTTTTTTCTGCACTTTTAAGTCAGGATATCCCGAAAATTAGAGCCAATTGAGAGATTTGGACCTCGGATTCGGATTCAGCGCATCAAAAACCTTTTGGAAAAAATATATTCTGGTTTCTGGATTAAAATCTTGTCGGCCTGTGATTATAGAGAAATTCACAAACTTAAAAATTTCAAAAGGCGATATCGCAGCGAAAAAGATATTTGAGTAAACTCAGACGTCATTTAAAAGGCCAAGGCATATACCTTAAGATGTTTTTCATAGTTTTTGAGAAAAAAATGCTACACAACCTCAAATATAGGCCAAAATAGCTTTTTTTGGCACTTTCAGGTTAGGATATCACGAAAACCAGAACCAATTGAGAGATTTGGACCTCGGACTCGTCCTAATTTTTGTGGGCCTGTGTTATGAACACACTGAAATTCTGACAAACTCCGTATTCTCAGTATCATAGACTATACTCGATTTACATATTTTTGAATGGCGAATACCTTATTCTTTGACAGAGTGTACGACAGAGGTAAATATATTGACGGAATTTTGCGTTGAAATTAAATGCTGACGCTGTTCGTGCCCATTTGGACCGGATACGAAGTCACACAAGCTTGTAGAACGATCCCGAGCACGATCGGGCTCGAAGCCGGAGCGGTTATATTAATGAAATATAATCTGGGGAAGGTCACCGTTCATGCACTTTGCGGAAACCGAAGGACCGTAATGCGAAAACGCATAATTCAGTGATAATCCACGTGTGGAAGTCCCGTTGCGCGGAGATAGGCCGGCCGCTGAAGGGCCCGTGTTATTTCGCATTGATTAGTCGCCGTCTCCCCCGTGCCCCCGCTGCCGGTATAAATTAGTTAATATATGTGAGGGCAGTCACGGAGGCGTTTTCTCCATATATTTTGCATGCCCGTATTCCGCCGTTTAGGACAGGGACGGTCCGTGAAAAAATATAGGGGCGCATTAGTGCATTAGATAAGGTATGGGCTTTCGCCTGGATGTATGGGGATTGTTTTCTTTGGGGATACGGACAGGTCCGGATTTTTCCCACTACGCGTTTTCGGTAGTCCACTAATGGTAGATACATTAC